>QCXZ01000041.1:12122956-12516224 GCA_025024175.1 Rhyzopertha dominica | reverse complement strand
GGACAGAGTGTACAGTATTATCGTCTGATTCAGGATTTGAAGGTAGAAGAATATCGTCTAAATCGATTACGATATTTGGGTCAGGGGTTATAATTTCGTTTAATTTTCTCTATTTCTTCGTCTGTCGGATTGTATGTGGGATTTTGATTTATTAACTGCTCAAGCTCTTCGTCTGTTATATCTGGTGTTTCATGTATTTCGGGTAATACTGATTTGTTTCTGTTTCATCATTATGTATTTCGATACGGGATAGTGCATCGGCTACTTTATTTTCTTTTCCTTTTTTATAAACAATTTCAAAGTCAAATTCCTCTAATTTTAGTTTCCATCGGATTAGTCTGGAGTTAGGTTCTTTAATTTTCGATAGCCAAACAAGCGGGTTATGATCAGTCTCTATAGTAAAACGCCTACCATAAAGGTATGGTCTGAAATGTTTAGTCGAATCTAAAATTGCAAGTAATTCCTTTTCTATTGTACTATAGTTGCGTTCTGCGGAATTCAAAGTTCTAGAGTAATATCCTATGGGCTGATTATTTGACTAAGTACACCACCAATAGCTATGTTAGAAGCATCCGTAGTTAGTTTGAATGGCTTTGAAAAGTCTGGTATTTTAAAATCGGTGCATAACGAGTAAATCTTTGCATAAGTGGAAACACTCTAAGTAATCAGGGTCGTTGTATCTATTTTTGCTTCCTTTTTTAAGCACTTAGTCATGGGTGATGTTATGTTAGCGAAATTTGCGATAAACCTGCGATAGTAGCCAATTAGGCCTAGGAATGCTTTTATCTCTTTGTCGTTTTAGGTATGGGTACTCCGAATAGCCTCTATCTTAGAGGGGTTTGGTTTAATGCCTTCCGGTTGTTATACGTGTCCTAGAAACGCAACCTCTTTACAGAGGAATTCGGATTTATCTAYTTGCACTTTTAGGTTGACTTCTTTTAATCTGCTAATTATTTGCCGAATATGTAATAGATGTTCTTGAAGTGATTTTGAAKAAATTACAACGTCATCCATATACACGAAACAGAACTTATACAGGTAATCTTTTAAAACTTCGTCCATCATTCTCTGAAATGTGGCAGGTGCGTTTTTTAAACCAAAAGGCATTCTGAGGTACTCATAATGCCCATTATTAACAGTYAACGCGGTTTTCTCTATTGAWTCGGAGTCTAATTCTATCTGATGAAATCCCTGTGCAAGATCCAGGGTAGTGAAATAAACGCATTTGCCTAAATTATCCAGAATTTCGTCAATTCGTGGTAATGGATTATTTGTCTTCAACAGTGATTTCATTTAATTTTCTAAAATCTATAACCATTCTGTATTTTCTTTTGCCACTCGCATCCATCTTTTTTGGTACAATCCAAACGGGGGCACTGTAGGGAGATATTGACGGTCTAATTATTTTATTGTCCAAAAGTTTCTGAATTTGATTTTGTATTTCTTCCTGCATAGCTCTAGGGTGTCTGAATGACTTTACATATACAGGGTTGTCACTTGTAGTTCTAATTTTGTGTTTGACTTTATTGGTGAATGTTAAATCAGTATTTTCGTAGTAGAAGACGTCTCTAATTTAATACAAAGCTCTATTATTGCTTTCTTTTCTTCGGAATTAAGATGATCGGTCCTAATTAGTTCATGTACTTTGGGGAATTTTTGTTGTTTTATTTCGGGTGTCTCTACCTGGTATACATTAACTGGAACTGTTTTCCACCCGTTTGCGAAAACTAACTTTTTCATTTTCCAAGGGGTTAGGTATGGAACAGATTCCATTGTGGGCCTTAACTATACATTCAGGGGTAATTACATCATGTTTAAGTTTTAATGGGGGTAGAATTACCTCACCACTTTCTATATTTACAGGTATCTTTAATACTTTAGCGTTTATATTATCTAAGCTTACTTCTTTACTATTATAACTCTAAGTAAAAAGGGATATTTATCTCATTTAGTTTCAAATTTTTTAAATCATAGTCAATTTGAGCTTTAAATTTTTCTAAATCTTTAGTACCTATTAGTACATCAAAACGTTTATGCCAGTCAATTACACGCAATTTTAATGGGGAATTAATTCCTAGTTCCTTTAGTAAAGGAAATTTTATATTATCTTGAGAAATTGATGTTCTGTTCATACTGGTGACTGAAAAAGGTTCCTTATAGTAAAAGTTAATAAAGTTTTCTGCTGCATTTGGATTAATAATTGAATCTGTCGCGCCGGAATCTATTAAAACCTTAAGATTTAAATTTGGAAGGTAGAAAAAAGGAAGTTTTGACTGGTGGGCTATGTTATTTAGGTCTATTAAATTTGACATTCGTCCGAGGCGGTTACATGAAAATTTTCTGCCTCGTTTTGGGGGGTTTCCATGTACTGTTCTTCATAATTAATTTCGCTATACATCGGGATCTCATTTGTTTCTACATCCACTTCATTGTTAAACAATTCCTCCGAAACAAATGTTGGTCTGGACGTGCTTTGGAAAATATTATTGTTTTGTCTGAAATTGTTTGGGACGGAAGTTTGAACAGACATTGGTGTCGGTTTGAATGTATTTCTTGACATTGCTGAGCCCGGTTTTGTTCCAAAATTTTGTTTATTCATAGGTAATCTTGAAGATTGCGGTATTGGTTTATTGACAGATCCTGTAAACGTTTTTTGTTGGTTATTGGTCTGTGGCTGAAAATAACGCATAGGTGGTATGTTTTGCATTTGCGGAGGTCGCGGATTAAATGCAAAACTTGGACCACTAAAGGTATTTCTAGCAGGTTGAGTATTCTTTTGCACATTAGGTCTATGCTTGTCATTACTATTTCTTAAATATTTCATGTATTTATGTTCTTGAATTTTGTTGTCATAAATTCTGCATTTATTAAGAGCTTCTTCTAGGGAAACTAAATCAAAATGCATCAAATATTCATGATATGGGTCATTAAGCCCAGAACAAAATACTTGTAGCGTTTGTTTTTGATAAAAATGTCTTTTGAATGCAATAATATTTTGATCTGTCTCATGCAGTTGCACGTACTGCATCAGATCATTTTGCGCTAATAAGACGCGATCGTAATATTCTAAATAACTTTCATTTTGTTTTTGTACAGTGCTCCTGAGAGCGGAGAGCAAAATTTCTTCGTTTCTTTGGTCACCGTATTTTCTTAACAGCGCGCTTCTAATACCTGACCATTCAGTTTCATTATGGAAATTTAAATAATCTCTGGCCTCATTTTTCACTTTCGCTAGCACAGAAACATTAAACAAGTAGACTTGGCTCAGCGTTAACTTTTTGTCTAAAAATTTTATTAAATTATCTACAGCGTTTACGAAGGTGGACAAATTCCTCCCGGATAGAATTCTGGGAGTGTATTTGTAAGAGCTGTAAGCTCGCTAATTTGAATCGGCATCAATGATGGTGCCGTAACTTGGTTTGTAACTTGACCGTTAGTAGTCATTGTAGTATACGGATTGGGGCGTTGTTCTTTTAAATTTTTACCTTTAAACTTGCTTGAACTACTGGACGCACTGTTTGATATTAGGTCGGTTAAATTATCAACTAATTCAAGTTCTACGTCTGAGTCAAAGTCTGACATTAAATATCAGTAATAATTGCACGAAAGAAACTCAAAAGACTTACAGGACTAGTGGAAGGAGTTTCATCCCGGTCCGGTCCAAGGTCTCTCGATGAATTTCCTCCTCGTCTCCGATAGACGTGGTGTGGGTACGGCTCTTGGGGTTGTCCCTCGACTTTTCGAATAGGATCTTCTCCTCGAGTTGCCCACAGGGTCGTGGATTGCGTCTAAGGTGTTGAAACACGCCGGTAACTTTTCGCGAACCGTGACACAATCCTGTTCGCAGCGCCAGTTTAAATAATCTCTCCGTGAACTTGTGTTTTTAAAAAGTTTTTATTACAAGTTACAGAGAAATGAACAGCAGCATAACAAGTCTAACACATGAATTATACTGAGTTAGGGATGTTTACTCCCTATGGCTTAAATACGTAGGTGTTATCTAAATGTTCCTATTATCTAGTCCATGCACTTAGGGGTGGCGTCTGGGCTTTCAGACACGTAACTATATATTATATGTATATTCCAGAAAAATATGTGCTTATAAAGCTTCATAAGCAAATTCGAAATTTGGTAAGTAAAATGATTTGCAAATCTAAGCACTGCCTGCAGAGCAATTGACTTCACAACGGACTTGATATGACAAACAATATAGGCCACAATATTAATTTTAACGGTACTGCCATTAACTAATACCGGTAAAATAATTTGCCAACTAGTAAATAGCCGATTCACAACGACCAGCATAACTTATAGTACATAACAAGAGTTTTGTGCAAAATCAAAGATATAACAGTAAGTTTTCCTTACTAACGTCAGGCAATTTTTGGAAGTTTTTTCTTTGAAATATATTAGAGGTGCAGTCAAAACTTCGGATCAATAATTTTTTGTCAGAGTTTGATAAGCGATAGAATTTCTCGGAAAACAAAACATACTTTATCGGTTTAAGTAACGATATCATCTACAACATTGATAAGTGCAGCATTACAACTGTGACGTACTCTGAAACCTGAATGAATGGTTGTTTCAGTGAATTTGATAACCACTTTACTGGTACTGTTACGAGCTTCCCGGTTTTTCCTCAGTGAATTTCATTTATTTCACCAAGCAAAACCCTAATTTCCTAGCAATAACGCTTTTGATAATGTTGGCAGCAAACTAATTTGCAAGAAATCCTTCAAGTGCAATGATTTATTAATTTTTGGCACAGCAATTAGGGTAGCAATGGAAAAACGTGTGCTGTATACAGAAATTTACCAAATGCACTCCGTGAATCATGTTTGTATTTTTTTGGTCAGTAATCAAAACTTTATTTGATTATAACGCGTACTAAGTCAATTTCTTGGGCAACCTTAAGCTTTAAAATTTCAGACGTCATATAAGTATCGCTTTGTACTGATAGATCAGGGATAGAATCAGTATCATAGTTGATAATTTTATTAACACCTGCATGATTAGAAACAGAAAAACATTTTCTAGATCTCATTTATAAATTTGATACATGACTACTCAAGTTTATTACATTTTGCTTTTTGACAAGACTGATTAAAATAAAAACGTAAGGACTTGTTTTGTGTTTTCTTTTCTGATCAGCATCATGCTTTTTAGGTTACCGATAAGCGAATAGTGCTAGGTCTTTTGGTAAATCACCTGCATAAAACACGGACACCAAAATCAAAGAATGCGTACATCCTGATATAAAGACTTCTAGTTTGTCATCAATATCTGCGTCCGAAAACTAACAATGACCACATCTAAAATACCGGCATTTGTTGAAATTTGGAATTAAATAATATAGGTTAATAATCTCAAGGTAATACGAACAGGGAAACTTATCAGCTTCGGTCTTTAGATAGTACTCTATTTGTAGTAAAGCTGTTTATAAAACATTATAGGCCTTGAAGAACGAGACAAAAATCTTCGAAAGCAGGAAATAAGTTAAATGGTGTTTTATTCCTATGAAGACTAAAACCCATGATATTTAAATAATATGTTACAGCCGAGTTTGCTGTCAGTTGATACACAAAGTCACAGGGTTCAGAAAAGGGGAGGAAAAAATACCTTCAATTAAACAGTTAAAATAAAGATAAAATAAGAACGTAACAATGATTGGTGGTTAAAACTAATTTTAATGGTACACAGCTTGTGGAAGATGTAATCACATTACTGCGGATCAAATTTAACAAATTAGGTGTATCTTAAATAAATAATGAAATCCTAGCAGAAACTGTATGAATACAATAAAGAATAGTGTCAACAAAGTAGTGCAAAATAATTTTCAGTTAAATATGCTTTTAATGAAAAAGAGTAATCATAAGGTACGGGGGGGTTAAATGTAAGGAGTCATGGTTTTTGTGACATGACATGCATGACGTGCAACATTGTTGGCAACGAAGCTCGAGACGGTTTTTTTTGTCGGAACAAAAAGTCTGTTTCAAATAATAAAGTGGGTTTAATTAATCGTGTTTTATTGTGTATACAAAGTTAAATGTTTCTAATTTTTATTACAAAATAAAATTAATCGTAAATAATTTAAAAATATATTACATCAAAGTTTACTCCGAATATCGTTTCAAATAGAGTGAAATCAAGAAAACAGCCTTTTTGCCCTTTTAAAAAAAGTCATTGTGTAGCCGCGGAAAACTGATACAACGATACAAAGTCGTAATGCTATTCTCTCCATTGTTTTACACCCCGTAAATAATTTCCAAATGAAGTACCGTTTCACCAACTGATGTATAGACGGGCCAAGCCCGAAGATTCTCAGCTGTATCCAGGCGATGTATCAGCATTAGGACGATAAATCCGGCCAAGAAGGGAATGTTAATAACGGGAACGGCCACCCGGCCGTCTCGCCCTTTGATTTATAACGCAACCTGGGGTTAATTGTCAAGTATACATTAATCAAGTATGCTAGACAACACAATTTGCGGATAACAAGGTTAGCCCGTGTTCCCTTGTCCTTCACGGAACTCCGTTAAGATTTCTCGTTTAGTGTTTTAAAATGAGAGCGACGACGACAGCTTTATTGCATCGGGAGATGGCTGCACGATATTGTGAAACTCGGCCTTAACTTTGTTGCAGAGATGGCGTCGAATGCGAGGGCAAAGCTTGGTGTGTTCTGGTGGGTTCCAAGGCCTGCGAGCCTGAAACAGACTGAATGTTGGTTTATGCACTACAACCAGGCACCGGTAAACGATCTTGGAAAAATCAGGAAGAATATTTTATATCGGGTACATGTATTGTAAAAGATACTTATTTGTCTTGTAAATTCAGTACTAAACTCGTATGAATTGCATATTCTGTTTTAGACTATTTGAACACGATGTGTAATTAGTTGTGGTCTGTATTACTTTGATGATGATTACAGCTTATGCGAAGATACCTTTAGAGATCGACCAACTTGCAAGACTAGCATTGTCATCTAGATAATTTATTCTCTACCTATGCCCAGGGGCCCCTTGAGGGAGCCCCCGAAGTAGTTCTTGTATCTGGGACCTATGCTGGCTTATAAGGGCCACAGAAAAAAATATAGTATAATTAAACAATACATGAAGGAATACATACTAACAGCTTAATGCCTGTTATCTCTTCTAGTATCTGTAAATAACTGATTGTATCTGATTCCTTTTTTCTTTTTTTATATTTTTGTTTTGTAACTCTTTAGCTGTAAGTTAATATAAATTAGTTTAGTTATTCAATCTTATCCTGCTAAATTTATTTACATAGGTTAGGTTGAAAAACGGCATTATGCTGGCACCTCGCCTATAATATTTCTTGCATGTGTAATCTCTGTTACCACTGTAACAAAAATGAAATAAAGACGATTATTATTATTATTATTAAATACTCCCTGCAAAGCTGACCGTTTCAACAAAACGCTTTAATGTAAAAAGCACATAATCTTACTTGCTATTGGTCATTACAAGGTAGTATATATATTTAGGCTGTAGTGTGGGTGCGACAATTACAGTGTGGATGCCACCATGCCATCTAGTGGCAATACTGCATCATCTACTCTTCTCTGTGGAGAATTAATCTGAGCGGCAGCCCACTACGCTCTGGGTGTTTAAAAGTCGGCAGACGTTTTCCAACGACGATTTCTGCAAGGAATGCAGCTCTTAAACATAATAATTACGTCTGTGCCATGTCGCCTGCGCCAAAACAATTTGTGGACAGCTCTTTCGGCTTATACAGCGTCTTGAGCACAGTTACAGTCCCAACGCAGGACAACACGGCATAGATCTGGCTTCCCCTATATACGCCAAAGTAGGCGCTGTGTTTGCAAGAATTACAGTGTGGATGACACCATGACATCTAGTGGCAATACGGCATCATCCACTCGTGTCTCTCTGTGGGGAACTAATCTGTTGTCTGCGTTGGGACTATAGCTGTGCTGAGGAGGCCTTATAAGCCGAAACAGCTGTCCACAGATTGTTTTGACGCAGGCGACATGACATAGACGTAATTATTATGTAGTGAGGTGCCAATTAGCAATTGTCTTTAATTCTTATTAATTTGGAATCTGCTACGTACGCGTTTACCCGATTGCTTGTGTTTACGTGGCCACAAATTAGGTAAGGGTTTTTAGTCTGTGCAAGATTAATTTTACAGTGCTAAATAGTTACATGTTTTGTAATGGAAAAATGTTCCAGATACATATATGGATATGAATTTCTATTTATTGTTTCATATACAAGGTGTCTTGCAAAGGTCAGGTCATCCTTGTCAAATTTAACACCGCTTCAACCACTTTCATCTATATTCCGAATAGTGTTGCCGCAAGGCAAGACTATACAAGGTAAAGTCCTACTCTTGTCTTGTCTTGAAATCAAGAGCATTGATGTCTAAGACAAAACAAGTTTACATTAAGAGTCCTTACTTATCCTGTCTTGTCTTGTCTTGTATTGGTAGGTGCTTTCAATACCAACATTTCGCTAGGATAGTCAACGCGCCAACTTTACTCGCGATTTGGAGATTGTTTACGCATGTTTTAGTCATTAAAGCCACTGTCGTTGTATTTAATGTTTATTATTGTGTTTATATTCAGCTTCCAATAGAACTGATTATTTTTAGCTACGTAACGTATTTCTAACTATCGCTGCATAATATAATATTATCATCCAGTTGAGCGATTACTCTTAAACTATTATCATGCATTTTATCATCTTTTTTATCCAAAATTTCGCAACACGGTCAGGAAGCGACTGTATGTTTGGAAAGACAATGTGCTAAATGCTTGAAGTTATTCTTAGTTACTTCTACTTATCCCATTTCCTTTACAGATTTTTTGACAAACTGCTAAGACAATAGAACCTAGAGATGCAGTTGCTTGTGAAGCTTGTTGCACCATCCATAAAAGAATCAATGCTGCTTATATCCATTTACTCGATTTCCTACTCTGGAGCTCTTTTGTACATTATGCTATCTCCCCGTTTTTTTTGACGACATAAACTTTCCTTTTTATAGACACCCGCATATGCTTATTTTGAGATCGACTATCTGTACTTCTAATCCTTCACCACCACTGATTAGAATATCTTGATTGAATATCGTTTAGAATGATACTTTCAGATCCGAAAACTTCCGCTCTCACTGAAAAGAAATCACCTATTCTAGTCAATCCATTCGGATCCTGCGACTAGTTCATCCTTGTTCGAATTCTTCAGGCAAGAATGCCGTATATGCTGACCACAACAACTAAACGAGATACTACCCTAACTGGAAAAATGTCTAAACAACAATAACTGTTTGGGCATACGTTAATTAGGGCCAGAAAACCCGACTACGCATGGTGTCAAAAGCACTCTGAAGCCCTTAATAGGTGAAAGGGAGTCCTCAATGGTTGTAAACAGTGATTTTATTTCTTCTTAGTAAACTATAAATAAATAGACGGGCAATATCGTACGCCACCCTTGTTCTTTTATCGCAACGTTTTTAATCGCAGGATTTTATTTTGCCGTCTTCAAGGGGTATACAAGCAGTTCCCATTGCTGAACTAGATACATTAATCTAAAAAAGCAAGTGGCAAGTAATAAATGGTTATTAGTAAATACGTTTCTTCGGAAAAAAATCTATTTGTATGCGAAGTATGCGGTTCCGAATTTGATAGCATGCCAAAAATAGGCTTCTTGGAAATATACCTAATAGAGTCCTGGAAGGAAAGACTTCAAAACATGCTTTGTCGTTTGTCTCCAAAGAAATAAAAAAAAAGTTTGGATACGGTGACTTACAAAAATATGCTATGCAAGTTTGTAATATAGATATTATAAACTGCATAGAATTTAAAAAAATAAGAAATTTTTCATAATTGAGGACATTAAACAGAAAAAAAAATAGAAACGATATAATTTTCATTAGTTTTAGTGTGTGACTAATACATTTTACCCATAATATACTCGTCTTATATTTTCTACCCAAAATGTACGCCAAAGTGCTTTATCTGCATTTTCAATCTAATAATTCTTCATATTACTTGTCTTTAAACTGCATTGTCTCTGATTAGGTGACTTGACAACACTGTTTTAACGTACATTTTTACTTGTCAACTGTCATTTTGTACGATCGCTGGCATTTTACTTCTCATTGATTTACTTTGTAGTAGTAAAAATTAATAAATGGCTTTTTAAGTAATGGTATCTTGTAGTAAATAAAAGCTATTACGGGCTCGCTGATAACTCCATGCCAAAGATTATATATTTTTGTAAATTTTATACATTACAACGAGCATGTGGATTTTCATTTTTTTAAATTTTGTAATGTTCTGTAGTAGACATAAATTTCTTGTCTGACTTGTAGTGTAAAACCTTTTCCTGTAGTTTCCTGTAATGAAAATTTGGGTTGCTAAGGATGGAGGTTTCAAACTTGTTAATTTTAATATATTCCCTGGGTGGACAACTGTCGTTTTTTCTTTAAATTACATTTTCGTTAATGCCATTCTCAATCGTGTAATTTCCAGTCTTCGGCCTATTCCCATTAAACTGAAGCTCGCATCCATCATCCCAATAATGTGCCCGTTTTTTTTTTGTGTGTGTGTGTGTATATATATATATATATATATATATATATATATATATATATATATATATAACTAAATTACGAGCATGACACCTCAAAGGGATTACCGTTACAAAGTATTTATAGTGCCTGAGTGATGATTAATCTCAGACACTGGTAACTCAGTGGAGACTGGTCGCGGGTGCGCAACAGCAGTCGTAATAAATTTACGTAACGTGAAATAATTGTACTTTAAAATATTGAAATATGGAAAGAAACCACTAAAATTCGGAATACGTTCACTAATTTAATGATCTACACTTTACAGACAGAGTGACTACTTACTACCCCTGACGAAGTACGTACTTGTGTCCTAAGGCTACAATATGCGGTACAATTCAATCTAATTTCGTAAATCTAAGTGATTTGATTAGTAAAATTACCGAGGTAATCGCCTGTTTATCACCACTTATTGTGTCTAACGAAATCGAGCGAATTATATTAATTTACAAGAAAATGTACCAATATCGCAGTAAAACGTAATAATAAAAAACACAAGTAAAAGTTAGTTAAACGTAAGTAAATATCAGGGTCGATACTCAGCATGAGGTCCTCTCGGTAGAAATGATGCTCCCGTGACGTCATTGGTACGATGTCTAGGCGGTAAGTACTTGAAGGTAAGTATATGTTCCGAGGATGGCCCTCAAAATACCGCCGGGTCGTCCTCGACGACAATCAGCAGATATGGTATAATTACTTAAAAGAAGTAAAAGAAAGCGAGCCTAAAAAAGAATATCAAAATAAAGAAAACTATTACCGATCTCACCTTTAGAGTGAGGGCAGCAAACAAAATCCGACCAAGTCGAATTGAGGTATGCATGACAACCAATCTTCAACAAACTAGAATTTCTAGCACAAGATCCCACAAGTGGCTGAAGTGTGCCGAATCCCAAACAATATTCAAAAATACACAATTAGCAAATGTTTTGCACACTGCAATACGATAGCGAAGCAATTCTAATGCTGACCTCTACTGGAGTGTCATATCGCGCTGAACGAAAAGACGGAGAACCGCGAATGCCAGTTTTTACTGGACCCCCGAAAAATAGGTAAGATAATGATGACACGAAATACAGATATTGATATGATGAATATTTTTCCTTTTAGGAACAATAACTATTGGCAGAAAATAGAAGAACCCACGAATTTGCATCTAAATGAAATTATGTTAACTTAAATCTATTAAATTGAAATAAAAATATGAACAATAAATTTCTCGAGTAGTTATTACCAAAGTATTCCCTTAAATAATTGTTAACTTAATAATAATGTTACAAAATAAATAATCGTACACTAAAGTTGAAATAATACAGTAAAAACTTTATCTCTTTTTTCATCCTAACAACATCCGCAAGGAGTAGGTTCACCTCCATAATAAAAGGTCTTCATTTTAAATATATTAAGCAAGGAATACCAAAATAAATACTCTTATATTAAATTCCAACTATTCTGTAATTGATATTAAGATTTTACGTTTACAGTACCTTCGCCGCCTGATACTTTAATTAAAAGTTCCAATTATGATTTACTAAGAACGTAACCGGCATCTCATCCACGGTACACTATAAACTTTAAAGCCCGCAATTTCAGCAACAGCGAATTCACCTGCACGAAACGTAAAGCGAAATAAATTCCGTTTAGCTCTCGGGCATTTTCCCCTAGATATCTTTTATGCTCGGAAGCATACATCTTTTGTGGACACGGCGAAGTTATTACGAGTCACAGGTATTTCTCCCCAAGTATCGTCCGCCGGGAATTGACATTTCGCATTTCGTTCGCCCGATGTTTGTCTCGAAAATAAATGATGAACGTGCTGTATCCCTGCAGACGACACTTACAAATAGCTACTTGTTGGATTCGCGTCTACGGCGTCACGATGCGCCCAAAAACAGGACGCGGAAGCTTTATTTCGGGGACAAAACATTGCGCTCGTGAAGTGGTAACAGCGTTAAACAGATAGGAGTCGTAAGGAACAGTGTCATCTAAAGATGAGGGTTTTTTAGTGTTGGGAAATTCACTTCCGTAAGTATCGAAGAGGTCTTGAATAGCTTAGTACGTTGAGAAAAAAGTGCCTAACGTATGTAACAAAAGCTGTGACACGAAATGCTTTGCGGGATTTTTCTAATTGCATTAGCATTATCGTATTACCATTGCATGCAAAACAATAACGTATGTCAATACTTGTGACATCTATACTAGTTTGATTTGTAATTACTTTAGATATACGTCTCAGAGCATTTATACGTTAGTTGGCCAACTTCCCAAAAGGAAAATTGTGCGCATATTTCAAAATCAAAATATTTCCATCAGAATTATTTATCGCACAATTAAGGATTGTGAACAAGAAGTTCCTTGCATAAACCTACCAAAACGTGGTCGTCGGTCGTCCAAGAGCTATTTCGCCAGACGCCAGTTACAAAGGATACCGCGATGTTGTCGAATGCTACGGACAGTTCAGTTTGCAAACAACAAAGTGATTGTTTTGGACTACGAAAAGTATTTTACTTTATCAAACGCGGAAAGATAATATCGAGAACACTCCTGATAATGTTAGATTTAAGGGTAAAGCAAAATTCGCCGACAAAATATTAGTATGGTGTGCGATTTCTGAAGCTGGTGTTTTACGCTCCTATGTTGGATATGTCAGAGGCGAAGCTATAGATGTAAATCTATATACGCGAAAATGTCTTCCAATGTTATTAAATTTTATTAGAACAGATAATGGAGGCGAAATTATGTTTTGGCCAGATCTTGCATCCTGTGATTATGCCCGAACAACAAAGGAATTATTGGCTACAAATTGCATACCTTTTTTCCACAGGCACGACCTATCAAAGAATTTTGGAGTCTACTAAATGGAAAGGTTTATGATAATGGCTGGTAAGCACAAAACGAGGAGCAGTTGCCAAGGCGCATTTATCAAAAGGTGCGTGAAATAGATATTGGAATTGTCTAAGGGCTGATACTACATGTAAGGACAAAACTACGTGTCATCGAAGACCGAGGACCCTTGTCAGTGATGTAATTCTTGAAATGTACTCTAGATTAGTGACAAAATTATTTTCAGTATTGTTAATTTTCTACTTTGTATTAGCCTTCATAAGTTTGTGCCGAGGGGTCCCTCACTTATCGAAAAATGTACAGTGATTCCCTCATTTAGTGGAATATTTTAGTATTATTCCTCCATTCCCGTTATTCCCTCATTTATTCCACTTTACTCCCTGTATTCCACTAAATATTCCCCTTACTCCATGTATTCCACCAATTATTCCACTTACTCCCTGTATTCCATCTACTTCTTACGTCTTTGATAAACTCCACAACCACATGTCAATTTTATTACAAATAGTAATTCTTATGAATATAGAATCTTAATGTACAGGGTGTCCCATTTTCGTTGTAATTGTAGGGTATCTCGGTAACTACGAGTATTACTGCTAGAAGGTTGCAGTTTTGACACTACTGTCTTACTTTTTTGTTGTGAGTTGAGCTGTACCCTCTCCATTTTTGTATCGTCTTTTGTTTTAAAGCTATAGTTTACTTTTCAAAAATGTAACATTTTTTCAGTTTTTAATATCTCGATGGGATATGTAGATACAGAAAAGTTGTGGAAAATATTTTTATAGATATTTTTATTCTGAATACATTGCCTACTCACAATCTTTTTAGGGGGTTACATTTTAGAGATATAACACAAACTTGCCCTTTTTTGAAACCATGGTTGACTTTGCTATGGTTGAAAAGATCTATTTTGTCTGATTAAGAAAATGTATACATTGTTACGTTAAACAATGCATAAGTACCTACTCATTTCCAGATAAACAATAGTTTTCATTAGTTACAGAGCATCTAGATTACCGATAAAAAAAACTGCATGAGCGCTTTCGGGAGTCTTATGAATGTATTCAAATATGCATAGATAATATTTTACTTAATAATATAAATTATATTGTGTTTTTTGTTTCATAGCCTCCTCGATGTAAACATAAAATCTGATTAAATTACTAAAAAAAATAATATTTACAAAATCTGTAAAAATAAACCTAGCATTGCCTACATTTTCTTAATTTGAACAAAATAGGTAATTTCAAAAGTAGGCTGTAGCTTTAAAACAAAAGACGATACAAAAATGGCAATGGTACATCTTAACTCACAACAAAAAAGTAATGTCCAAACTGCAACCCTTTGGAATTAATAGTTACCGAGATACCCTACAATTACAACGAAAAGGTAGCATAACATGGGTAGCTTTCTTAATATCAGAGATAGAGATTACGGTTACCCGACAAAGAAAAAAAAACCCGATAAACAAAATAATCCAATATGGCTGCCACAACAAAAAATGAACCTGAACGAAACGTTTTTCGCAAAATACAACTGCAGCAGCTTGAAGAGCATAAAAAAGTGTTCTAACAAAGTGCTTCCTATTTTTTGATCACGGGTCAGGTAACCATTTGTGAATTTTTCGTTTTTTTGGTAATAACTTGAAAATGGTATGTGTCATTTCAAATATGAGAAGATATCAACTAATATGCAGAGTACCAGGCAAACGTCTTCCCATTTAAACGAATCTCTATCTATGATAATAAGAAAGTTACCCATGTTATGCTGACTTAAATGGGACACCCTGTACACTAATTAAATAATTAAAGGTAATACATAAAGTTGTCCAGCTCACATTTATACCTGATATTTTCGCCTAGCATGATGATGTCTTGTCTTTTACCATTTAACCATCAAAATATTTATTATATTTTTATAAAATGAAACAAATATTGAACTATAAAACAATGTTTCTATTTTTTGCAAATCATTTAAATACATGATTGCAATAGAGGTACAGAAAATCAATTTGTTCAACATTCACGACTTTTGCAGAAATTTTTTAAGGCTTTTGTATTGTTTATTAAGTCATCCTGCTTTAAATGGAATGGATTTGAACCCTCCATTTCTATAGGTTCGTAAAATATGAATCGTTCTTCTACATCTGCTAGGTCATCAACTTTGGGCCAAATGAATTGGTGTAAATTTGATTTTAAAAATTTCATTTCACAAGCTGTTTCCTTGAAACGAAGGATTCGACCAGTGTACCATCCCGAGTCGTAATAAGTGGCGTAGTATTGTTCTACACAGAGTTTTACGTTACTATTTTAAAGATTTTTCACGTACACGTGCGACGCAAGGTGCGATGTAACGCGCATGCGCATTATTTCGTATTCCACTAGTACTCCCGCAGTAATCTTTGAAATTCCGCTACTACTCCCCTAAATTCCACTAGTACTCCCCTTTTGCTCCACGTATTCTACAATATTCCGTCATATTCCCCTAATATTCCACGTATTCCGCGATATTCCCGGGTTAAATGTATACCGATTCCGCTAAGTGAGGGACCCCTCGGTTTGTGCCAAAACTTTTGTTACATACGTCATTATGACAGAGAAATTCTAAAAACTCAACAACTCGACAAACGAGTAGATAAAGAATTTGTTATTGAATTAAACCACCGCTCGACAGCTTGTATTAGTTTTTGATAACTGGAAAATTTTTGCAGACGCAAGTTTTCTTTCAATTTGGGGAACAACCTGTAATCATTGGAGGCGAGATCTAGCGAATATGGTGGGTAATCCACTAATTCAAAGCTTTCTGGATACATAGCAGCCATGGAAATACAAAATGTATGGCTGGGAGCATTTTCCTGAAGGAAACAGCACATCCTTCTTTAACTTTTCTAGGCTTTTCTCTGTAAGAGCGTCTCGCAATTTAGAAATTAATTATGCGTTATTGACCCCTGTAATGCGCTGTCCCTTTTGCAAATAGTCAGTCGGGATAATTCCTTAAACATATCAAAATACAGACAGAAAAACCTTTCCAGCAGACGGCATGACCTTTTATGTGGAGGAGAACCGCGATATTTTCACTCTTTAGCTTGCGCTTTAGTCTCAATATCATAGTGGTGCAACTACACATCACTCGTCCATGGTCACATACCGACTAAGCAATTTTTCTGTTTGCTTGGTACCCTTCCAAAAGATGTTCGACCCTTTTTTTGGGTCAGTATGTAGTGCACCATAATATGATATGATAAGCCAAATATCTTCCACAACGTCCTTGATGAAAACTCGTCGGTTTGCAGTACGATGTCGAATACCTTTTTCATGCTTTCTTTTGTAGTTCAAGAATTATCCACAGGAAAACACTTTTAGATACAATAGAATTTACTGGCGATCCTGTAAAGTGGCCCTTGTTCTACCAAACCTTTAAACGTGTGATCCACGACACTTCGGCTTTAGACAATGTCAATAAAATTCACTATTCATGAGGGAGGACACTATTTGGAAAAGCATTGTGTATAACGGCAGGAATTTTTCCTGCTGCTGATAATTGCGACCTTTTGTGGAGTTCCCTTGAGTAGAAATATGTGGATAGAAGGACGTTAGCCAATACTTGTATGTCTCAAATTTTAGATTTTAAATTACTGGAAGCTGACAGTGTTCATAGTTTGAATACATGCATTGAAAAGGTCGACAGCGCAGTTAACGCTTTACAGAAATTAAAATTGAAACTTCCGGATTTTGCTCTTATAGCTTTTAAGTCAACGTTTATTTGAGATCCCTTCAAAATGGAGCTAATTCTTCTTATGCAGAATTGCAGGTTTTTGTCAAATAGGCCATAATAGGAGCTCGTATACTTCGGTCGTTACAAAAAAATATCAAACTGCAAGCAGTAATAAAAATTTTAAAAAAGCATTATTAAGATGCATGTCTGTTCTATTACATTGTAGTTCCAAGAGTAGTACTAACAAAACAGAGAATTTTAAAAATGCGTAAGGATTCCGAGCATAAACTATTTCGATATGCTAAGTTTCTAAATTTACCTGGTACCTGAAGTTTGTAAATGAAGGGAGATTATATTTTAATAGTCTTTTGCCTACATATTGCAAAGGTTTGTATTTCTAAGGGTTTGTGAAACCATTTATTAGTAAGTCGCAGATAATGGTGTTATAAAACAAGACAAAATCTTCAACAATATCTTCTGACAATCGCGAAGCGAATGCAGCGATTGCATCGACTTCAGTGGTACTTTGTTCAGCACTTGCCAAAGAATTGTTGCTGTTAGATACTGTAACTGTCCAAGTAGTTTCCTCCACAACAACAAATATTATTCACGTGTTTTAATAGATTCGGCTGATCAGTCCCATTTCATTACGCATAAGTGGTGTAAAATTTCGAAACTACCTATAAGCAAATAGTGCAGCAGAGTGTCTGGCATAGAAACTTGAAAAGAAGGTACGTGGTCAAATGCAGATAACACTGAGCTGTCGTTTCAATAATACGGTGAAGTATCAATCTTTTTATTGAACCTTTTAGATTGGAATGAAAGGCTCCTTAATCTATTTCATTTAAACGTGTCATCAAAGACATCATCTAACTGGCTTTCTTGACGGCGTTAATTAATAGATTCCCACGAAAAACGAAATGGGTCATATCGATTCCCATGTCAAGACAACGTTTAATCACTGCATGTCGAAATCAATCAACAGACCGCCCGGTGTAACGAACACGTATCCGCGAGCGGATTGCAAAAGCTCATAAATTGGGATAACTTTGAAAATTCATTGAGCCCGAGAGTGGTGGCGTCCATGCATATTAAATATCGCCGGAATAAATATTCATCCGACTGCACGCGCCGCGACATTTGCAATCAATATCGTACCAACTCGCAAATTAGCTTTAGTGTAAACTGATGAAAATTTATACTCATATTATTTACGGGACCAGTTTAAACACGCAATATTTTCGAAGTTATGGATATTCACAAGGGAAAATTGGACATGTCACGGGCTTGCGGTCGAGTGCTGGCACAAGCGAATTACGCCATTTATTAAAACCACTGTGGAACGCAACCAGGACGCGGACAAATAGATATTTTTGCGATGCCGACATGAAAATGTTGATAGAGCTTTTAGATTTAACTAGCGCCAACGCTAACTACATTCTAGCTTTTAAATGGACCAGGAAACACGAAAATAGAGTGGGTGGCTGTTTTAAAACGGCAGGTACTGTTTACTTTGCCGTTACGTTGACATTTTATGGTGATCGAAAGCTTTATACACAAAAAGTACGAGGCTTTCCTTTGTAAAGCTAAAACTGATTTCCTAATGTCCTGTGCAATACTTAACAGCATGTTTAAACAGTGGAAAGGGTACCTAAACATTCAGCTTCATCATTATTTAAAATGGCGCACCGGGCTTAAACACACTCCACTAAATATTTCATGTTTGCCTGTACTAAATGACACAACAAATACATAAATAAAGAGTGGGCGACAGCATGTCACCTATTGGCAATTAATGGTGCCACCCACCCGTTTCTGTGGGTAACCAGTATTATGAACGGTAGCCCACCTTGTTGTAGGACCGTGCCTGCAAAAAGTATAGTTATCGAGCATAATAACAAAATTAAGTCTATGCCATGTTTGCATCAGAACAATCTGTGGACAACTGTTTCAGTTTATAAAGGATATTATTCTCGCATTCACTTCTCCTACTTTGGCGTATAGAAGGGAATCCAGATAATGCCGCGTTATTTGCCTTGTTACTATAGCTGTGCTGAGGAGACTGGCGCAGTCTTAATTTTGTCTTTAGCATTTTTGTAAAATAAAGAGCAAAATCGATGTTAAAATAAAATAAGGAAAACCTGTTTAGTAGTGACATAAAATGGAACTGTACAACTTATGCTGTTACAGGTACGCACATAAAGTATATAATACATATACAAATGATCCAAGATAATTATCGCTTGAATGTATAATATAGTAAATACAAGATGTTATACTTTAAATTTTTATTGGGTAACTTTTATAATTTTAATCGGGCCACCGTTCTTGAGTGCTTTCTTGCCAGTGTTTTCTGTTGCCTTGACTATCTTTATCCGTTCTCGGGCTGTTGTCTGAGTATTTTTCGAATACAATTCTGTCAGGTGAACTGTAGATTTGTGTTGTGCTTTGGGATGCAAAGGAAGCTATGGAATTCATATTTCATCGGTAAAGTGCAGGATTCTTTTCTTGCTTCTCTGTGGTGTAGCATTCTTCACGTTGACGTTTCATATTCCTTTTGGTGAAGATATACAGTCAGAAAATCTGGGATTCTGCACCTCACTATTCGCTAATTATTCCAGAAGCTATTTAGCATCTGACAAGCTTCATCTTAGACTGAAACCCTTCTTTGGAAGGTAGGTGTTGATTTTTAGATGTTTCGCGATCACTCTGCTATATATAACAGGTGACAAAAAAGTTCTGATAATTTTGTACTTAGCTGTTTTTAGTATCGACATGATGTTTTTTTTGTTATTTCTGTTGATTTTATTGAATTTCTCGTGCAATTTTGATCTAGAAAGTGTTATAATAATGTGGTCAATTTTACTTCTGTTTTGGTCATGTCTCGTGAAATTGAACATGTCACCGTCGCGTCGTCAAGTTGCACAAGACAGGACTGAGAGGGCAAACATTGTTCAAACGACTGGGTTCAAACCGGCCAGCGTCTACAGAGCTGTAGAACGTTTTAAAGAGACCGGTGGGGCCGCACACCGCCCTCGAAGCGGCCGTCCAACCACTGCAACCACTCCTGAGAACATCCAGAAGGTTCGGTGTCGAATTCAACGAAATCCGGAGGTGTCGCCGCGCAAAATGGCGAAGAACCTTGGTATTAACCGAAAGAGTGCGAGAAACATCGTCATAAAGAAGCTGAGACTGCGCAGCTACAAAATCGCTCGCCTTCACTTCCTGAAAGAGAGGATGAAGGCGAAACGGCTCGAGAAGTCTCGCCTGATGCTACACCTGCTCGCCTGTCGAAAGTGCTCTTCGCCGACGAAAAGATTTTCACGTTATAGCCGCTCCACAACCGCCACAATCGCCAGCAGCTGCTCAAGAAATGCCAGCAGAAGACCACTGCGGCCGAAGTCATTTTTCGGCTTCGGTTATGGCTTGGGCCGGAATCTGCGCCACCGGAAAGACGCCGCTGTTTTTTATCGCGCTGAACGTCAAGATCAACGTCGCCAGCTACCAGCAGCAAGTCCTCCACGACGTACTGGATCCGTGGGCGACACAGCACTTCGGTCCAGTTGAATTTACTCTCCAACAAGACTGGGCGCTGGCGCATTCCGCCAATTCAACAATCGCCGCCTGCAAGCAGCTGTTGCCAGGCTTTTGGGGTAAGGACGTCTCCCGCCGAACTCGCCGGACCTCAACCATATGGACTACTCGGTGTGGTGCATCCTGGATCAGAAAATGTCGGGTACCTGCTACGCTACCGTCGAAGCGCTCAAAAGCGCCTCTGATTCGCGCCTGGGACGAAATTACAGTGAGCGAGTGTGCGAGCATCGTCGGAAACATTCGCAAAGGCCAAAAGCCAAAGGGGTAATGTTGAACATTTATTGTAAATTTCTATCCTTGGTGCTTAAGTTATTGACATAACAAACGTTATTGCTCATGAAGTCCATTGGATTTATTTTTGTATACGGTATTTCTATACAGTTGAAATATCTGCAAAAATTATCTGAACTTTTTTGTCACCTTGTATATGTTGTGTATCTTCAGAGTTTTTATATTTGGCAATAAAATCTAAGCCCGTCGCGGATCAAGGCAAACACTGTTGTCATTTCGGACCTATTCAGGAAAACTCCAGCTTTCTTGGGACTATTTTCCTTTTTCCTGCCGGTTCCTGCCCGGAGGAGAGCTCCGTTGGAATCTAATCAGCCGACCATAAATCTTATTACTGGTAGTGTTAATGTACAGCTTAGACGAGTTTCATTGGCCTTCCCCAAGGCGTTTTATTTTTATATGCATTTTTTGTTACTATTAAGTATAATGACGTCTTGATTGAGCCAATAAGTTTCTGGATTAAAATTATAATTATACAAGTGGGTGAGGTAAAACACGTGGCGCTCTTTATTCTATTCGTTTTAACAGAACCCAACCCTATTTTTTTGCTTAGCTAGGACCCCGTCTTGTATAATAATGCTTGAACCATTCTTTCCCGCATCGTATAGTTAATTTTCGATTGCCAGGTAAAAGGAGGTAATAAGGGGTAACAGACCAATATATGTTTTGAAAAAGTATTGCCGGTTTAGATCGGGAATCGAACACAAGGCTTTTTGGTTAACGTTCAAATGTGATGCCACTGCTGGTAGCCAGGATCTGGCCACGGAGCCATTTCTGCTCTAAAGCTCAAAAATACTGAGCCACGAACAATTCAGCTGCAGATAAGCCTGATAACGTTCAGTAGCGTTACGTAAAACTTTCATATACATATGCCGTTCTGACCTCAAATCTGGACAGGGTCTTGATGGTATAGTGGTATCACATTTAACGGAAATCAAAAGGTCCCGGGTGCGATTGCCAGTCAAAGCTGGCAATACCTTTTCATAAATATATCGATCTGGTATCTTTACCTCTTGTAATAATTAAAAATAATGCTTTTACTACTACATATTGTTCTGCAAGTTGTTTTTAAATGGATACAGCTTTACATTCATTTTTACTTAATCGTTCTCTATCTTGCAATAATTTTTTTGCACAAAACTGTTGTTTATATTTTATCTGCACCTAATCAATGTATAGTAGTAATAGGCAAAGCACTTTTTGTGTGAAACAAGTTTATTATTAATAATAATAATGATAATAATAATAATAATAATAATAATAATAATAATAATAATAATAATAATAATAATAATAATAATAATAATAATACGACTTTATTGACTCAGTGTACGCTGCAGTACAGTAGGAGTATAAAATATAATATATAAGAGTATAAGTTAACAAAAAAAAATATACAACTCAGACTACTGGGAGCACTGCAGTGGCGGTCAAACGGCGAAGTTCAGAATCTACCAGGGCGCCTCGGTGGGTTACTGTTCCTCCACTTAGCCGCAGAATAAAGGTAATTAATCAAATCAAAGTGCAAGATCTAACGAACTAAATACGAAATCCATTAGCAGAATTATGCCGAGGTATTGTTTATTCATCTTTTTTCCGTACATTAATATTATGAACGTCTGTTCTATACCTTATTTTATTATAAAGATGTGGTTTTGGTTCTTGGATGACAAGTTGTGAGATTTATCATGTTTAGCACATTTATTCCTCAAATTACTAGTATTTTAAAACCTCAACCTACAATTTTAAATTTAACTAATTTTTATAGATATCCTACTATGGTTACTCTGCGTGCCCTCTTTGACATTAATTTGGCCTCACAAGAAGGGCATGCAATTTCTCCAACTTAACATCACTCACATTCGCTACACACATGTAAGTAATTGTCCATGTTCCCCGATCCTACAAAAATGAAGCATCCCAACATCACAAGACTCTCTTTTACATGTTTTCCTTTTACAAATCCGTCTACCTTTGAACTTTGCATGTACGCTGTTATTCATTGCTGGCTGAAGGCAGGATGTCTCTTCTTTATCCGGGTATTTGCGTGTGTTACGTCGGCACCTGTATTTACCGGCTCCCTTCCGAGATATACGTGCATGAAGGTGGTGCCGCCTTTAAGAATACATTTGAATAACTCCATCCACCCGGCTAGTTAGCCGGATTGATCTGACGCCATAAATATTTATTATACATGGGATCGGTAAATCACTGCGTCGGGGATATGGTGTGATTACTGACGATAAATTTTCTTTGGCGAATGAAATTGCTTTAATTCTGATAAATCCTGTTACACAATGGCGCGGCGACTTAATGAAATTCCGATATTCAACGGCTCGCCATTGCACTGATGCACCCGGTGTCAGACGCGCTGTGAGGGCACAATATGACGTCATAAATAGTTATGTAATCCAATTGGAACACCTAAAGTCCACATGCAGGTATATTAACCGTCAAACGGAAAAATGGAAATGTAACTAACCCCAATTTATTTATAAGTGGGTTTTTTTTGCAAATTGGATACAGTTAGTTCAGTATACGTAGTATTATTAATCAGTACCTACAATATGCACAATCTGTATCATCGCAATTCAAGGGAATATCCTAGCAATACAGTGTAAAACACAAAACACAAAAAATTCTTTCGCGGTGTATAAAAACTTACTCTTGAAGTAGGTGCTCCACTGTTTTGTCTTTGGAACAATCCTGAAAAGTAGCAAATAGAAGGGCATCCCGGTAGAAAAGGAGAGAATTGCGATAATTGCATTTTGGCTAAAATCGTGGTAATGGGACCATCCTGCATATATTTTTTTTAATTATTACTATTATTATTATACAGTTCAAGCGCAGATAGCAAGTGAACCACACAATGATTTTTTGTGATTTTGCCTAATATTTGTGTGTCAAAAAAATCGCGAAGGTACTGACTTTGTAAACCAATTTTAAATTGCAAGATATGCCGCCGTGCAAGTGACGTACTGTTTTAAACGTAAGATAAGCAAATTAACGCCAATAGTAATTCCACCGAGCGATTTGCGGACCCGGTCCGTCGTATCCGTTCGAATGGATCCAACACGAACTGAAACTGAAGTGGATCTGAAAGACGTTGTCTTAGTTGGGCTTCAGTATTAAGCATTAAATACCTTATAACTGCATCCTACTTTAATCGTATTATTTCTCTATGACTTATACCTATTACAAAAATTAATCAATGCATAACAATAACATTCGTACCTACATATGTGCCAAAAATTACTATGTTTTAATTTTAATGTCATAAATGATATGTACAGTGTATATTTCTATTACTAATTTCAAGAAGTATTTCATGTAACGTTTTCCTGCTATTAGTAATAATGATGTCATCTGATTGTGTCACATTCCTTCTGAAGAAGCTGGCCGCATGATCGCCGAAACGTCAAGAGTAAATTCTACGACCACCATCAAACCCGGAAGAATTTTCTATGAAAATTGACAGATAATGTCAAAAACATGGTCGGGTGGAATGATGCCAGCAAATTTTAAAGAAATGTCAGAATGGCATAACCAAAGCAGTGTATGACATTATAACTGATGACGAAACATGAACATATGTCTTTGAACCAGAATCCACACATCAATTTACTCAATAGGTGTTTCCAACAGACCCCAAACTAATGAAGTCAGAAAATGCAGAAGCGTTGGAATGATTGCTTTTTTGAAAAAAGTGTTTTATCCAAACTGTTGCTTTAGAAAATTAACGCACAGTTATTTGCTAAAAGCTTTCTAATAATTTTGTTCACAGCGCCCACTAAGCAAAACTGTTTTGCATCATAACAATGTTTGCTCGCATACAGCTTCAGCCAACAATGCACTTTTTGGGTGAATCACATGTAAAATTGGAACTACACCCTACAGCTCCGACTTATCGCCCCGTGACTTCTTTCATTCCCAACATTAAGTACCCAGCGTTTTCTGAATGCTGATGATTGTTGCATTCGAAAACCTTGTATCTGAGGTGACCCAACAGTAGTAGAATTCTTGTTTTAACAACTGGTTCATTAGAATGAATGAGTGTATAGAATACAGCGAACGTTGCTACGTTTGTTTGTTTGAAACGTTTTTAAATATTTTTAAAGAACGTTTCAAACTTCATTCATTTATATTTAATATAGTTTATATTATGTATATATAAGAGATACCTATCCACCAAAGACCTATTCATATTCGTGGTCAAAGTGGCGTATAACATCAAAGTTCAACTACATGTAACGCTATTGAACGCCATCCAGCACATTTGTGACTGAATCTATCATGGCACATGGCTCAGTATTTTTAAGCTTCAGAGGTGCAAATGCGTCAGATACAATGTACAGTATTTTTAAACTTTTGTTTATAAAACTAGTAAAAAGTGTGAGATGACTTCGTACCATGAGAATGACACCGAAAGTATGACATCGGGCAACCCTATATTTAGCACTTATCTTACTAGCCTTACACTATGTAAATTAATGTTTATGTTCAGGTTAAGAAGTATTAGCGAATAGAGGTCTTCTGTGTAAATTACATATGACTGTTGTTATTAAATTAAAGACCCATATTAGCTACCAACGCATATTACGACCACTACATTCAAGTTCGCTAATGATCATAAACGATATAAGTAAATGATATTTAAATGACATTGAGTAGGGCCTCTTAATACAAGCTAGTAAAGCGTGCATGACACAGTTTTAAATAAGCGGAAAAGTAATACCTTTAGAAATATGTTTTCAGGTAGTATTTTGCGAAAACTGTAAGCAAGAGTTCGACGCATTCCCGGAAATTTGGTGGCGGGCTTCAGTCCACACATTAACAAGATCATCTTCTTAACCAGCTGTTTTACTAATGTTTCTATCATATAAAGATTTGGCTATTCCCCAAACCAGTTCAATGAGGTTAAATTGGCAATGAAATGGTGGTAGCCGTAGTACTTCATGGCCATATTTACATGATTACAGGTTGAAAGCTGAACAAGAACTGAGCACAGAACATGAACAGGAACTGAGGTGTTGTGTAACCAGGCAACAAACAGATTTGGAGCCGCTGGTTTCAAAGTAAGCCCAACCCCTTACAGATAACTGCAGAAATGAGCCTTATTTATAAGTGCATTGGGAGTCGTTGGCACAACATCGCAAATTATATCAGGTAGACCTTTCTTAGAGAGCGGCTTACAGTTTTCGCGAAATACTACCTGAAAACGCATTTCTAACGGCACTACATTTCCGCTTATTTAAAACTGTGTCATGTCCATTTTACAAGCTTGTATTAAGAGGCCGTGTCCCTTTTATTGCTTGATCACTCAATGTCATTTAAATGTCCTATATTTGCATTTCTATATACAGTGCTGAGAAGTGGTGCTTTTGTTATAATATGCAATGAGTCAGGAAGTGAAAGTACTGAGTTTACCTATCAGAAAAAGTTCTGATTGCATGCAGCGGCACGATAAAATATTAAGACACTCTTTTTGATGAAACGGCTAGATATTTGTGGATTTCCCAGAAGATAACCGAACAATAAACATACCCATACTCTAGGCATACTGAATAACAGGGCAAAGGTTTCGCGATTTCTATTTCCATTTGTTGGTCGACTCAAGTAAACAGTAAGTAAGTATGCTAAAATGGTTTCGATATCGAGGCGTAGCTAAATAATTAGAGACACAGGCAAGACACATAATATTAACCTTTGTAGGTATTATTTGTAAGGGCAAATGTATAGTTTAAATTAATGCCAAAAACACTTCTACGTAAATAATCATTTTGTTAAAAAATACTCTGGATTCTTCCTTACTGCGTATGTGTAAAACGAAATACTTAAAAACTTTGACCGTATAAATGTAACTGTTACTGATATATGAGCTGTTCAGTGTAAAAACAACGTACTTGCGGCAGTAAAATTTTGGAGTAGACGAGAAAACGATCCAGCTGCACCTCCTTTCAGGGTAATCGAAGTGCACCAGAAATTTACTGCTCCCTAAACCCACCCCGGGGTATAATCTCAGGGCGTTTTTCACGGGCGCAAAGAAAACAAAGAGTATTTGTTTAGAGGAAAAGTATTACACCCGCTGTTTGGACGGTCGGAAATAAATTTAATCCAACTTTCAATTTCGTCGGATAATCCGGCACTCGGGAGTTTTATTATCAATTAGGAACCACCCTATTCACCCGTCTATTTGTTTAAGCACTTAATCCACAATTCCCATTCATTAATCTGGAATTAAACACAGTTAGCGCAACGCCCTGGTGGAATACTAAGTAGAGATTACGTCATGCGTCGAATATTCGCCGTCTAGCGTCTAAATATGAATGGAACCCTCAGCTCGCATACAATTGGTATATTTATATTGCACTAGGAATCAGAGTATCGTACGACAAAATAAAATCTACAACGCTGAAATCGAAAAACCGGTACTCGTTACAAACAGAGCACTATAAATAGAATACCTAGTAAAATATATATTAATGTATGACACAACGAATAATTTGATAATTATTATTTTAGAAAATACGCCCTTTACCTTCGAATATAATTGACGTCTAGAATGTGAGCAAACACTGAAATAGATGCGCAACAGCTCATCCTTAGAATTATTAATTCCTTATAAGAAAACTGTAACTTATTATTTTAACAGCTGCTGGTAGACATTTAATTTTACTCGAATAAGTTGCTTACTGGTGTTTTTCAATTCAGAACCTAATTTCCAAAATGTGTAAATAACTGTTATTAATTAGGTGACGACGCATGTAACCCACTAATAATGACAGTGACCTTGGCTTTATTTTAAAGGAGCGTTAGTCAAATATTTATTTTACCCGCCATGAATTTCTTCTAATTAACAGCTACCAAGTATAGAGATAGGGGAAGCCCGGGCAAAGCGGATAAGCTAAGGAAAATTGAAAAATAAACACAGAAATAATCAAATTAAGAACATGGTTTATTTTTTGTATATTGCACATATACTCATCTTTGGAGACATAGTATCTCAAGTACCAAATTCTTACATTTTTATGCTAAAATAAAATTAAAAATAAAACCTCTTTAATTATTCGCTTTGCCCCACCCGGTCGGGCAAAGCGGATACAGTCCTTGGGCAAAAAGGATAAGCTAGTTACTCCTGGCAATTATCGCAGAAGTAGCTGCCTTGCCCTCCAAATAAAGTACAATTTTCGTGGGCCCAACGGCGACATTCCAAGCACTGAATCCAATCCTCTATTGGCGGTTCCACATAGTCTTCCACGTAGATCAGGCATGAACACTGTTGTCTTTGCTTTTTGGTATTAGTTTTACATTTTCTTTTTTCTCAGCTTTTCCTTTTCCTAATGATTTCCCTCTTCCTTTCATCTCACGTGTCACGACACGACAAAATACTACTACAAAATACTAAGGGTAATGCGGTTAACTTATCCTCTTTTCCTTGTAAATATACCTATTTTTGCTAAGATTTCAATGCCGGCTCAATGTAATATTATTATCATAAATAATACTTGAAAACATCGTTAATGTACATAACTAAATTGTTCCTCGGTTAGATTACAGTAAAACAAATGAAATGGTCACAAACCTGATCAAAAATCACAACAAAAACACCCAAAACAATGTTTTATCACCACATCAAACGAACGCCTTCTAACTTTTTGTTTCTACTGTCATGGCGACAACAGATAAGTCTCTCGCCTACACGACAGCCACTTGTAATACCATCTGTTATAGCTTTCTAGAAACATCGATTATTCGCTTTACCTCAGTTATTCACTTTGCACGAGCTTCCCCTACGCACTATCGCAGTATTTGATAGTTTGTAAATATTCGAATTATTTGATATTTAAGGAAGTATTGGAATTTGATATAGGAACGTTCCGATAACTTCGTATTGTATTTACTTTATTAGCTTGAGAAGCGCGTTGCAATAATATAGCTAAAAATGTACATAACTAAGACTGATAAATGAAGTAGAAATTTTGACGATAATGCCATCTGTCAGCGTTGCACTGACAGGTTGGATAAAGCCACTTAGTTGTGGGAACTACATCCTAAAGAAAGTGACCTGTAGCCTCACAAGTTGGCATGCATCTGTTTACATCAACCTGACAGCAAGCCCCCACTGTTCTTTTTGCTAGCGGGCAAGAACCGACATACATTAAAATGTATATCTATGCTGTGCTTCCTGCACCGCAACCAACTGCAGATAGATCTATTTCGGCTTTAGTATATAGGTAAAACCAGTTCTATTTCATGCATCTGCAATTGGTTGCGGTGCAGACAGCATGGCACAGACATGCATTTTAAGACTGATAAATGTTGCAATTCGTTCTCTAGGCAACTGCAAGTGCTGTTTCTTTATTTAAAGCTTGACTGCTGAACGTCGAAAACAAAATCACTTACTGCCAGTATACAATGGATATAACTACATCTGCTTAGTTTTTTTTTTAATGAATCTACTGCAAGTAAATCTAAGCGTGACAAATACTAACGGAATTTGTTCGAGATCTCGTCACAGTTGCAAATCATATCTCAAGTAATGATATTCTATTTATAATTTTATTTACCTGTCACATTTCAATGTTCAATGTAAACGAGCTCCTTGCTTAAATATCTACCTGTCAAGCTACCATTGAATTGTTCATTATTTCTAATTTAGTAAAATATACGGTGCGGGATGCATTCTTGCGTTTCCGAGACCGTGAAGGCTACTGGTTGTTTTGAACAACTAAAAAACGTCATGCGCGCCGCAATACTCCGTTTCCTAGACATTGGGCGCAATGTAAGGTGTTTTATCATTTCCTGCGTTTGCGTGCATTATGATGTAATGTTGTGTTGGCGGTGTCTTAGTCGTCCATACGTAAGTTAGACATTTTTTGGCGTATTTTGTGATACTAGAGTTGTCAGCATGAAACAAGGTAATAGACTGCAAAAACGTTAGTTTGTAATATCTGAATAATTAACTCTGAACAACGCAAATTTATTCTGAGAAATAAAATTGAATGCGATGTAGATAATTTTGCAAAAAAATGGATTAAAAACTTTTTCAAAGCTACTTGCACAGAACTGATTGTAAACAGAAGCGCAGTCTCGAAAAGATTGGGTTTTTCAGCACATTGCAAAAAAAATAAGGAAAGAAAAACAAGCAGCATAAGGAAAGGAACAAGAAGGAATACTTTACTGAAGGAGGGTCTGAACCTAAACGCCATTATAGATAAGTTTGCATTTGTAATACAGTGTGTTCCACTAAGTATACAACAAATAGGATTTTCTTTTATTATTGAGACTATATAAATAAAATTGCTACTGAAAGTTGATACATGGCTACAAAACATACTTGCAGCAATGTAGTAGTAGTAAAATAGTGATCTCAGTCAAACAAATGCCATTGGGCATGGAAGTAACCATGAATACGTGCTGCCTTACGTAACATAACATAACAAATGAATGAATCTAAATGAATGATTGATTCGATAGTTGGCTGAAGCGGGAGTTGCGTGTTCGATAGTAAGTCGTTGAGACAGAGAGCGCCGCTACTAGACTGTAACTGCAAAAAAAGTTACACGAAATCACAGAATAGATAGTAATCGTTTTGGTATTGAACAATACGAACAATACTTTATAATAAATAAGAGATATTCAACTAAAAATGCCATCAGGTCGTTTATGATTTGTTGAGGAATGAAGACGGTGTTAAAAAATGCATGTGATAGATTGGTTGCAACTAAACATAATCTTTCAATGGTATATTAGAACGCTGCGGTTAAATTCCAACGACTATAAAGATTTTCAGATATTCCGTGAATATACGATTTCCAAATGTCTAGTTTGTTTGTTATCAGAAGTGGGGGAATTCGTGAAATAATTCCTGCTGTCTTAAATCAAATGCAGTCCGCGAATATGCCTTTTATATATTTTCATACGGGCATTTATTCTCAAAACTGCGGCACGAACTTTAAATGAACACCCGTTACATATAATTATTATTTTATTAGATACAAACCAAAAGGAAAACCTGATGTATATAAGTAATTCGCTTATTAAAGGTCATCACATTCAGTCACGACTGAAACTGAGTAAGGCCAATACCGAAAAAGTCCCGTTTCACGCACATAAAATTAATTACCCCGTTATTACCTCGGATAAACACGACATTAAATCACCGGTTTCACCTCAACTCTCAAGATTTTTACATAATTCCTCGCAGCTTTAATTCACAGGGGTTGCGTGATGGAGTGGACTGTAATTAACCACCAAACAGAATTAAAACCTTTCCTTTACACGTTTCACGCAAACGATGCTTGGATAAGGGCGTCTAAGGGATAGCAATTTTGTCGAGATATATATAACACCGCAGAGACGACGAAAATATTACATTTCTCGAGAATAAGGTTACACTTTTAGCTGACCAACGATATTCATTTGGAGAAATCGATCAGAATTTATTGCGGAAACATCTGTAAGATTAACTCGTATAAATTGGCTAATTATATAGGCTGTTGGGTTAAGCGTGAACATCGGCCGTATCTCTGAATTGGTTTGTGTTGAAGAGCACGATGGAAAAATACTAGCCAATGTGATATTGAGCAGTTTTGAGACAAAGGGGCAAATAGATATTGTTGTTACGATGTACAGCTTTGAAAACAGAAATAGACAGAATTAAAGAAAATCAACGTATAATTGAAGAAAATGTGAAACATTTTAAAGGCAGAGCCGAGAAGCCGCAAAAAATCAATCCTGATCATGAAAAAGGATATAGATGGTATGAAAACCCACGGACATACGGAACGGAAAGCAACAAGGTTAAACCACCGCCGTATGATGGACAGACGTTGTTTAAGACGTACAAGATGCAGTTCGAAGTAGCTGGGAAGGCAAACAGCTGGAACTGTCAAGATAAAGCCACGGCTCTGGTGATTGCTCTGCTTGGAGCTGCCCTGGATTTACTTTGCACGTTACCTGCGGCCGACAAAGATTGCTTTGGAGCTACATTTCGGAGAACAGCACCTGTAACAGCAGTTTCTTCCACAGCTAAGGACTTGAAAGCAGAAAGTGGGCGAGACTCTACGGGACTTCGAATCAGAAGTCCGGAGACTAATGCACAAGACGTGACCAAGAGCTTCGCCTGAACTTCTGAAGAAATGACTACGCAAAATTTCATTGATGGTTTCGATGACGACACACAGTAGTGATAAAGGCTGGCGGTAGTCAAACCTGCCACCGCTGCGGGAAACTTGGTCACTTAAAAAAAACTGCAGGGTGTCGCTTGCTGCAACATTCAGGGGTTAAAAGTAGCAGGAAAACGAAAACCAGTCGGTGTTACGAGGCGCACACCGCCTATGCAACTACACAAAGCGCTAAATAGTATATCCGTGAACCTCCTCCGGCTGTACTGTGACAGCATATATCAACGGAAGGAAAGTACAAGCAACACGGATACCGGGGCACATATTGGCATTATTTACTGGGATGCAGCACGGCCAAACATTGCAACGTAGTATGATATGGCAATACAGGCTGAATTAATTTTCAGACAAAATCGTGGTGCAGTATCTTAAGACGATGGATGACAATAAGAATTAGCTGACGCTATAGTGACTTCTATTAGTACATACCTTAATGCAATTGCGGCATGCTATCCTGCGTCCTTAATAATCACACTCCTTTTTAGAACATATAAAACATGCCCATGGTACTTTTGAGCCATAGCAGTGTCTTTGTTAATAAAAAGCAATAAAATGTAATAATTGATGTTCAAAACAGATATAGGTAGGTATGTACAATTTATATTCCTGTAAACATATCACAAGCAAAAACTAGAACGAACAATGCAAGTACAATGAATAAAAATGTTGTGCAAAAAAATATCGTACGTACCTATTCATTGACAGCTACGTAAAGATATTTGAAACAAGAAACCTACAGACACCTCTGTGGGCACTTACATGAGGTTTAGCATTCGCTCTACTTAGGTCGACATTAAACTGGAATGATCATTTTCTTTTGCGACGAATTGAATTTTCCCCTTCCTGTTTAGACGGCCTACCAGCCTGCAATCTTCTTGCACCAGACGTCAGTCCAGGTTTAATTTTCCTACGACTGATTGATGTCGATTGAACGCGAATTGTTCGTTTTAAGTTGAAATTTTTCATAGTGTGTATAAATTAATTAGATCCAGAGAAGTTACAGTTTTATTCAGTTTTAAAAAATTCGCGTTTTCCCTCAATGGTTAATAATTGACTGTTAGAACCACTATTGTCTCTCGGTTGAGACTGTATCGTATTTTGTAGAACTAAATTGGACGTTCTTGGGTAAGATGACAATGCAGTATAAAATTCTGGTGATATATGTTCATCTAAAGCGATTTTTGCAATGATTTCCCTGTCTTCTCCACTGATTTGTATGCAGTTCCTTAGGGTTATATATACCACAAATGTACTATATGGCACAGAGGTGTTTACAAAATTTCACTCTTGACCACTAGGACATTCACAAAATGGAAAATCAGCATAAGCTGTGTACAATACACAAAAGAGACAATGAACAAACAACACCGCCGAAGTGAGCTTAGATAAATGTTTGTGCTCGAAGCGGGCAATTTGAACTGAACTGTTCATTATGAACACATGCGTTAGGCTGCGATAAGGAACGTACTAATAGACGTCACTAAAGCGTGAGTCAATTGTTACTGTGATCCAGGATCCTCAGGAACTGCACCGCAGTAAATAATGCCAATACGCTACCGGGGCTATGGTTTACATAAGGAAGAGAACGTTGTGCTAGCCGTGATTTCCCTGTCGGAGAAGGTGCTTCTACGTATGGTCACAGAAAAGGCTCTATAGCATCTGGATAGGCTGAAGTGGAAGTGGAAGTGCTAACTAGTTACACATTTTAACCAGAATTATATTTTCTACAAAGGATGTCTCTACATTTTTCTGCAATCCATACTTTTCGAGTTACAGCTGTTGACATGTGATGTAATCGTTTGCCGACACTACAAACGGAAGTATATATTATAGATAATCCCATATTGAATATTCGTCACTATTCCAGTGAGACCCATAGACGAACTTTGAAATGGTAAGCCCCAGAAATAGAAGCTTGACGTTAACTTGATTTAAATGTAAAACCGCAAGCGCTCCCTTAGTCGTGTTCGGTTTGCGGTGGTATCCATGAATGTAGCGTATATACTATTTCGMGTGTTGCAATTGAAACAGTAGCGTTTACGGTTGTCTGATAAWATTGTTTAGTATCTGCTTTAGTTATTAATTCAAAGACAATAAGCATGAAGTGATTAAYAATTTGAAATCAGACGCCTCTCTCGAGTATATGAAAAATTAAATGAAGTAATAGTAAATAATCTTAATCTTTTGAGTAATGTTACTAGGCTTAAGTTGTATGAATCACTCCTCTTTGAAAATTCGGAATTATTCTTGGGGAACACTAGTTATAGCAGAGGTGAAGTAAAGGTAAGAGTGTTTAAGTGTTTCCAAAAGAGCTTCAAAATTAGTAAAATGTCCATAAAGTAGTTGCACTGTCGATTCAATCGATCTTATTTGCTTTCTAGAGGAGAACCGCAAGTAGTGTTAGTTCAGTTCACGTGACATAATTAAAAGAATACGAAGATCAAATGCCCAGTGACAGCAGTTAAAGACAATATCATCACATATTTAAAGAACAAACGAATTTGTGATATATGTGTGAAGGATATAATCGCACCGTTACTGAAATTAAAATTGACTTGAGGAACACATTGGCGAAGTTGTGGATAGTTTTACATCAGTGCAAAACACAAATAGAAGAAAAAAATTTAGATTCGAGAACGGAAAAGTTTTGCTGAAATGACCCACCGGATAAAAGTATCGAATCTTCTTCGAGGAAATAATCAAGCCGATTACTTTATATAAACTGGATTATTAATAAATGTATTATTTAAATATATACACATTTTTTATTTTTTAAGAATTAATTTTCCTTCGTCTCTTATTTGAATGCAGGATGCAACGTTTGGAAGATATCCCGTTATATGGATATGGATTGGAAAAGAAAAGTTTTTATGTAAAATTTAATACTAGTCGAAAGTGCTAAGAGCTATTTTTATACTCATCTTGTTTAATCCAAATTTACGCAATTAAAACTCGTGACGCTTGGACTAAAACGGCGTCGTCTGTCAAAAAACATGATACTGAAATTTTGTAGCATTTTATAGTTCTGACTTAGCAGGACTTACCAATTCTCCCTCGTATTCGATCAACCTGTGCTCGGCATGTGGAAATTTGAATCCCCAGGAGCACAAGTGGAACTTAAACCGTCCGGGACGGGGTGCCTCCGTTCCGGAAAACCCCTGGATGCTGAACAAAGGTCCGGGGACGTCTCCCGACACGTACGCGATGTCAATTTGTGCCGGAACGTCCGTAACCTTGCCCGACGCTTTTAATACCTTGAAATCTTTTTTACCGCCCCCTTTTACGATCAATAGTTTTGTACGTTGGTCCCGCAGAAAAGGGGCAGGTTTCCGGCGTTGGACGGCGGCTATTCCTCACAATGGGCCAAATAAAAAGGAAACTTTTCACACGCGGGACCGGTTGACCCCAGGAGGAAGCCGATGGGCTTTGTGTGTGGTCGAAGTGGAAGTTCTTGTCGACTGTGAGGAAAGTGGAACAAAAATTTACCTACTTTTGAGAAATATATACTCGCAGACAAAATAAAATTGTCCTCCCTGGGATCTGGTTCAGATCGGACGTGTTTCTCGCGTTCGGTTTGTACCGTATTCCATACTCCTTATTACTGTCCTGATGATGCCCCTTCCAAGTGCTGGCGAAACGTCGACCTTATGCCGAAATCAGACGCGGTCTAACCGAAAAAGGCTAAGATTTCAATATAGCTCTGGCCGCGAAAGCTTACGTTCTTATGGTAAATAGTTGATAACCTGTCCGTAAGTAATATCTGTAACCAGCTGTGATATATCATGCAGTACCCGAAATAAAACTGTCGACAACCAACATGGCGTTTCTGGTTGACATCCACTTTGTTAACTGATCTCCATGCACTATACCTTATTAAGGTTAAATTTTGATAAAGCTAAGTTTCGTTTCAATAAGATAAGGTGTATTATCACTACAGTTTTAAAAAGTCGAATGTTGAAGACAATAATGATTCAATAAAACCATAAAAAATTGCTCATTTACTCAATTTACATAATATTGCAATTGTTATGTGAGGTCTATAAACTTACATAAAAATCAACGTGCTAGTCTCCCAGAATCTTCTGTATGTATATGCAATGTGGAAACAGTACGTCCTGTCGTAAACATCCGTTATAATGATAACAGACTGGATCCAGACTTGTATTTTCAGTTGAGGCTAGCTGAGATGGATGATAGTGCATCCATTATAAATCATTTCAGATCAAATGCTTCTTGATACGACGGCATTTCATTAAGAATGTTACGTCTGTGCATGCCCGTTGTTCATCCTCACATTACGCATATTGACAACTCTTGCATCATTACGGGATATTTTCCTGAAGCATAAAAGTTCGCCCAAGTATTAACACTCCCTAAACATAAGGCACCCAATGACTTTACTGATCTACGCCCAATAAGTAAATTACCTATACTATCCAACATTTTTGAGCGTGTCATCCAAATGCAGCTACATGAATATTGTTTATGTAATAATATTATATCGTCGAACCAGTCGGGTTTTAAGAAATATAATAGTACGGCTATAGCTCTTCAAAATCTTACCGATACTATTATCACTAGGTGGGACAATAAAGTAGTTAACGTGTCGGTGCTATTGGATTTCTCTAAAGCATTTGATAAAATAAATCATAAAATACTTTTAGCTAAATTAAGTTATTATAGATGTAATGTAGATAGTAAATTTAATTGCGTCTTACTTAACCGCGAGGTAGCAACAAGTCGTGATGGGTACTAGGTCTTCTGCTTTTGAACTCGTTGAGTCAGGAGTCCCACAGGGTAGGGTGCTTGGGCCCTTGCTTTACTTAGTGTACACTGCGGATATAATTGAACTGCACCACGTACTCTAGTGTGCAGGCCTACGCCGACAATACCCAGCTCCTCTTTTCATTTGAAAGTTCTGAAATTACTGAATACAATAATAAAATTAACTTGGATTTGAAGACTATTGTTGACTATTCTAGGGAACATAACTATTAATGCATCGAAAACTTATGCATTGGTTTTTGCAGGAAATAAATACCGACAAATTATTAAAAACACTTATTCCTTGAAGTTAAACGCTGACATAATTCAATTTGTAGATAGTGCTAAAAATTTATGTGTCCACTATGAAGAATTGCTTCGTTTTAGAAGTCATGTGGCTCATTTGACGCAAACTGCTTTTTGTAAAATGAAACTGCTCTTTGCCAATAGACATATTTTGAACTTTAAATTTCGTAAAAAACTTTGTGAGACACTCATTTTTCCAGTTGTGACGTACTGCATCGTTGTATACTACTCTTGCCTTGACCAGGCCTCGAAGAGGCGTCTTCAAAATATACAGAATGACTGTGCGCGTTTTGTATGTGGTTTAAGGAAGTTTGACCATGTATCTATAAAAATTTCTGAATTACGATGGCTGCATCTGGATGGGATGTGGAAGTACAGCATTATTGCCAAAAAGTCCTTCCTATCTTTAGATAAATTTCAACTCAAGGCAGAATGTAGGAACCCATGAAATTAATACACGTTTTAGCAATAGATTTGTTATGCCTAGGCATTCTACCGCAATGTTTCAGAGATCCTATCATTATAATGCCATAAAATTATATAACCCCTTGAATTCTCAATTAAGGAACGCATCAGTCACCAGATTTTCTAAGTATATCCGCGCTGAACTTTTGGACTCTTTAAGTACTGAGCGAACATAAGCTGTAAGCATTAGTATTTAGGTTACAATAAATAAAATATGTTTCTGTTAAATTTTAGTACTTTAGGCGAATAAATACTTCTTTTTTTTCATTCTTATTAGTATTGCTAGTTATTTGTGCCATGGTTAAATGTAAGAGTAGCCCTCGGCTAAATTTCGCTATATACAAATATTTCTTTTTCAGATAAAGACGCATATTATTATTATTATTATTCAAAAAAGTGTCGAAATGGAACAATGTACTACAATGAACTATATAGTACGGAATCAGCTGTATTATTAGAAGCGTGAAATTTAAGAAATGCGCAGGTAAGTATATATCCTCGAAAGAATTTGTATGTCACTGCTTTTATTTATCTTACCTGAATGTTTGGTGATAGGTATCATTCTAGAAATAATCTCTCTTTTTATATGAGACCTTGTTCTGGTATTTTGAGTTCAATGATGATCAAACTGAAATCTGTGACTAATGTACTTGTACCAACCATAACATCCCGTTTATGTTCTTTCATCCACAATGAAACATAACTAGAAATCTGGCCGATATAAACCACATCCCAGTGGGGAACGCGCCGGCGTCGAGGATTTGAAAAATAATGCATTATACTAAAAGATACATGTACCGCAAAATTTTTATCAGCGTTATTTGTTTGTTTCAATTAACATACCCAGCGAACACAGTTACATATAGTTTATGTAACTATTGCATAATACCACTTATTTAAACCATGTTTCATATGTAACATGTGTGGTACATGTACAGCACATGTACTGTAAAACGCCGGCTCAAACGAGTATCATCCGCAATATCTATGTTACATAAAAAAGCTACATAGCAGCCATGTAATTTTTATATGTTGTAGCGGTGTAGCTGCTCTGTTAATGATACATATGTGATACCAATTCGTTACATATATTTTATATCATTAATGCATAATGTAACTACGTTTGATATGTACATGTACTTGAAAATACCGGCTCAAATAGGTGTGATCTGTAATATATCTGTTACGTAAGAAAGCTACAAAACAGACATGTACCTTTTATATATTACAGAGTACATACAGTTTCATTTACTTTATGTTATTTATACGTACTCCAGACTTTCTGAAAACGTCCGGAAGTTCCATAAATGAAAAAGTCCTTTCACTGAAATAAAATTTATTCGAGATGATTACATATTACAAAAATATATCTTCAGAAATATCCTTGCCCCTTTCTGTATCCTTTCTCTTTTACCTTATTGTAGAACATTGAAGGGTGAAACTGTGTCTAAGTTAAGCTCTCAATGGTCCAACATAACCTTTTTTAAACCGTATAGTTATTTCACTGCTACCATCAGAGTAATCCAATACATTCGGAATAGAGGTGACTGTACCCAAAAGGAGCCCAAAATAATAATTAATTATCAAAATGACAGAAATATAGGGCACACTTTTTAGATTTGACGGATGGGTTTATTATAAAATTCATCAATACTTTGTTAATTTAAAAGCTTGTGCAATTTGTATCTAAAATGGATTTGTAGATTGCACTCGTATGACTCAGCGTGGTAGAGTACCCTAGACTGCTAATTTTCATAATTAAAAATCACACCTCTATTTCTTCCTTCTTCTCTGTGCTTACACCTACTTGAATCCAAAGTTTCTGTAACTGGTAGGTTTTATTCTAATACAAAATAATACATGCATAGAAGTAATTTCAGCTCTAACCGCATTTATTTTATTATCGTCAGTAATTCACATTACTACTTAGTGATCATTTTCTCATTTAGTTTTTGTTACCCGATACGTATATCTTCTATATTATCTCCGTTTTCTTTTTACCTTTACGATACATAGACGCGACATGTGTGCTATAATAAAATTACTCTGGCAAATGATGTATTATAAACATGTAGGACTTATGTAACATCATATATCCTAGACGTAACAAAGTAAACATATATGTTACATATGTTTTAAAGCAAATTTCATATCTCTGGTACATAATGCTGTTATGTAGCTTTTGTAACATTGTTGTTCCTTGATATTTATGTATCATACATGTGTTTGTTGCCTGGGTATCCATTTATTAGTCAAACACAGTTCATCCATTGGCTACATTGTTAATTGACTGTGATCTTCTAGTTAATCAGTAAATCAATTATCAATACCTTGATATTATTGCGGGTTTGGTTATTTGGCTACTACAGTGGTAGTTACTATTTTAGCAAATTATTCTGCATTTTTCACAGGTATTTTAGATTGAAGCACTTGTATCACTAAGTGTTCATTTATTGGTGCTTTCAACTATCCTGCTGCTGTTCTGATAATTAAAATGAAATATCTTAGAAGAACTACGTTCTCTGGACAAAACAATAAATATTTTTTTTCGAATAAGTGTATTAAAAATTATAATGTATAGTAATGACATTCTTTAAAATAGATTTCGATTAGACTTTATTATCCCTAGAGATATCATTTACAGGTGCCCCTAAACACGAACATCGCAGTTTCGGTGTTATTTGCCTCGTCAGCATGGCTCGGACCTTCCTGAAACAGGCCCGTCCAAATTCCGTTTTATTCCGACATAATCAGCACAACAGATGACATAAACTGCGATGGTTACACCGACGGCGCTTTCTGTTATTTGCTTTGCCGTCCGATATTAAATTTAGGCCGTCCGATGCCGCTCGGGTCAGGGATCTATTTATTTATATGTCACAGACGGAATGGCGCAATATCCACACGGTGACACAAAATTAATTGTTGATCTAGTGTCGGCGCTCTTCAGTTGATGCCTCTCAAGCTCCAGCTCTATTACGTGCCATCAAGCTATGATTGATCGGAACCCGGTCGTACGAAGATGATTTATGTACTCGAAGGATATTATTTTTCAGCAGCGCATAGTTTAAAAGCGCCCGCCGATTCGGGAATGTGTGTCCATTTTCGTATTTAATAAACGTCTTCCGGGTTGTCAAGGATTATAGGGCTATATCTTCGATACCACAAAACGCACAATAGGAATTTCCCGTTTACATACTCTTAAGACTATAAAGGGTAGATATAACAGAACATATTTTCTATCTGGATAGATTTCACTACAGACTTGTTTTTCAGAAAAGCATTCAAACATCGTTTTGGAAAAGTCGAGGTGTCTGGAGTCGGTTGTTTACATTTTCAAGTGAAGCCAACAAAGGTGGAATTGGAGGCAAACAGAAACGTACAGTAGACCAGAGCAATACTCAATGCATCGTGCGATTGCCCGTCTTCACGCGCATTAGATGGTCCACTGTACTACTGGTGTTTAGAATGTTCTGTATTGTTGAGTAGTGTGGTGTAAATTTTTGGTTAAAAAGAGCTTATTGCGAGCTGTGTAAGGACAAGGCGTATAAAAAATTAATCCAAGCAATGGTGCGGATGTGTCAAGTATGCAAAAACGTGGGCTCTAAGGAGAAAACCGTATCATTTCACCGGTAAGCATTGTTTAGGTTATGTTTATATTTGTTGTCATAGGCGTCGTTTGATAAATTTAGCGAAATTGGTTACTTCATAGAAAGATGCTTTTATAAAATGTAATGAAGTTGATAGTGAAGGATTAATACATATGGAAAATGATTACTGTTAGTGGTAGACGTTTTAAAAATAAATATTTGTAGGTAGAAGAAGAGAGCCGATGTGTTCGGAGCAAGTACTTCAGTGATGCCTGATGCGGATTTTGATTTTATGTATTTCTTTTTATTTGACAATAAATTTCATTTTCGCAGTTTCTGAATTTTTTTCCTTATATTTCTATATGAAGAATGTCAAATGTTTTCTCGTTAGGTGTTAATTAATGATTACCATATACTTATTAACTGAATATACCGCTCACATCCACTTTCTTCCATGTGCAAGCTTGGAAGCCCCACATATCAAGTAAGAGGAAGATATATCTTTTGTCCTTATTGATATTCGCCTGCATTAAACAGCATGAATTCTGTCCTCTAAAACTCCTCCCTCATCGAAAACTACAAACGAACAAGCGAGAACCCACCTATATTTTCGTCTGTACATGCGCATTGACGCCGAGAATATACACGAAAAGAACTTATGTTGGCTTCACTTTCGGTACGATCTGAGCGGTATATTTAACTAATAACTATATGATGATTAATAATGCTAGAACTCTGTTGATGCTTTCATTCGGTCAAAACTTTTTTCCCGCTTGTAACGAAATTAAATTAGTGTTTGTTGTACAAAAGGATGTTTCTTTGTACGCTCCGCTTTTGTTTTTAGTTGGAAGTTAAATTATCTCACTGTTGACCCTTTTATAACAGTACGCCAATGTACTTGGAGGAAAACTGTATCTCCCCGTCGTACCCACGCTCCCCTCACCCTCATTGGTCTTGGCGTCAGTTCCAACCGTATTTATGAATGAGATGTCGTGTCCATCTAATAATATGTCAATGGTGGATACGCATGTTCGTTTTAAAAAGTGTAAGACTAACATTATTTAGAGTATAAAGTTCAGGTATATAGTCGAAAATCGATACCCATTGTATTTTTATAAAGCGAGCAATTTAATTTTTTAGACTTGAGTTGCCGTAACTTACCCTAGAGTGACAGGTTCAATGTGACAGGGGATCTCGTAAAATTGACAAGTCAGTTCGACATGGTTTTATCGAATTACTTACAAGTATACATTTTAGATTTATTAGCTAAAATTGTATTAGCTGGGCCTAAAAGACGCCCTTAGATAAAAATGCATATGATTGGATCAATAGCATAATAGGGGTAGTTAGGAAGTGCGTTTGTGTCCAAATGATAACTGGAGTATGCAGGAGAAATCAGTTCAAGCAAAGATATATGTAATTGAGCTTATAGCTGTTCTAGTGGATATTTCCAGTAGGCCCAATGCGGGAGGGGGAATATCAAGCGAAGCTTAAGCTTGATGTAATTAAGCTTATACCTCTTCAACTTAGTTGTAGAACTTGTAGCTCTTCTACTGGATATTTCCAGTACGCCAAATGAAGGCGATATCACGTAATGATTGAATGTTACTTCTGGAGCTTGTAGCTCTTCCCCTGGATATGATCCAGCTGGCCTTACGGAGTGTTATCAATGTGTGAAACTAATTAGTCTAATCTAATATCAATCTAAGTCAGTTCAGAAGGATGCAAAGCTCATGCGCGAAAGTGCGAGAATAAGCCTGTATCCAGGGTGGATCGAGGGTCAATGTTCGCTTGAGGTCCTGAAGACGCCGGTGGTCTTTGACCTGACCTGACCTGATCTAGACTTTATAGTTATACCTGCAAGTTCACTTTGCAAATATTTTCAATAGATAGTAATGACTGGCCGATTCTGGTTTATTAACCACACAGCTGTCACAAAAAATACATAGTCATCAAGTCGCATGTGACTATTACCGCATGTTGCTTTACAAAAATTTATTTATCGTGGTTGGCGATATTATAAAGTGAATGTCTATTTTGTCTGCAACATAGCCTTTGCTGGTGTCATTGATTTTAATGTCTTGAAGAGTTCCTTCTTTACCTGTGCTTGATTTTCCGTAAGTTCTTTAACTACTTTCAATGTGCTTTCCATTTTATTTTGTGCAATATATTGCTCGTAATAGTTCCTTTTCGCTGCTTTAATCTGACTTTTAAGCTTACAGACGTAGTTGTTTTATTCATTCACGACAAAGTCCGCTCTTTGTAATGTTTTATGTAGTATTCTTTTGATTCCGTACACATGACGAATTTCTTGAGAGGTCCATTATTTATGTTCCCTATTCTATATGGACAAACAGAGTTTACTATTTTATTACGATCTCCTTCGAAATGGTTATAACTGTCATTAACGACTTGTGTTAATATAAATTGAGTCCAATTAACCTCCCGCACTCCAATCTCAATCTCTCGAAGACTGTCTTCTGATAATGTTCTTACTTTTAAGCATTTCTTTGTTGCATGTAGACCCAATTACACTATCAGTTTTAGTCATCTTCCCAAAATGATCAGAAAGTCCGGTGTCTACAATATCGCTGTCGATCCATTATCGATCTGACTTAATCTGTGGCAGCTGAAACGATGGAAAATAAATAAATAAAACTTCTTGGTCTAAAGTCGTTGTTTTCTGTGAAATCTATATTAAAATCTCTGGCCATAATTATTCTGTTTCCTAAATTTTTCAAATACCTACTCGTTCAAGAGGACATCTTTCCAGAAAGTTGACACATCAACTAGGAGATCTGTATATCGCAATTACAGTTACATTTCGGTTTAATAATTTGACTGCACAACACTCAAAAACTAATTCCACATCTTTTTTGTAGATCTGGTACTGCTTACTGGAGTCCAAGGCCCTTCCTCCGAAAAATCAAGCATCCTAAGTACGGCCCTGGAAACCGCTAGTGGCGCGTGGGTAGTAGGTGTGTTGGAATTTATGGTTTGCTATTCAGATGAAGGGATTGGGGTTGTGTTGCCGTTAACAACGCAAAGAGTTAAATACTGTATTGAACCATAAAAATCTTCTAAAGATAGACAAACTTTAACATGTAAAAGCTTATCGAAGCGTCAAATCTAATTTCTATAAACGATTTTAATACGCAATAAATTACTTGCTACGTTTCTCGTTTATCTTTATTTACACTTTTTCTACTTGTAATACCAAATTAGGGCTTTATTGTGGTACAGTCCGTTGCATATTGGCGCGAATTCGATTACCAGTAAAAGTTGACACGAATAATTATTATTCTAGCTAGACATACAACACACCGAAATTCAGCTTCATAAGTAAAAAAAGCATTCCGGCTCCTATCAATACGGACCTCTATTTTTAGCAACGCCGTGCAGTTTTTCGAGGGTAAAACACCCAGGCAACAGAAACGTCGTCTGCAGTGCGAGCCGGGGATATTTCAAACTGCTTATCGATATGTCATGCAAATTGAAAAAAGTAGGCAGAAGAAAAGTCGAATATTGAAACATGAAATATTGCCGCTATATGTATAAAATTATTTGTCAATTTCGTTTTGAGGGATAACCCACTTTAATAAAAATGATGCCATTTGTTGGGATACTGCGAACTCCAAATCTTCTAGGGGCCTCAAAAAAGCGAAGCGGATATTGAGCAGTAGGAAAAACAATAAAGTGTCATACGCTTTGTTTAAAGCATATGGGCAATAGATAATGGATTATGCTTGAAATCGAAGCACAGTGCGCAATATGAATGAACAGCCTAAAATGTTTACAATTAAGCAATTAATAGTAAGTATGTTTTCACCAACAAACACAAAATGTTAAAAAAAGTTTTGCTTCGGTAGCTGTTTATAGTACTTGCTATACACTTGTAGATAATCTACTCTTTACTTTAGCTGGAATTTGCATAACGTACCAAATTAATTTTTATAACTTCAGACAAAAGTTTTCTCAAAAGGAAGAAGAAACATTCTGTCAAGAAGTTATTGCAGAAATTATTCTACGGTTATAGCAATTATCATATAGAGGGTATTAAAAAAGATATTAAGAAAAGAGTGTAAAATATTTAACTAGGTAATAGCATGGAGTAAAATAAGCAAGATTTTTTTGAAAATTTGTTTGTAATTATTTATTGCTTTTTTATTATGTACAAACAAATAAAAGAAGCTTTTAGCAAAAACATAATGTAGAGTTATATATAAGATGTTCAAAGTGCCGACCTTACATTTCCAAGCAGGCAAGACTTCTTTGTCTGAGGGATATTCGTACTCTTTCTAAAACTCCCTCTTTGCCTCGGATTTGTTGGCATTTTTTATTAATTCGTAGCTGCAACTCCTTGAGGATATTTACAATAGTAGCATAGAGTAACGTTTTTAAATATCTAAAGGATTTAAATCATGCGATCTTGCAGGGCATAGTACAGGTCCGCTCGTTCCTACCTATCTATGTGGAAAAATTTGATATACGTGCTCCCTAACTCCAATTGAAATATGAGCTGGAACACCATCGTGCTAGTAACACGTTTGTTACCTTTGGTTCAAAGGAATGCCCTAAAAAAGATCACCCATTGTGTTCTGCATAATGTTTCAGAGAGCAGCGATCGGTCTGGTAAAACAACAAGACCTACACCTGTCACTACAATACCTATTCAAGTATGCAATGAAACACGTGAGTGATGTCTAGATTCCATAAGAGAAAGGAGATTTTTCGTCGCCCTTAAAAAATGCGCATTGTGAATTCTGCGTTAGAGTAAACCGCAACAGCTAACAAAAACTTTTGCACTGAAAACATTCAAGTACTTCATGTTTATTTAACAAAACATCAGCCAAATATGATAAGATTAGGCAAAATTTCATTCCTCAAAACCGTCACGTTACGGACCAATGTTTACTAAGGCTTTTTGTTTATTTTGGTACAAACTTCACCTCTTTAAATATTTTACACATTTTTGTAACACCCGGTATATGGAACGTGTGCTGTTAAAATTTTCATATTTACAATATTCTGCTAGATCTTCCTAAATTGTTATTGCGAGATTATACCTATTAATAAGATAAATATTAAATACCTATTTAGTTTAGATTTGAATTTCACAATATACAAAGCGATATACACGTCAATCGCAGTTTTGCTCTTTGAGTACAAACATAAAATAAAATCCCGTATAGGAGATTTATCTCGAAACATTGAGCACATTGTTTTTTGTATAATCGTAACACAGAATTAAACATGACATTATTAAAACTAAAGCAAGCACGTCATTCAAACTAATGAATCAGAACAGCATATTACAAAGTTCTGTCAAAGCCAACGGCTTTTGTAAATTCATAATTATTTTATCTACGTACACCTGCAGTCCATGCATATGTGGTATACCAAATTTTTTCCGGTGCACACTCAATGTGCGACGAATATAATTAATTATTCAAAAATATCCATTTGCGTTTTATTGGGATTATATTTTACCTCAAACGGCATTGCCCCTTTTTGTATGTTTCATTCCATAGTTACCAAGAACTTTTTTTCGGTGCAAACTGAATGTGCGGCGAATATAATTAATTATTCAAAAAATATCCATTTGCGTTTTATTTGGATTACATTTCACTTCAAACAGCATTGCCCCTTTTTGTATATGTTACGTTCTATAGCTACCACGCTCGATTTACATGATTAATAAGAATTATAGTATCATTTATTTATTTTTTAAACGGCAGTAATGAAACAATTTGAGCTTGTAGTACGCAGATACTTGCGAGTTATATACAAAATATCGTTGATAATATTCCAATCGAGGTTATATCATCAGTAAGTTAGCATACCCATTGGAAAGTTTCTCAAAGGTAGTGAGATCAAGGAATTAAATATTATGTAACTTAAAGACAGGCACAAAACGGTGTTTACACCACACGTACCGAATACAGAGCTATGCTTACTACTACAGTTAGTGGTCTTTTGTCAAGAAAACCGTTTAAAGCGTTAATATAAGTGCTATATCAGTAAGAAAACGAATAGCTGTCTACTAACTCTATGAAAAGGTGATGCTAAATGTTTAAAAATTCAAATATTAATTAAATTATTAAATAAAATCATATAAAAAAATACAAAAAGAAGAAAACTATCAACCCAAGAGCACAGCATCAGGCGCTACAGACTATTCTCCGTTGCTCGTAACACCCTTCAATGAACTAGCGAAATTGACAGGCAAGTACACCTCTCTCCCTTAAAGCAATAATAACTAGCCTGCTGGAGCCGTCCAATAGCAAATAGAAGTACAATAATATCAAGACTTTTCAACATTGTACACAGAGCAGGCGAAGAATTTCGCGAATCTGATGGCCTGGATTGTGCTACTAAACCACAAATGAGTCTTGTCATAATCTAATTTGTCGGAAGTTTAGTGGTGTTGTCAAACTGTACAAATTTTTTATTCGAGTCGCATGAAAAATAGATCATCATGTCAGAAAACGAAGCTTTCGTTGGGTACCTCATAATCTGACCACAGTACAAAAGGAATATCGAGTCAAACGGTACAAAGAAGTGTAAATTAAATTTTACAATCTATCTTCTAAAACCAGTCTACGGCATTATTACAGGCGATGAATTCTGGATACATGTGAGCGGGAAACCAAGACAAGAGAAAACAGAAATTTACCAACAAACGTTGTTAGATACAGAAGTAATTCCAAACAAATGTTTGAATGTTTCGCAGCTAAATCAAAACATGTTGCTGAAAATGCTGAATGGTAGGTATACAGCAATCTACTTGCCAGAAGATTTTGATAAGTGGCCAAACGTGAAATTATTAATCGTCACGACAATGCTCGCTCTACAATCGATTCTTTGCAAAGTATCAAAATTGATTTTCTGTGGCTATCGTTTACGGCCTTTAAGAAACAGTCAATGCATTCAAGTCTTACATTCTTAGTAGGTAAGCATTTTAAAATAATAAAGCAATTTATTCCTGTAAATGCTATTCCCGAATTTTTGTAACTGCCCCACGTAAGTACATATACTTTAGAATTAATAACTTTATATACAAACGATATAGAATCCAATAAGCGAACACTTCCAAAGATTAATGTTAAAGCACAAAAGCAATAGAGAACGATCAACACCTTTAGGTAGATATAAATAAAATATTATACAATGAGAATCAAGCAACACACTAAGATCACGAAAACTATCACGTAGAAGTAAATCTTGGTTGCTTGTTTTGTAGCTAAGCCTTTTGGGGAGTTTTTGTAGCAAAAAGTCACAACGTTGTTATTCGACATATTCAAACACTAATCATTTTTGTGACACTACCCGTTTACATCTTTTATGTTCTGTTACATAATTTTGCAGTCAAATACAAATACGAACAGGCAGCAAAAAATAGATGATCACTGGAGATAATACTATAAAGATAAGAATAAGAATAATAATTAAGAAAAATACAGGGCTAAATTAGACCCTAAATAAACGCCACAGGTAAGTCGAGACTGAAAGCAAGAAACTATCTTCTCACGATTGGATGGGCGAAAAAGAATCAAGCTATGTAGACTATTGGAAGGACGAAACTCTTTCTAAATATCCATACATTATGTGACATCCAACCTGTCCTATCAGTAAGTGTTGGTAATGAAGCCATGCTGATGGGCAGGTAATGTACGGATGCTGGCAAAAGTGTAAACGTATTTATAGAAAAAGTGTCGAGTACCTTTCGCCATAAAATCTGAGATACATCTAGGATTACTGTTGACAAAAAATGTTTACAAAGCATTCCCGAAAATCACTAACATTATAATCGGGTGTACTTAGCTTTTTGTCACCAGCATGCATAAGTTAAGTACCAGAAATTAGGATTACTGTACAAATAAAATTCAATTCTAGAATAATGTCACGGATACAACAGGCAAAGAATTTTGATTTAGTATGCCCCTCAAAATAGATGCTGTAGACTTATGCATCATATTTTGTACAATGATATCTTCTTATAGTGAAAATTACCTAACCCTCTGTAGAACCAGCGGAAAAACCACTACCGGCTTCGTAATCGAACACAGAAATCACAATTACGCAACAACTCTTACATAGCAACAAAGTGAATTTCCTTAAAATTATTATACTCTGAATCTAAAATCAGGATTAAAGGACACAGTTTTATGGTGATGACATTTAGTGGGTAGTTACTACTACAGAAGGATAAGCTTCAAATCGTTCAAAATTATAACTGAACTATAACAGATCAAAAGTTTTTTTTTCTAACGGTGTTACGCGATTAATCTGATGTAAGCAAAAAATCCGAAAAGCGTTAAGAAACTGACTTTATCAAACTACAGTAAATCACCTAAAATGAAAACACTGTGATTTTTTTGTAAAACCTAAGGATCGAGAATCTGTAATTAGCCTTTTTGCTTAGTCTGCAGCAAGCCCAGTAGTATAATAATTGCTGGTCGAATGTTCCTTGGACATCAATCTATCAATGCATGACTTAAAGCCGCCAATATGACAATTTGACAATATTGCCTACAGAAGCATGCGCTTGAAACAAAAAAGAATTTAGGGGCGAGATTCGACGTTATATATTAAAGATTCCGCCGTGGATTCCGCAGTTTTACCACTTCTGAAAGAAATTATACCACGACTTCTTCAAAGAGGATCTCGTTATCCGAGCGTAACTGCKGGAGTTCGACTTTCTCGAAAACCCCGGCCATGTAAATCGGCGACAATAACCGCCKACCGTAAAACTCCGCGGCRGTAAAACGAACAAGGGAAACGCATTCGATTCGTTGCAAATCAAAAGAATTCCGAAGTTTTGATGGGGGACCCGCAACTTTGTTTTTGCGATATTAGCCAGGCGGAGAGCCACCCGTGTGGGGAGATGACGTCGAAGCATTGGGAATTAGAACACGGAGCTGTCTGGGTATTCCAGATTAAGAGATGAAATACGGGGAGGGATTTAATGCAAAGGGAGTATGCGGAATATCCAAACAGGTAATAAAGATAGATTTAGTCGTTCGAGCGTGAAGAACTCGGGGTATTGTGCTAGAACTGGTTAGGGTAATCGTAAGAGCTTTCGACACTGCTGTATCATGAAGCGAAATTTTAGATTCAGAACGATTATTGTGATTTGGATCTGGCTAGCGTTGACGGGACTGCAACGTCACTAAATAAGACTTTTTTCAGTATAAATTTTCATTAACTGTCACTTGTTTGAGCAAAATTAAAAACTGTTTCTTAACTCGATGATTTGATGCTGATCCACACCGTTGTTACCGATCTCTGCAAAACAACTCATTCGAAATCTGGTGTCTCATTAGTAAGCTACATCTAAACGTAGAAAATGTAGGCATAACAATCTTTTGCAGAAATCTACAGGAAACTGATGTGTTGCTACGAATTCTGCTATCTATAAACCCTTATCGAGACCAAAATTAGTTTTGACTCACATACTGGCTATACAGTGTGCAACTAAAGTTGCCCCCTTCCCAACTTGCCTATTGAACGGATTAAGTTACAAACTTCGGGTAAAATCTGGGTCGCATCGTTAAAAAATTAAGTTGCAAAGATGATCTGTTTTTCAAAATCTAAGATTGCGCCATTGTCACTACCAACTCCAAATATATTCAATGTTTCATTTCATTTTAAAGTCACTTTCATTTTCGACATCCAAGCGTTTACAGAACTGAAATCTGACAATACGTTCTAAGGTTATAGGAGAGTATTCAGTCTGAAAAAGCTTGGCAGCTTGACGAGAGCATTAAGTCGATATAACTGCATACGCACTAACCTGCCTAATCAGCGATATTAGTTGTCCGTTCCGATTATTACAACTGATTTATTGTGCTTTGATGCTGTTTTCTCATTACCCCTGTCGTTACAATAATGCTACTTCGCCATCTTAAGTTTTTTTAATATTTTTTTAGCCATATTGGCGAAATTGGGTATTTGCCATGTATTTATATTTTATTAAATTGCATATTAATAGGTAGCATCTAATTCACAAAACGGCTGTGACAGCTTATAAATTCGAAAAAGTGGATCGTAAGGTGTATTTGTAATAGTAAAAATGTGAATATTTAAAGGGACCGCTAAAATGCGAACATATTGGCCGTGACGTCAGGTGTCTTTTAAATGGCCGCTTGTTTACATCTGGGGTCAGCGCGTCACGCGTCGACCTCAACCTACCAATTTATCAGTTTGTTTGTGTTCATTTTGTGACAAGCGAATTGAGATACGGCAAGAAAAATTGAAATACTTATGAGTTATGACTTTTTATCAAATTAACGTAGCATTGATAATTTGATCACAGTGGGTTGTTGTAAACATACTATTTGTAAACATAAAATTATAAGAATCAAAAATGTACCCTAAACTTGTAATTTGTTTTAGAGGTCAGAATAAATATAAATTGCCATTTATTTTCGGGGCTCTTGTGGCTCGTTTCCGTTCTGGCAAACAGTCGAATATATGGGGAACAACGTCGTTCTTTATTATAACATTTCTCTCTATCAACTTAAAACGCATATAATTTTTCATATCATCTTCAAGCTATAACAAAATGAAAACTGAATGGTAAACACTTATAACCCCAAAAAGAATAATAAAACTTACAGTAAGAATTAAGATGATCTTCACTACAGAAAAACCAACTTTGCGATTTTGGTATATCACGTCTAGGGGCCTTAAATAACTTTTTCATACGTTGATAATCTCGAGGAACGGTTACAAAAATTTTGTTAGTTGTACTGATTGAAGTACCATGTACAAAACAACACTTCTTTTGTTTTCCATACATTATAGATGCTTGTAAAACTACATAAACCACTTTTTGGTGCGACCTCTTACACCGTCCTTTCAATAAACACCACACAAAAGCTTTTCCAATACAAGAATGATACTACACCATTAACAGCGCGCTCCTCGGCAATGTTTACATGACTTGACGTCACGAGTTGAATAACCTTGGATAGAAGCATTTTGGCGGTGACTCCTAAGATTCGAATTTCAAACCTAAAATTCTCTACCTACAAATATTTTTTTTGTTTTTTTTAATATGGCGTACGATATACTCGTATATGCACTTCATAATACCCAATTGTTATAAAGCGGAACGATTGTTCAGCGAAACAATATAGGAGCGTCCCATCTATAAGAAAATATTTAAAAACGCTAATTTTTAATTAGTGTCTCTTTAAATACAAGCTGCAAAACCGATGAGTAGGCCACCCCCAAAATAATTGCGGTTATAATCCCTAAGCACTCCACATCTCATGTTTGATGCAGAGAATCCAGGATTGTTCCTTTTTTATTCAGGACATATTAATTTGACTGCCATATTGGAGCTTGTTATAATCCACTCGGTCAAAAAATAACCCTGAAATTCTAACAACAGCCCCACTATCTCACATTGCTTCAAATATGTCAGAACTTATTAACGATTAGGTACCCAGGAATATACGAGTCCCATGTAGAGGATAAGAAATCATTTACTTTTACATTGTACACTTGAAATTGTGATGCGATCAATCTATTTCAATGTGAGACTAATCAATATAAAGCTGTTTTATGTCCAACCGGAATAATAAAGTATCTGTGAAAAGACTGATGGATCAAGCTAGTTAAAGAGGAATAAACCGGTCAAATTTACTCCCATTTTAAATATAAAACATTTCAACCTTTATATCTTAACAGCTGACGAAGAATCGTCCTGTACACAAAAGATAATAACCTAGAGATATATATCTATTTTATAATTCTATAAAAAATGTGCAATATATATGAATTCATCTTGTAATAAGTGTGTATTAGAAATGATATCTAATTACTTCAATTTGGAATAGTTAAAGTATCTTGATGCTTTTATTTTCTACTCCTTTTGGTCGATTATACTACTGACACATTTTCACGCACTAGTGTTTTCTTTTCTTTTCATGAGATCATCGTGAAGATCTCATCATCCCGTTATCTTAAAAGAACGACTTCCAAAATTCCGACTGGTATAAGATTTTACGATGAGAAAGCGCACTTCTCTACAGTCTTCAGTAGAATCCTTTTCTTCTTTTTTAAGAGCGAATATGCAGTATACTGTAATGGTGAGAAAACTACTGCTCTCTCTTCTTGTAAGACACCAATTTTCGGAATACTCGTATTATGGGAATTATATCACAGAAGATGAAATCTGTACAACGTTAAAAAAAGTTAAAAATAATTTTACTACTGGAACCGGATGGGGTTTCCAGTTTCCGCGGTATTTATATCCCTATTGTTTACTTTCTTTAACTTTATTTTGAAATGGGCTTGTATATGTTTGTCTTTAGGAAAAGTTCTGCAACGCATATAGAAAACTACAAAGAGCTTTACATCCTATGAAACTTAAAAAAAAACTTTTGGTAAGATATTGTTTAGAGATATATATGAGATAGTTGAATTTCGTATAAGTGACTAATTTAGCTTGCTTTTCTCAGCATCCTCCTGACTCTTCGGATAATCCTTTTCCGTTTTTGTTATCTGTTTTTGTTATTCCTTAATGATATTACACGCTGATGACTTTTATATATTAACCTTGCTTAAGGTTGCTGTCATCTTCGCCATGGTTTGCTTCGAATTCTCGAATGGTGCACTCTCAATCTGAAGCTATCCAAACCTGTTGTAATTTTGTTTTTAAGGAATTTTAATGGCTGCATTAGTACTGTTGAACTTTCTAGGTGCTATAGTATTAAGGACTTGGGTGTAGCGTTTCATTATATATACTAATGTTTAAATGATCATAACCACAAACAATGTTGTCAAACGTTGTTAGTTGTTTAGGTATGCTTGTAAAAGCTGTCGTGGCTTTCAGAGTAACGACCCACTGAAACCTACTTACGTTTCGTTAGTTCGCCCTACGCTTGAATATGGTGCGACTTTCTACGTAAAACCGTATAAAAGCAACGTAGTACGAACATCAGCGGTCAACCTTATGAATGAACATTTTAATGCAACTTAGCAGAACTGTAATATCAGCTTTGACAGTTTTGAGGTCGCTGGTTCTGAAGTAAATAGTAAATATCGTCTTGCATGTGCTTTCTACATTTTTGCTTTAATTTACGGCTTGTAGTTTGCGTGCATGCTGTTTACTTATACGCGAACATAAAAAATTTGACATATTCACTAATTACCATTTTAATTAGATTTAGATTAACGACTGATTTTTTTTTAACAGAAGCAGTTTGCCGTGGGAGTTCGGTTTGGGCCTTAGTAGGAGGCGGACGTGCCTTCGAACGGCTCTCTGAGCGTTACTATAATTGTGTGTGTGTGTGATTAATGAACAACTAAACTATATACTAGGTGAGTGTTGCTTGGTTATAAAGTGGGGATAAGTGCATAGCGCGGTGAAAGTGCTTAACTACTGGAGCACCTGTACCTTTACCTGTACCACACATGAGAGCTTAATCAACAACCCACAACAGGAACCAAAATAAGATAAGACAGTAGAGAAATGCCTGACTAACATACTAACGTAATAATTTCTGCGCATGTGGCATGTGCATAAATAGCGACTTTCTTTGTATTATTTCTCTTCCGATATAACTATAACTTCGACATTCCGGTGAATAGCACAGCAAAACGAGCGCATTTTAGGGCCAAAGCAGTTAAAGAAACACCCCAGATGGCCAGTCCTCTTGAAAAGCATATCGGTAAAAATGCCCTTTAGCAGAAAGGCGTACTACGCCAAAAACGCAGTAAAACCAATGCGTCTAAAAATAGATCAAAAACAGCTACCCTGACCTATTCCACACGCGATAATGGGACACTATCCTAAATAATAGTAATAATAATAATAATGGTAATGGTAGTAATAAGAATAATCATAATGATAATAATAATAACAATAAAACTTAAACACCGTAGTATTAACATAAGCCTTTTCACAAATATATATTACTTCAAATTTATAATATAACATATATATGTAAATCTCGCATATTTAGGCGATTTTTTCACATGTGATAGTAATAATACTAATACATAGAATAATTACTGCTAAAGTAATTATTTAAAATTATGGAAATAGTAAAAACAAAGCAGCACACCATTCTGGCACAGATAATTCCAGGTGACGGAAATGATCTCTTCAGTGCTCTCGCACTCAAGTACATGGGGAGAACATCACACAACAAGTACATCGTAAACATACAAGAGAGCTAAGAACACCAATTGTAAATTATATCAGCTTAGAAGAAATTGTAAAGTAACTACAGTCAAAATATCAAGAAGCAGGACAACGAGAAGGAATCTTGTTACTCCTAAATGACCTAGAAAGAGAATGATTCTGTGGAGGAGAAGAAATAATAGCCGCTACAGCACACATATTAAATGAGAAAATCACAGTTCACACGTAAACTTTTCGTTAATAATGTGTTTTAGTGTTGCATCCTTGTGTCGTGTTGTGGTTGTTATTGTTGTCGTCCTTACAGTGAAGTTGTTCCGTTTATCTAGCCAAGTGTATACAAGAGAAGTTACAAAATTGTGGTACAGAAACAGTCTACGCACCACATTGTCTCATGAAACAGATATATGGGGAAAAATTGTCCAGCAATAACACATAAACGAGGCAAGAAAAATTACACCAGACAAAACATGTGGAAGTTAGGCAGTAGCTTGGAAGAAACTGTACAAGGTCTACGATCAAAATACAACTCAGAAGAATCCCAGCGCTCATAAACGACCTGAAACAAAAAGACTTCAGTTGGAGAAAACAAATCTTAGAGGCAACACCAGAAAGAAGGAGTAAAAGGAACCACTGCAATAGTGTTTTGTCTAAAGACCAGGAAGCCATGGAAATAAGCCCACGGCCGTAAATAATCTGTAATCTATAATACACAAAAAAATGCACACATTCAAGAATAATCCCCTAGATCATCACCCCATCTTGAACTCCAGCAAGCGGTCGGACAAACAGATGAATCACACAAGGAAACATCAAGATGATGATGAAAGAGAAACCTAAACAAGATATAGAAATCGAACAACTACATAAAATTGCAAGAGTTTAATTCACATTGTGTCCTAGTGTTATATACTTATGTTTGCGTTACTATTATCATTGTTACGGGCGCTATAGTGATGTTCCATATATATAGGTAAGTGTATACAATAAGAAATTACACAATTGTGGTACATAAAATCCTGGAAGACGGAAACTACCCTCGAAGCTCAGAAGTAGTTTGAAAAAACTGTTCAAGAACTACGAACAACGTAAACCTCAATGGAAAATGCCGACAGAATCTCAGCACTCTTAAACGACCTTCAACAAGAAGAACAATGCAGCCGAGCCAAACCGACATCAAACACATAAAATACTAGGGACACGTCTAAAGGAAAGAGGCAAACCACACGGAAGACTTGGGAGCTAAGCGGAGACCAACAAAAAAGAGGAAGACCGTGCCTTACACGAAAAACAACTATGGAGAGAATAATTCAGAAACCAGGGAAAAAATGAAAAATAATACCTAGAACAGAAACTCTGAAATGGACCAATGATGTCAACAGCACCAAGAAAACATTCAAAGAATATGAATGTACCTGTATAAGCTTCCCATTCGAGTCCTTATATTTCCTTAACATGCGCTAGGCAGTCGCACTACTAGCAATCAGGATGTACCCCTCCAACCCAGCGTAGACGGCCGGCCCGGCGGTATATCCGGGAGTGGCAGAAATGCTGACTGTACGCTGGTATAATCAATCAATCAATCAATCAATCAGAAGCAGTTTGCCGTGCGAAACGTTCTAAACTATATTTCTAGAGTTTTATTCGATTAGTTTCAAAACACTAACTTCTGGTTGAAGCAGCATTTAGTCTTCACAAACTCTTACATTTTTCCAAATCTCTGTCTTCGTTGTATGTCGGTTATAGTGCTCTAAACGAATTGCAATAAATAACTTAATTCTACTTACTTACATGGTAACGTAAGGACTACAGCAGTCTTTGGTCTAATATGAAGTGCTATATTGCTTCCATTTGGAAGGGTATACTACTAAAATATCACCTAAAGCGTACAATTCCGGTACTGCATCTCTCCATCACTTTCTAATGCGAATCAGGGTCAACTCGTATGTTCTCTAGTGTGACGGCATTTCTCTGGGTTAGAATGGTCCCCCAGTCCATTTATCACGATAATAAAGCCGGCGGTGGTTTTAAAACGAACGCAGATAAACGATAAACGAATCGAACACGGCCTATGTGTGGCCTAATGGAACCGCCGAAGATTTGATGAGATCCTTTTAAAAAAAGCCTGTAATGGTGGAACAGATCAATGGTGCAAGCACAGTAACTCTCTGACACCTATGCGTGCTTTGGCGCCATTTCTGATCGTGAAAGATTATTACTGAGGAAATTTTTAAGCTGTTTACACTACCGAAGTCTTATATTTAGCAGACATGTCAGCGGAAAAATAAAATGATAATTGTACAAATAAATAAATAAATGGCTAAGTCCACTTTTGGGTAAACTGACTTTTCGTACTGGTTATTATGTATTTTCAACTATCCCTGATCATTTGTTGCAAAAATCAAAATAACTTTGAAGGGTTTGAAGAATCTAAATGTTAGCTGCAAACTTATTGCAAAATCCAGAACGTTTTTCGTTGTTTTCTCACAAATGCTCATTAAGACTTGGCCGATTTTTGCACCAATGTCTTCAATGGTATTTCCATTTATTGTAATGATTTCTATTTAGAAATTTGTAAGGATTTTGCATCTGAAGTAGTGTGTCCCGTTCATTAGAATCATGTTTTTGTTGTTTATTTTAACCTCAAATCTTGCTCTTGCAGGCACAATAACATTTTGCGACCAGTTCATACCAGATATTCATAGGCGCTGGTTCTAAGGCCTACTCACGTGGCTATAAAAACGAAGACGTTTGTTGCAAACCGGCAGTAGGCTGTCAAATTTAAAAATGCTATGTCGGATAACTTGCCTGTGATGTACGGCGTCCCCCAGGGTTCGGTGCTAGGACCTCTTTTGTTTCTAATTTATGTTAATGACTTTCCGAACTATATGAATGATATATGTGCTTTATTCGCCGATGATGCAACACTATTTAATGCTGACAAAACTTTCACAAATCTGGAGACGAAGCACTTGACAGCTATATATCTAGCTGCCAGATGGCTTACTGCAAATAAGCTGACTTTGAATGCAAATAAAACTACTGACGTTATTTTTTCCTTAAGAAAGGGTGCGTGTATGCGTGTATACTGGTTTTGGGACTAGTGTTAAGTTTCTGGGGATTTATTTGGACAGTGAGCTCAAATGGGACATTCATTGTAACAATCTAGCCGGTAAGCTGTGTAGGGGATTATTTCTATTGCGAATCCTTGCAGATGGAGTTCCTCAAGATACTCTGAGAGTGGCTTACTTCTCTGCATTTGAGACTCATTTTTTGTATGGTTTCTTACTGTGGGGACATTCTGCAGTCAGGACTCGCATCAAGCTGCAACGCAAAGCAATAAGGATTTTAGGAGGTCTTCAATACAGAGATGACTGTAGAGAGACCTTCAAACAGCTAAAAATTATGACGCTTCCATCTCACTACATATTTCAAAGTCTTCCATACATTAAGCAGAATACTGACCATTACCAGTTGCATAACTCCATTCATGATTATAATACAAGGAACCATAACTAAATCTGCCCTAAATATATGAAACTAACACGTACACGAAATGGAACTGAATACTACGGAATTAAACTTTTCAACGCTCTCCCACATGATATAAAAAGTATGTCTTATAATAATTTTAAACAACATATTAAACATATTAAAAAAATTCTACATGAGAGTACGCTTTATGATATTGACGAATATTTTAAATTGATTGTGCCGTCTTAGTAATTGTCATAAATATTTTAGACGTGATATACTTGCACTTGTAATCATAGCTGTGAATGCCCTGACTTGTGCAAAGCATCTTTTTATGTACTTATGTACTTTATGTACTTTTATGTACCAATAAATTATTCTTATTATTACACTTCTCTTTTTTAGGTCATAAGGTTATTCTATTTAGAACGCCTTTCCATTTTGAAAAACTTACCCTTGGAGCAGAAGTTTGCAATATAAACATTAGGAAATAATAATAATAGGAGAGAAATAAAAGATAATTGCTGACAAATAAGTCAAAATGAAAAACTTGAAAAGAATTAAATGCAACAGTTGCCCTATGTCCAAAGATAGCTCTAGATATTAAATGAGATACTTCATATTTAAAGTATGTTTATGCTTACATTATTTATCATTAAGCAAAGACAAGATGCGATATTTTTCAGAGCTAGAGACCAGTGTATAGTTCATAAAAGGTATTTAAGCCTGAGCTTTCTCCGTTAAAATGAAAATCACTGTTCACACATATAACATATGGTTTAGAATAATCAGAGATTAATTCACAGCAAAACTCAAGGGTATGCAAAGTATCCTGGAACGAAATCAAAAGCAAAAACAGCTACCAGAAATTAGTAATTCGATTTCAGGAGCATCCTCTTTAGGCTCAAGCACCAATTATTTGACGTGCCAGTGATTATACTGCAGATCCTACTAAGTGCAAATGGCACCGACACCATCTTGCAGGCCGTTATACCGAACTGGGTCTCTGCTAATGACAGCTATTGTTAAGCCCCTTTGAAGCCGACCTCAGAGAAAATTGTCAACCGTTTGAACTGAAACCTGCACGGTGCCGGGACCAAAGTGTTACAATTAAGCTGAAAAATTGAAAGGAAACATCGCTGATAGGGGAAGCTCTCAGCTGAGTGTCACAAATTCGTATAGATCGCACCGAAAAATAAAAGCCATCGGACGAACAAAAATACATATTGGTACGCAGTGCGAGTCGTAGGGCTTGTTAACGTGAGCAAAGTTATACTTTGATTTGAATAAATATTAAAGCACAGTGATTACTGAATTGCTTCTTAGTTTACTTGTATAATCATAACAAAGCACAATGTTGTCATTTGCTTTCTAGCCTTAAAAGTTTTGGTAAAGGAAATTAAAAACTAATTTCATAATCCTTACGGTCTGTGGTCTTAACGCTAGACAGCTAGTGGTTTAGCTATAGTTCTTAAGGCTTTGTTGTGCAGTTATTCTCTGACAGGTAGGAGTTCAAGTATGTTTAATGTCCAATCAGAGTTTTATATAGATACCAACTTAAGAAAATAAAATATTCGTTTCATAACGCCTCTACTTCGAAATACGATTACGTTTCATAATGACAACAACGCAAAATTTTAAAAAAGCAATTTTAGCGGTCAAACATAGCTTACATTCGCTATTTAATTTACTATGAGTTCATATTCCCTTATGACGTTCGCAGAGCTTTAAACGTCATCAATTAGTGCGAAGACATTTGCCTTTATTGTTGCCAGGTGTACCGGCAGGGTGCATAACCCATAACTTTAACCTCATGATTGATACTGATAAATGCCAGGTAATAATACTAATAATAGAAGAGTTATATGTATGCGGTTTAGATGTGCAGTGTACAGAAACTTTCACATACACTACAAAATATTAACGAGAAGTAATTGACAACATAGCATTGCGCTCGCGAGTATCATATGATGGTAAAGAGATACGTCATTGATGACGTAACTTTAAAGTTTTGTGAACAGCGGTATATGTAATTAGGACGGTTACATGTTATATAATTACAAATGGATTAAGTTCAAATGGGTTCAATAACGATTATTACTATTATTATTGTTATTTATGGTTTTAGTAATAAAACTGTTTCTAATATTTTGTAATTTTATTGTTGGTTCCTTGATATGCAATTCTCAATTATGTGTATCAACGACGTTTCAGCCATTTCTTTTGGTCGTTTTGATAATTTTATTTTGATTATATAGTCGCGTCAATAATATAATAGCATGTAAAAAGATAAATAAAGCACTAGTACAATGTATTGTAACATCAAACATAAATAAAGTAAGAGCGCAGTTCATTATCTATAATATAATTCTATTTCTGCCTAGCTGCACAGATATATGTTTCTGGTTTGAGATTAAATTTTCTGGTAACTTTTTTTTTCATTGTCATAATATTTTAAAAAGGGATTTTTAGTTTCTGGTATGTTGTTTATGTGTCGTTGTAGATCATTGTCAATGCTAGTGTCGTGTGGTGTTGTCAAATTATATATCGTGTTTGTTGCTCCTAGAACGTTATCGGTAGTACTTGAGTTTTTAGGTCGGTTTTGTTATTGACTTATTTGTTCCATATTGTCGGACTGTGAATTTTATGACTCTACCCGTTACTGTGTGCTTATGTGTTTTGCGGTMCGATGGTTTGATGGTWGTTCAGKTATCTCCAGGTTGCGGATGTTTAGCGCAATATCTTGCAAAATTCTCATTTTGCCATTTTATCAAAGTCAAGGAAATTTTATTTATTTTTTATAGTAATGTTTCTTACTATTTCAGCCGACTATTTGAGATTAAGTTGGAAAATGCTGTTTGCTGTTTGGATGTCGTCTGATTTTATTTGTGGTCATCTCCTTATCATCCATAAAACTATATGTAGTCGATATTGTGTATTATTTTATTTCTTTCTTTTCATTTTCTTTCTTCTTTCATTACCATTTGGACAATGCCACTTGAAATTGGACTTCCCGTTGCTACACTAATTATTTGTTTGTAACACCGATTTTTGAACTGAAAATGCCCCGTTTGTTATGAAATGTATGTTTATAGAATATTTGTGCATTGTTTTATTTTGTAGCAGGTTTTTTATATTATTATTATTTCGTATTATTGGTTTTATTTTGTTTATTTGCATATTGTGTAGTGGTTAGAAATGTGTAAGTAATGTTATTAAAGTTATTTTTGAAATCACATGAGTCCATTATGTAGTTCCTATTGTTTATGTCTTGTTAGGTTTTTTTTATGTTTCATTAGTTATGCGTTGTGCGGCTTATGTTATGTCTTTATTTAGTTTTTGGTACGTTATTTCGTAACTGAGTTTTCTCTTCTTATGTTCCTGTATTTTTCCCATCCCATCAATGTGACCGTGAGATTTTCATTAAAATACTTATTGCTAGGTGTACCTAAACACATTTTTCCATTATTAGGTGCGTGATTGAACTCTAATTGCACAAAGAAATAAAAGTTTCGGCCAAATATTACGCATGTCCTATATCATTACTTCACACTGAGTAACAACTTAAACAAGAGGAAGCACAGCAGATCTAGAAACGTAAAAATAAATGTCCGATTGGTTTTATCGGAGCGTGTACCGATTGCTAACCCAAAACATCCCTTTTCGTACAACCCCGTAGCAGAAATTGGCAATTAGTGTTACCCTTCGTACTTCTGCATGAAATCCGGTGCGACAGTGGGCCTCAAACATGGAAATTAACAGCCTTTGGGTCGGTGTTAGGTACGGCAGTATATTTTATTGGACGGCCCCTGCCTGAATAAATAATAACCTGTTTAGGGTATTGAGTTCCGGCCGAAATAGTTTCGTGAAAATTAAGCCATAAATTTCTGTACGCTTCAAAACCGAAGACCTAGTTTATCTCGCTCTGAAGCAACGGGAACAACAACTGATAATTGCAGGGAGTTTGTCATGCCTTACATTAGTTCCGAGCATAGCAGGATAAGTACGGTCAAGGTTATGGTGACTCATAACTAAGTATTTTGCGAATTGAAAAACTTCGCCAGAAAGCTCCATACCTTTTGCAAACTACCGATAATTTATTTGTAATTGTACTAAATTGCTAACAGTGATAATGGGGTAATTAACTTCAAGTCTAGCTTTTTAAGATGAATAGGTACAGGTACTTACAATGAACACCTTAAGAAAGACGATGGATATAGTCCAAAGTGGAAAGCTCCGACTTACCTAAAAATAAAGAAAAACAGTAATTAATCACATACTTAAACAATAACGAAAAATTATTATATGTATGTTCTATATAAAACATACGTATAAATGTATAGGTCAGCTTCCTTATACCGAATGTTCCAATGAAAGCAAGTAAAAAATGTCCCACCCACATCAAGTTTTAATTAATTAAATTTTCAAAATGGCTCCCGTCAACCACCACAAAAAAATTTAGTCGTGGCTCAAATGCTTGCTTGACATTTCTGAAGATCTCTGGGGTTAACTGCAGACACTCAAACAACGAACGTAATTCCCCCAATAATGCTGATTACCTTTTAAATATCGTTAGGTATATTGCAATATCCCCAAGGCAGTAATTTAGGGATGTAAGATCTGGCGACATTGCTGGTATTCCAATAGGTCCTCACCGTTTAATACAGGGCTTCTATAAATGATTCATTCAACGCGGACGGCGTTGATTTCTGAATTCTTTGTGCCGCCTTTTTGTAACTGTGACCAAGCTACAATATGCACGGCGATAGTAGTGAAGGTTACAGGTTAATGTCACCCCACAGTTCCGAAATATGATCTTTCTGCAACCTTAAAGTTGATTATCCCACAAAACACCACAGAATATGTTGAAAATACACACTCCCAGGCGGTTTCTCATATTAAAATATATCAAATAATTCAAAAATCGACAGATAACAAGTATACGGCACTTTCCTGAGAGGCGGCATATTGATTTAATCGATAATTCCCATAAGTGCCCTGGATGCATGAATCATTTATAGAAACCCTATACAATGGCTCTGGATATTGTCATTAAGGAATTGTATGATAGAGGCATCATAATCAGGTTATATCTCGTCCTCTTGAATTACTAATTCGTTTTCATTGAATCCGCGTTTTCTTCTATGATGTCAATGATACATGGGATACATCGGTGTAGACACATATCAAGATACAGCTGAATGATGAGAATTTCTCTGAAAGAATGGAGAATCTATAATATGGTCACCTTTTTAGTCTCTGAGTGTGTATGTACACTTTCAGCATCAAATTAGGATTAACATCGCCCCAGTATATGCAGCCATGTCGATTAACTTGGCCTTTTAAGAATAATTCGCGCCGGGAAGCAAGATTTTTTCAGTCGTCTGTCAAAATTTTTTTCAATTCAAATGCGAAAGGATTAAAGTATGCTTTGCGGAGAACCTTTAAGACTCATAACATGCTGATACCAGAAGCTTGCGATATCTTTCGAAAATAATGCGTATCTTTCATGAGAGCAACACTGACACAAAACGGCAACAGCGGTAGCTTCATCAGCAATAACTCTGACGTGTTTATATTGCCGATTCTAAACTAATCATGTCTCCCTAATTTTTCCAATATTTTCAAAGATGTATTTATGACTGACAAGTTTATCCGGATGTGAATGATCGCGCGAGAAGCATTTCTAGTACAGTCCCTCTCCTTATAATATAAACTCTCGATTTCCACAGAATCCTGAATGATAAACACCATTATGGATCCGTAACCTTTAAAATTAGCAATCAGTTATAAAATATTGACGTTGCAATCCAAATTATTCAGGAAGACAATTCCAATGTGCGGTGCGAAAGGCCAGGAAGGTAAAATCGCGATAAAAAATTGAAAGCCGATCAAGTTGTTCCTGTTTTTAATGTATCAGAGATACAGTAATATGTTTTTGTTTTCTTGAAATAACAAAATATATTCTACACCAACATAAAATAAACAATAAATTTTTGTCTTTAAACTGATAAAAATTAAGATTTTCGAAAAAAAATTGATCGTTTTGAAAGACATTCAAAATGAGTTATTACTCCGACATATAAAGCGCCGGACCGAAATATGAGTATGCTGGATTGGAGGGGTACAAGTTTGATCACTAGTAAAGCTAATACCTATCGCATATAAGAGTCTACCACACTGACCTAGATTGCGTCTTACAGAGAGCTATATTTTGAAGATGTATCAGCGCATGTACGAGAACAAAGGCCCACGCGCTATTTTGTCTGTGCTGGGCCTAATAGGTGAAAACAGTTGTAAAGTACTTGAATTGACCTTATATATGTATTATAGCACAATAGACGCCGTTGTTTTAGACTTTGATTCACAGTGTTACAAATCAGTTTGAAGTACTGAAGCATACCATCCCTAGGTGATATTTTTTTTATTATTTTGCACACAATTACGCTCTTGCCTGAAGGCTCCCACCACCTTCAGCTCGGGAGAAAAGTCCTGATCGGGCACATATGTTGGCGTCGGGCTACTACTTTGAGTGCCCCACTTTAATCTGGGTCGCGAGAGGCTTATAAAAACAGCGGCTCTAGTTGAGATCTCATGCAGGTTTCGACTACTTCTCCAAAGCTAATGCCGTATTGAATTACTCCCTGCTGGCGCTAATTCCCTAGGAGACTTAGTGACCTTGTGGTAGTCTAATATGGACACAACCTTTCCAAATTTATAAACTAAGGAACGGTAAAATCTATTAACTGTTAACGATAAATCTCTTCCAAACGAGGTCACCCTGTGGTTGCTTAGATCGAAGCCGAACGAGTGAAGTAACATTTTTGTAACTGTCATCTGATGACGCTTAGTGGAGGAGTTCACCCTGTGGTATAGTCTAATTCTAAACCGAGCTCGCTCCCTTTTGGTAACCCCCACTGCTGATGCCAAGTCCTCCGTGGACGAAGTGAACCCTGGTGATGTGCCAGCCATACCTCACCCTAGGTAAACCCCATTGTTGACGCAAGCCCTCCGTGGACAAAATGTCCCGTATGAAGAACCAATCCTTATCTTACACCTTTCTACGGCGGCAGCGCCACAGGGTTGAGCTGGGGGGGGGGGGGGGAAGGCTGCTGATGGCCTAAGAACGAACTGAAGCAATAGGTAACCGAAAGACGCATAAAAAGTATCTGTTTTAACTGATTTATTTCCTATACAGTTCCTTATAGTAATCCGGTTATCATTATTAATATTCAGCGTATGCCATGCTCAATTTAAGTGACACAATCACAATCTTTATCGATCTTATTTCGTGTTAGGCCACTGCAGCGTTTATTTGGCGTGACTTCTTGTTGACCATGGCTTTAGGGGAGATCAAAGGCTGTTCGGCAACCAAGAATAGCCAACAACTTAAAAACTTTCAAAGCTCAAAAGGCTTCACTCCAGGGACAGTGATGATCTTCAAACTCAAGGCAGTGCGATGGCAGCATAGCGCCTCCACGTACATGCCGAGACATCATTTATTGCGGGATATAGGATTTTATCTCTAGGTTTCTACTGAAACCACGTTGAAATAAGTCATACTAGGCTGTCTTTATTGCGCATGTTTCGCCTTTATGTTATTTGTTTATCTTGTTTTGTTTCTCCTTTTATGTTCTTTTGGTACTCCCCATTCTTTGCGATTATTGTTACTTGTTTTACACGTTTTATAATTTCTTTATAGCTCATTTCAATTGCTTCACAGCAACAACAAATATCCCTGGTCAATGTGGTTACCCCTGACCTGACCACCACTTAAACAACCCTGTTTGTTTTTCCAGAAACATATTCAGGTCCCTGCTGCATACCTGGCCTTTTTTTAATTTCTCCTCTAACAATTGATGAAGCAATATGCGATATTTTAAGAAATTCAGGTCTAGCCGAATTTGCTACCAGACAAGTGTACTTTTCGTAGTTAAATATAACGTATTTTACTCTGTAAAGACTGGAACTTTTCCTGTGATTTTGCTCCAGTCTATTGTAATCACTCCGCAGATTTTAGGTGCAAAATATACTATAGATTGTCACACCGAATTATATGTTTTTGTTTACCTATCCGTTAACCAGCTACAAATTGAACTATTAAAATACAACATAATTTTGGGTCCTACTAAATAACTTAACGATCACAGTTATAAAGTAACTTACTCTAAGTATAAAGAACTTTCTAAATTTTAATATATAGCGCGGATAGGTTACGTAACAGCATGAACAGTACGAGGCTAACAGATAAATCTACATAAAAAACGTTGAGAATGAAAAGAATGTCGTTCAGTGTAACATTAAGAAACTGGGTTTATTTCTACAATTCAAGCAGGTCTACGATACTGATTTAAGAATTATAGTTATGTGTAACCACACCATTTGTATGTAGAATTTTGTCTACTAAGCGCTTCTCAGGCTATTTAGATACAAACTACGCACTTAACAAAATCAATACCAGTAAATACAGGCAATGCAATTTCAAATTCCAATCCTACATATTTCCACCGACCTTCGCCAGCATCCGCACGTAAGTTTCCCCAATTCATCATTCCGAAAGACGTCTATTGAATAATGCGCAGCTTTCGGCTTTCCACCTCGAAACAAAATGCAAAAAAATCTCCAGCTCGTGTCGTTCTCTAAAAGTCCGATTGCCACTTATTACGCCGCATTGATCCGGCGCTGTCTCATTAGGGAACGAATTCCGACGAAATTAATAATAAGAGAATTCCACTTCCGGCGTATTCGAACATCGAGGGATTTGGGGGCGGTGCGCCTCCAGTCTGAAAGGTGCGTCTGAGGGAAAACTAAAATTTGGGTCAGCGTCATTAAAGGGACCATTAGTTGAGGTACGGCGGGACGTGTCGATTGATTGCCGGCTTTCATGCTGCGCCAAAATATGTTTACTTAACATGTTTTTGATGTGACGGTTGCATAATTTCTATTTGCAGAGAACTCAATGCCGTTTAATTTTATAAATAAGTACAAGATAAATAAGTTTCCCTGATTCGTTATGACTTCATCGAGAAATACTAAAAAGAAAATACATCCAATTGTCCGTCGTAGGACCACATATCCAGATCAATTACAACTAAAACTTAAAACCTCATTAAATGGATAGGAAATGTAATCTCGCACAGCTTATACTTCAGTACTGTGTTGTACACATATGGTGACCGGTGTAATCCAAATAGCCTCCACAAACTGCCAAATAAGACACAATATAAGTTTAATGGAAGCTATGTTTATCTTTATTTGAGCGGAATACCAGTTTCAACGACGTGAACGTTTTGAGGAAACGGTTATTACTCCGCCCACTAATAACCTGTAATTTATTTCAGCATTGAAAATTATGATTCTGTAATCAGTTTGGATGGTTTTGTATAGGATCGATTTTTAGCATAAGTAGATGAAATCTACGAAAAATGTACGCATTTTTAATATAGGTTTAGGTATTGGTATAAGAAGAAAAAACAAAACTCTGTTATGTCTCTTAATCTAACGTCCATGCGTGTTGCTCTATTTTATTGTAGGGAGCATGATGTCTGAATTCGAACGTACACCACTCAGAATATAATGAATCTCTCGTATAGCATAAAATATATTTTCCAAAACAGTACCTTAACAACTGTAGAAATAGGGAGTGGTATTCAGAATTGTGATGTAACGATCTCGTATGATAAGATATTTAGAAACTTTATTTATTATTTATTGATACTTGCCACTAGCTTGTGGGGATATCCACCCGAATATTTACTTGTCCTTAAAGTCTAAACCAGACGTTTCCCTATTAAGCATCTTTCTTAGTAACCTGCAAATACTAATAAAGAATAAAATCCCTGTCTCACAGCCTTAAGTGAAGTTCAAAATCTTTTAAAATGTAAGGTAATCTAATTCTGTTCAAGTAAGCATTTTAATTTGTACACGTCTCTTTGGGTTTCGTTATAAACATGTACTTATTGTATCTAAAAAATAAGTAATTAATTGTTAAGTGTGCAGTGAAAAACTTATGGATCTATGTATAAATATTTGCTTTTAATATAACAGGTTTCAATTAAAAGTCAATACATCTTTTATAATTAGTTGATGGACAGACTAACAGGGTTAAAAAACTACTAACATAATTTGTCAAAGTAATTTATCCAAATCAGTTGAGGACAAAACTGTTTATCACAGCCCTTTTCCTTGCTGTAACACAGCACATTTAGTCCAAGCAGACTGTGGCCTTCTTATTACGCTTTCAAGGAGCAATATTTTTGTAAATCGATATTAATGGAAAATACAAGTATTATTATACACATCTGCAGAAAAGGCCCACTTTTTCTATTTCCATTACATTAATTAACTTCCCTCTCAGTCGGCCATTCCTTTCACCTACATATTTTAGACATTACTCCACAATTTGGTCCATTCTGCCCGGAATGACAATTCCATTTGTTTCCACTTTATCGAGTTTAAAGTGGTATACTACCTTTTCCATTTTTGATTATTATTTCTAACATGATTCTGCAGAGTATTTCGTCGTAGCATTTTGTTCATATTGCGCTTCATTCAAATGAGAAATATTATATACCAGAGAAATGTAAAAATTGTAAATAATCCTTGGTGCGAACCCCAATAATGCTTATTACATTTGCCGGCGAGGAGTTATAGTCAATATTATTCAGTTCCGTGATAATACTTCTTAACAACGAAGTTTCCTGGCCTTCCTTGGTACAAATTCGCACAACCCAACAATGTTACTGCCCGCTGTGGCCACAGGCCAGATCTGTAGGCGAATTTAGAACCTGTAATTAAAATGGAGGGATGTACAAGGCGAACCGGCAGACAATGACATTGAAAGTGTTCAGTATAATTACGAAATCTGATAAGTTGACTTATACTACTAGTTGTGGACCACTATGGAGTTGAGAACTTTATAGAAATATAAAACAAAAAAAATAGAAGAACAAATCACCACCAAGTGCGACATGTTGTCTTAGTGTACCTAAAAAGGAAGGAAGGAAAGCTAGGAAAAGACGTTGATGAAAGTAGGAAGCAAACCGTTGGTATGACATACCACCGCAATCGTCTCAATAAAAGGAAGAAAAATTGACTTTTCTAGATAAGACAAAACTCAAAAAGTCTTCTTACAGGAAGATTGAAAGTGTGGATGATCCCTGTAATCACCCCTTCAAGAAGTTTCAAGAAAGTCAGAAAACATTCTGGAAGTTTACACAGAAGAATAAAGAAACCACTCGTACTAGTTGCAGCAAAACGCAGAAGGAATGTCCAGGGAAGACTATGCAACATTCCAGAACATTACCTGCCAAATAAGTGAGTCGCGGACTATCAGAGTAACCACTGTTCAGTCGATAGGAAGTAAAGATCGACATTTCAATATGTTTTTGAAAGGGAAGAAAAACTTAAGTGCGATTTATCAATGAAAACAGAAGTATTTGGTATTTATAAAGTTTCAAATTTTCTACAAAGGTTAGAAACACTTTTGCTTGCCGGAGAAAACGAGAAGTAAACTATGACTGACCCGAACAGACAATTAATTATAACACAGAAAAAAGCAAGCATTGAAACCTTTTAGACCCATGGGCTTGGCTTTAAGTGCTCGAACTTAAGAAGCACATGCACGGAATGGAATTTAGTACTTATATACATATACAGGATCAAGGCGACCTATCAAATAACCCAACAAACAAGCTAAGTAGAAAAATGTGCTATATGGGAGAGGAAGAAGGGAATTGATCCTTACACAAGAGGAAAGACCTGCGACGACTTAAATGGGAAACTAAGAAGTTAGACTCAGGCCTACAAACGGCGAATCATCGAGGGTGGAAGTTTCATTCAGTTAAATAACTACGTATGATAGATAATAGTAATCAGGTGTTGTTAACAATTAAGACAATATCTGTTAGTTCGAGTTTACATTTATAGGACGGATACGTGTTCGTGAAGTAAGGAATCTGCGGAACCCAATAGTAGTTACAATATTGACCTTTTTTGGGTTACAACCAAGATTAAAACCAAAAATATTGATTCACTTCGCAATGCTGTACATCAAAACAGTAAAACATTTTTCATTCATTCTTTTGAACAGATAAGAAAGTTTGTGTTCGCTCTGAAACAACTACGTCCACGATTAGCTCAGTTCTGATGATTCTCACAACAGCGGTGGACAAAACGTCACTTGCGACTGCGAACCGCGGCCGTGAAGGTCTCAATCACTATAGATCTAGTTTGTTTTCAAACATCTGAAAAAAATCGTATCCACTCAAAACTTGGGCCCCTCGAAGCCCATTCCTTGTGACCGCCACTGCAAGGGAGGGAAAATTCTTGCGATTCGATGTAGTCCGAGCGCAACACTTTGTCACGGCTGAACCGTAATCATGAGTGGGTTTTTATCGCCGGCTAGATGGCATTATCACGTTACCGGTGAATATCTAAATGGAATTTGAGTAATTAAAGCCCTGACTTTGATTAATGGCAGGCACGACTTCGGACTGGCTGGGAGGTATGCCTGAAATGCTGCGAGCCTTTCTGTGCGCGAATTGTCGTAGCCTGCATTCCGCGATTCAAAAGTGGAAATGTTTTATTTCGTTTGTGTACGGCGTACTTTTAGCTTCGAGTTATGCAGGTATGGGGCGACACTGTTTAAATTAATCCTTCTCTTATGAATTCATAAAAAGTATACAGCAATCATTGTAAAGAAATCTTTATGGAGAATTTATCACGTATTACCAAAAACGTAAGTATTATAAAAACAAAAAAGGAAACAAAAATTATTATTGAACTGCAAAAGAATTATAGAGGTGTATACCGCTCACGCAATGGGCAAATACCACGACTAGCTGTAGGAGTGGGCTGGGTTCAAACTTCACAGCTAATTTCAAAATTAAAAAGAGAGCCAAGGCGCCAGATAATTTTAAGCCCAACATAGTTGTCCGATAAATCACTGAGAAAAATTATCAAAATAACAGTGACAGTAGGTTTGCGGAAATAACAAAAAAACTATTACTAAGCGTTTATTACAGAAGTAAAAATCAGTGACGCACCTTGATTGAAATTAAATTAGAATGAATTTTTAGAATTTAAATGTATTAGATATAAAAGCCGGACGTATTAAATCAAGTGAATCCCAGTGTTTACTGCAATTTTCAAACATATGAGTGCGCATCCATATTTACAKTGGTTGAAAAACCAATAGCACAAGGCTTCGAAATAAAGTTAAAGTGGTATCAATTAGTACAAACGTACAAAAATATATCAAATATATATCAAATGCAATAKAAACTATACAAGAAAACTACGTTACAAGGGATAATGAGAAAATACAAAATAATCAGGTAAGTAATGAATCAATCGAAATTTTTTTACAAATAGCTTGACCGGTAATTGAAAGGTACATATTATCTTAAAATGTAAGTACGCAATGCTATAAAACACAAAATGAATTCTCGATTCGGCGTGATCTCCACTATGGCAGTCAATACAAAATAGTGATACACACAAAAGTTTTAGCGATCACTTCACTAGGTCCACCGCCGAATTCGCGTTTTAGCATTACGTACCAACGTAAGCAAAATGACGACAAAATTATATTTGGAAAAATGCATCGTTAGTGAAACTTAATCACCTAAAAGACTGTTAATAGAAGAGCTTAGAAAAAAAGAACATTAAGAAATTAAATGACCGTTACAAACTTTTTGAAGTCGACGTGATGTGATATTTTCTCAAGCTAACTGCTGGAGATATATTTTATAACATTTAAATGAAAAATTTTGATCTACTATAAAAAGGATGCAACACGATATGACAGCTTCGACTCACTAACGATCAGCTGTTTGGACGTGGGAAACGTTAATTTGAATCGCGAACGTTATGTTGCTATGGTGAATAATTCTTTGCCGGGAATTGTTTAGCAACAAGCTGATTTCTCAGTTTGTTAATGTTCCATGTCCCCTAAATTCCCAGATCTTGCGGTACGTGATTTTCTTTCTAGAAAATTACTTCACGAAAAAGTTGTACTTGCGTGACTTAGGAACTGAAGACAGAGGTCATCGAAGAAAATAAAACACTCCTGCGGACATACTATGTTGAATAGAATGCTTACTGAAAAAAGGCCTATATTATTGACGTCATCATTAAAAAATGAAACCTTGTGTTTTTTTTTGTTAATGACTTGATTAGTAATGGTCGTACCCTGTATTATTTAGCACCATGAATATTCACTTAGTTGCTTCAATGTCTATTTACCATTTTAAAATTCCGTTCTAAAATTCTTAGTTGTTTCACAAGCGCCTATACAGTAGGATTTTATATAAACTAAAAATATAAGAGAAGCTTTGCATTCTTTGGGTCATTTGGAAGATTTTACCTTTTAGCCCATGTGCTAGAAATAAAGGAAACGCAAGGCTGCAATTATTGCTTTGCCTAAAGACGCCATTGTAGCTAATTTTGTGTCCTTTCCATTTAACTTCCAGTAAAAGATATTCGTGCGTATCTAAATATGGGAAAATTAGCTGCGGTCCACAAAAAAAAGCTCATTTGGTACGAATGCCAGAGGCCTTTGTTGAAATAATTGAGGTAATGGCCCCTAAAGGAATAAATGGCTGACTGCTAATGCACATGTCCTTCAGAATACGGAAAAGGAGAGAATATATATGTATGTATGTATGTAGCTGGGTCGAAGAAGCGCTTTTATGAAACTGATGTTTTTAGGCTATAATTATTTTAAGAATTTTTATGTGCAACTAAGAAAGAATACTTCTATTTGTCCATATGGATGTGCAAGGCGTGCCATTTTTCATTTTAGTTTCCGAAACATGTGAACACAATACTCGATATGATAGCAATAGTCCGAGTGGTTTAGCGAATCGCGCGTTCGCTACTCTCCGTTCTAAATATGTAGTTAATATGAAAGTTGATAGCTACTACACTTTTGGGTTATTTAAATTATGTATACTTTGCAAGGTGACGATATTTACATAGATACCTAGATTAATAGCAGTAGTTTTGAAATATTTGCCTTTTTTAGATTTAATGACCGCATATACATCATATGAACTAAAATTAAAGAACGTTTGTATTTTGCTGAGTGGGTAATAAAAAGTATTACAAATGAATACTGTATAGTATAATGTTCACAGGAGCTCGTTCGCATTCTAAGACGAATAGCAGTTGGGAGAGTTTCTCAACTTGGTGTTGGGGAGACGTGAAAGTCCAGCCAAATTTCGTATTATTGCTGATACGTGTCTACCATTCTTAATAAGATCCATTTTGTACACCTGGAAAGTCGGCCGAATGAATTTTTTAACCAGGGGAAGCAAAAACTACTAAGTGTATTAATCTGTTTACGGTTTGATATTTGATAAATATTAATTTAATGACAGTTTTTCTCTTTCATGTACATGTTTAGCCATAAGAATATTATCGTGTAAATAAATAATCCGACATCTTAACTTGTCTTTAAGGCAATTTCCAAACTAGCTCTTCTTATTAATTTATGAGATTTGTTGTACTAAAGTGTTGCATAAGCAAGATTATTTAAAATGAAAAAGTATCTCGCTTCGGCCGAGACTCGAACCCGAAACCCCACTACGGACCTCTGGTATGCTCAGTTTACTTTTTACACACCCGACCGAAGCGAGCTGCTTTTTACTTTAGTGCATTATTCTTATTATAAATATATTTCCAATATTTAAGAACGGCAACAAAGGTTTGGAAAGTATATGCTGATGAATTTGTTAGTATTTAAGGCTGTTGTAGCCAAATACTCACGTGATGAGGGTACTTACTCGTGGAGGCTACATTCAAAGACTACAGGATGCAGACCATCCACTCAGACACTCTTTAAAACCTACTACACTAGTTGTTAATGTTCTCTGAGGGCTCTCAATACCTATATATACATATCTACATAGTGCATATCTACCTTGTCAGCAATACAGTGCACATCGAACGTTCCACTTATTGGTATGTTAGTCATTCAACCAGCAAAAACAATTCCGTTCAATGTGTTGTGTACTGGACCTTACCAAGTTATTGAACCTGTTAATACATCCCAATTTTATCACCGTACACCTAATTTCACATTACACTACACCAAGCTCGCTACCGAATTTCGTTTCCCGCATTTGGTATCCTTTTATAAAGAAATGACGCTTCGCCTTATTTTGTGTTAATCCAGATTTAAAAATATATGTTCGTAACGAGAACATTTGAAAAACCGTTTACTTGGTCGGCTACCACATGTTGATCACAGCACATTACAATGTTTTCTCTATTCCTGAGACAGCTACTCATCAAGTTCTTAAAACTTCTTTGCACAGAAGCAACCATTTCGTGTCTTGAATAGTCTCATTTTCGTATTCTAATCTCTCTGCTATCACATACAGTCCCGTTAATATTTCAAATCACAAATCATATTTTATATATTACATAATCATTTGATGCCGCTTACTATTCACATTAAAATAACTAAAGTACAATCATTTCTATGCATTCTCTCAATCCCTGCCCTCCAGAAAATCCTAGAACCGCCACTGGTCCCTTACATGGATAAGGAGCTGTTGATGTCACATTATCAAAATTTATAAACGCAAACACGCGGTTCAATTACCCAACGTGCACATGAGCCCCGCATTGTCACATAAAGCGGTCCCATTTTAGATAAAAATTATGCATGGCGGTTGGCCAACTGCAAACAACGCCTGGGAGGGTGTTATTACGCGATTTTATGCACTTAAATGTCTAGTGGGTAGTCGTAATGTTATTTGATAAGCGTTCACCAGTTGATGGAAAGATATGGAATAATTATTTGAGAAAAACGTGCAAGAGGTTCCAGAATACGAAGGAGGATACAATCAACAACATATTACTATTTGAAGTCGCAATGAACGATCAACGCTTGAAAATTAAAAGGGTTTTAGTAAAGCTAGTCCCCAAAGGGGTCTTTGTAGTTCAGCGCTTGTTTAGTGTTGAATGAGCTCTAACCTATTTAGAGCTCGGTGAAGAAATTGATCAAAATTGGCGCCTTGGTTGGAATTAGAGATGAGCATTTGGTGAATATTTCGTACTTAATTGGTTGGCGAACTCCCCACCTCCAATTGGAATCAAAATGGTTACCATATTGCGGTACTTTGTAAGATATAAGTGGCTTTAATTATTAACTTGAGGCATAAGGTTGTTTTTGAGGTGACAGCGCTATCGTTCGTAGATGATGCCCATGGCATTGCGTCATGTAAAACAGCGCGACTGCAAAAATCTCATCTAATTTAAGGTAACAACCCTCTCCCTACGCTGGGGAAAAACATGGCCATCAGCGCGCGCAAGTTGTACTTGCGCTCGGTGTCAATACTATACAACATAAGCTAAAAAGGGCTAAAAGCTGCAGGGACAGGCAGTACGGCAGCAGCATACAGTCTAGCCGTACAAAATGCCCAGATGMTATGTTATATTTTGCCTGTGAAAGCCACATTAAATTAACAGATAATACTAGGGCGACTGTGTTCTTTCATATCTATTGTCTGTACTCTATTATTTCATTAGTGCTGTCTTTGGCCTGCTACATCACATTTAAGAGTGGCTTTAAAATCTTCTGTCCGGATATTGTTAAAAAACTGGTAGCTCATTAATATGTTACATACGTCTCTGATTAATGCTAGAATATATCTTCTTTCCACTTTCTGCAAAATATTGAATAAGTCTTGTATAATCAATCACCAGCCTATAAGTTTTAGTTGTTACTTTCCGTCTGAGCCTTATTTCCTGCAACCACCTATTTTGAAATGACTTTTTATTATTATGGAGCTTGCGCTTCTCAAATAATTTCTGGAGAAAGGTTCTATCCCTATTATGATTTTGATAAGGGCATTTTTCCATATTCCATTTTAGCGTTTCTAATTCTTTAAAATTATACAATTTAAAATCTTCTTGCCAGCATCTAAACTCCTTTGACTGTTTTAAAAAATGTTTCACTATTTCTCTTTTCTGATAATGTCAGTTTATTTTTTAACAATATCAATTCTTCCAATATTTCGATCTGCGAGGAAAACAGGATGACCGCGGCTGTGGTTTTCTTGCTAAGTCAATAATTCAAGACTGACAGGAAATGCCTCCTAAATAGGTAGCTTAGATAATACAAAAACTGCTTAGCAGAATGTTTAAAAATTTTTTTGTCGTAATTCTATTTTCAGCTTCACACAAATCCTGCTTTTATTTGGTTTGTCAACTGATTACAAAAACAAAAAATATTAATCGTTAGTCGAAAAGCAACATTAAAAACAAAAACGTTGTTTTCACTCGCAGATGGTTAGGTTAGGTACTGAATAATTACAGTCACCTCTGAAGAAAAGCTTTTCCTTTTATAGATTTTTGTATTGTAGTGTGATTGCCTGATCCTAAAATTTCCAATAAACTATATGGGTCTATGACAGCAGCCCTCTTGTGTTCAATTTGTTTTTTTTTTTGGACGGCACCCTCTTCTTTCTAATCTCTTCGCCTCTCTGAAATTGTATTGTAATTGATAGGGTGTGACGCTGAGAAAGGTTTAGAGCTTTGCTGAAAAACTTTTGGCCTAGAGTTTTTAACTTTTGCGTTTCGTTTAGGACGATGGTGCGATTAGGTATTCTATAGAAGTAAGTAAGTAGCTAGACTGACGGTGGTCTTATTTATAGAACACTTCATAGGTTTGTGGAATGCTTGGAAGGAATTATGAAGTCCTCGGGGATTCAGAATAGTTACTATGTTTCGAACCAACATGCTGTCATGCAGGATTGTGAGTTTATTTCATTCGTATCCTGTATCCAGAAGATGCATTTCTCACAAAAATATCGCGGTTTTTTTGCGACGATAACAAATGCTACATTTTAAACAAATCTTTGGCAAGGCCTTATACGTGAGAGAACGCAGTTTTAAAGGTAGTGGAGCCCCCAGAACCATTTTGAAACGTCACTTCCCATTTGTGTCTCGGTTAGTTATAATTTAGAATCAATGGGCAATATACTGTATAAGCTGGGATTTTTTTTTGTAAGACACATCAAACCAGGTCGTACATATTGAAGTACATACATACATATTGTAATTAAACCTTTAGCACCTTGAATTATTCCGACACGCTCTAGTTAAAAATGTTCCTTTCGGAGACGAGTAGAATATCGCTACCGTTTCCTCCAGAAAATTTTATAAGTAACCCTTAAGTACGATCGATGAGAAAAACACTTGGCTGCCTTTCTGCACCCCTCTTTTTTTGGAGTATTATCGATATCACCATGCAAATAATTCGTGAAGTCCACGAAGATTTTGCAGCCATTCAGTCTGTTAATCGCACGGAACCAAGGCCAGGGCGCCTGAAATTCATGCTGGCACCAATCGAAAAGCAATTAAATGTTATCGGCGCTCAGGACGGTGAATAATCCGCAGTATTCATGCACATAATTCGATAGCACTTCCAGCTTAAGTGCGGTATAATCAGGATTTTCCGGGGCAATATCCGCATCCGAATATAACGGTACCGTTAATTTCCTACAGTACGCGTATTGCTGTATTTAATTATGTTTTCATGACAAATGAGATCCGGCTTTACTTAAAATGGGGGTTATTCGATTTAACATGCGACTGATTTATATTGCTTCAATATTTTATACACTGCCACAGTTGGATCTTTACTCCATCACAATAAATAAATCAAGACGTACAAGTCAATAGAAGCAATCTACAAAATTATCGCCAAAATCGCACGAGAACCATTATGCCTACTTGTATTTGCAATACTAGTATTGCATTGCGCCTGGAATATAAAATCTATTCCCAGGCAAAAGTTTTGTAAAACAAAATACTTGGACGTAAGAATTTAGGATGGCAATGCCATCTGTCAGCATTACACTGACATGATGACAAAGCCAATTGAAGTATGCAGTTGCATGCCAATCTGTCAGCCTACAGGTCACTTCCTTTAGGAAGTAGTACCCGTTAAGGTAGCTAGGTGGCTTTGTCATCATGTCAGTGTAATGCTGACAGATGGCATTGCCATCCTAAATTCTTACTTACAATCATACCATTGCTTTGGTATATAAGCAAAACCAGTTCTATGCCGTTCTGTCTACAATAGACCTAACCTGCACTCATGAGCTGTAATGGCAGCGAAATAGATCTATCCGCAGTTGGTTGAGATGTAGACAGCACAGCATAGACATGCATTTTAAAATAGTTGGACACTAACATTAATAGAAACTGTATAAAAGTAGATAAACTGCGCACAATGTTTATTCGACAGTATGTATATCTACTGCGGAAATGCTATCATCTGTTTAGTTTATTTTATTTTAAAATTTATGTTGTAAACACCGTGACAGTACGTCGCTATATTTTATAGGTATGAACTTATATGATACAGACACATAAAAAAACTGATCTAATTTATTAGTGATAACATCATGCCTTTTTACCAAAACTAGGTGCTTGTAAAACTTTAAGATACACTCAATATCGTTTGTTACTAATCGTTCGTTTCTCTGAAAATATTATTGTCGAGATTGCCATAGGAAATAACAATGCCTATTAGAAATTATATTAAATTCAATACTGTCAATGCAAGCCTGTAAGTGTACTAGTATCCCAATAGAAATGATAATGTTTGCTCATGAACAAAAGTAATCTTGGTCGTAAACACAGTAATAGGTACATATTATGTAGTGGCAATAACACTAGCCGGCAAAAAAATATTTTTTTGCTGTAATATAAAGCTGATTACAATATTGTAGTAGATTCAACTTATCTACACATAAAAATGAACAAAAAAAGTTGCTACAAGTAAGATTTTTTTGATACATTAGACAAACTACGTATAGAATGGTACAATTTAAAATTTATTAAAAAGCGATTTCACAAGTTTTTTTTACCCAGAATATCGACTATATGTATAATATAATTTAATTTTTCTAGTTTATTAGGATTTCTCAGTTCCATTTTTAGACACTCTAGTTATAAGAACAAATCAAAATTTAATAAAGTTGGGTTGGTGTAGAAAACAAATATTTTCTGGTAGATATATTAATTATAACTCTCATCATAAAATGTCGATTAAAATAAATGTTATCAAAGAAATGAAACACAGGATTGAAAGAATATGTCATGAGGATTATTTGAATAAAAATTTGGAAGTACTTGAAAATTTATTAATACAAAATTCTTATCCTAAATCAATGATTCGTAAAATACTACATAATCAAGGTTCAAGGGCATTTAATAACACCCTTTTAATAAATCAAAATAATACGGACAGTACACAAAATTTAATGCGCATTATGCAAGTTTACCTTATTATTCAAATTTGTCTGATAAAATAATTAAAATTTTTAAAGGTGAAAACATTAAAGTTGCTCGAAAAACAGTAAAAAGCCTGATAGCGTTCATCAGCGTTACATTATGAACTTTGATGTATATATGCCATCTTGACCTCGATTCTGAATAGGGCCCTGATAGCTCAATAATAGAGCATTTGACTATAGTGTTCAAAAGGTTCCGAGTCCAAACTCTGTCAAGTCTAGCTATACTTTTTCATTTCTTTTTATGCCTGTTAACCTATTAAAATATCATCGACGTTAATTAATATAATTTATATTAAGCTCTAAAATATTGAGATTATAAAATATTGTAGGTATGATTTTTACAAAAATTCGTCCCTCATATTGGATGTAATTTTGAATCTTGAAAATCTCATTTCAGTATGGTAATCAGCGAGGTCAATAGCGTATGTATAATAAAAACACCTTCACGTATACGCAGCTGGATTTTTCCATTAATTTGTAGAAAAACGCAATTTGCGTACTAGGCAGATTGCTACATAACGGTTAACTTCTGCTATATGTTAAACTAACTGAGTAAAGTTTAGTTTCCTTAGTTTTCCACAAAGATATTGTAAATTTTAAAAACTGAATTACACACACTTCCATTGGTAGAATCCATTTTCTTTCTTTCTAATTAAACCAATTAAAGTTCTAAGTCAGCGACACACCCGTTATTAATCGCTTAAGCAGCGCGAAAATGTGTGAATTTGAGAAATAATAACTTAGACTTTTTGGCCAGCGTTTCGGTTTTTGCGACCTGTGTGTCACCGCTAATTTACCGAAGTTTGGTCTATTAGATTAATAATAAAAAAAATAATATAATAAAAAAAATAAAATGCACCCATTTAAATAACCGAGGGGGTTAACACCTGCCAATAGGAGAGTTTATCGACCGTTGGTGGCGCTAGTGTGTCTTTGCAAATGGAGGAAATAAACAGTACTTGCTATTATAATATACCCGTCTGTATCTCAAAATGAAACACAGATGGGTTCGCAACCGAGTATATTCAATATAATTATTACAAAGGAACTGGTAATGGTAACCAAAAAATACTCGTGGCAATAACCTATGTGATAACCGCTTAATCACATAACCGCATATTACTATAATAATATAATATCACACATGCTTTTTGTGTTTACATGTATCCCCTTTTTCTTAATAATATTCACTGCCCACAATTTAAAAATGCTAATACGATATAACAAAAACAGCAATATTACACAATAATTCCGCCTTTTTCCAGCATTAAAGTACTGTTTATAATAGTTTATGTATCTGCCGCCAGATGTCGTGTCACTATTGTAAACTTGCCTATATAAAGGGATCTACAGAACCCTCTGTAGAAGTAGACGTATTAAGGCTTTATTGATATTTTTTCTACGAGAAATGTATTATGATTGTAAAAACAGTTGGCCAAAACGCCAAACAAAACAAATTACAGTACCGGTATAAAAATGTAACTGATGCTACTGACAGGCATTAATAAAATTGTTAGGTGCAACATCCTCATTCACTTGCTGGAAATTGTTCGTCTGTTCAAATGTTTGTAAACATCATTTCGCTTTCCAAGCTATAGACACTGCTTAAAAGATAGATGATGGAATTTCAATCTCCGCTTTGCGTTGAACCCCCCAAAAGTTCTCCATTGTGCAGCGTTCATTTCTCCACAACAAACAAACTCCTAGCGTTACAAATGCATTACCGGATTAACCGACAACGTAGGAATCTGTTCATCTCCGATAAATTACTATTGACATACACGGATGAGAGTTTTATTGTCTACATTTCGACTGGTTTACGGTGGCTGAATACAGTATCCACGAAATTGGCAAAATAGTGGTTGGGAGGAATGTTATTTTACTCTTAAAAGCTCGCGTTGTATTCAAAAACTTCTGCACAGCGCATGATTATTAATTCGTTCCGCCTCATGTAACTGATATATTAGCAATAGGGTCATTTAATTATTAAAAACATGATTTATTTTGTAGCTAAATGGCAGGTATACATAACCAGTATAATATGTAATATTTTAACCACAATCTCTAGCAGCGTTAAAAACCTAAACCCACTTTAGTTTATTACATGCGGTGTCCATCTTTTTCTCTTCTAAGGTTTTAAGCTCAAATAAATTCAGATAACGGTAAAATTGCTACTTTGGTAATAGCAATGGAGTTTGTAACAGGTACGTTTATTTAAATTGTGATTAACAGAAAATACACGTACTGTCGGGGTGTGGGCCGGGAGGCGTAAAAGAAAAACTTTGTAGTACTATCAATATAATGAAACAAATCAAATGCCACGAGAATCAATATAAATAAATAGTCACCTGGGATTTCACCGTGATTTGTCCAGCTCACGCGTCGCTGCGCCGTCCACGAGGTCCTTTTTAACGCCACACCGAAAAACAATCCTTGGCCTTGAATGCCGGCCAGGGCACGCCGATACGCTGAACCCGGGGCAACAGGCTGAACGCCCGCTGAAAAGCCTCGCTGCAACGGTCTTCTCCACCACACAGTCTGCCTACAATGGTACCTTCCTTTTGTCGCCTTCTCAGCCACTTGGGAGTTGCGACACCGCTGAAAGAATTAATTCTTCGAGGCACCCCGTGTGCTCAACTACCTGGAGCACCGGACACCACTCTAGCCAAAAGCGCGTTCGTCTTTCCGGATTCATACTAGTCACCGAAAACATTCACTCGGCATCCCACAATACAGTCCCGTCAACATCAACGGCTGCCTAACTAATAGGCTTACCACGGCCGGTAACGAGCGAACCAGTGCAAGTTAGTATTCTTATTTTACTTCTGGAATAAGAATTTCATTACACTAAAAAATTTGCAACACACTTTATATAGTGAAACAAAAAGAAAATGCATATAAAGCAGCTTTCCATAGTAAAACATACACTTCAACTAAAAAAATAGCTGTTTCAATCAAATGTGAATTTGAGATAATGCCAGGTTTATCATTTATGAAAATTTTACAGAAATCTTGTCTATTCCAAGCTCTCTTCCTCTAAATGATTAGCTAAGTACGTCTTCCTAATGTCTCATCATTAAGTGGATTTTATGTATAATACCATTTTTTAAATTTTCATGTAATTGTGATATTTACCAATGCCACTTAAGAATTATGAATACATTTATAACCAGTTAACTTCCCTATCTTTGATTACCCTTTTTTTGTTCGCTTTTTATGCTGTAATTTTATTCTCTAGTAAGCAATTTTCATCATGATTCTTTTTGTCCTTTTTTTCATGTAATTCTGTTTAAAATTAATGTAGGCTATGAAGAAGGAGACAAAAATAGTAATTAATAATCTAGGATATTGTGGAAGTTACAAAACGCGGCTGCGCAACGTTGCAAATCTAGTATTCTGTTTAGGTCACTAAATTGAGTAGCTCTGCCAAATTTCAAATTTTAAAGCTGAAGACTTTTATGTACATTTGCTTTTACTATTAGCCAACACAAAATGGTATTTTAAAAACCTATCTTTAACTACTAAATGTCCTTCGTAGGCGTAGCTTCATTGTGAATATTGGTGATGAATATAAATATAAAAAGTAAAGCAGTGAAGATTGGACGGAAAGACAAACATTTTTTGCAACAAAAATGTATTTAACAAACACTATTACACACAGTAGTGTTGCGATAGTACAAAACATTTTTTCGTGCAATACTGCTATAATATAGTGCTGGATTCGGCAATTATATACTGTTCTTACGGACTTGCAGAAATTTTGTGTGTGTCTTTCACCAAATAGTTCGAAGCTGATGCGCTACATAAATTAAATCAGTTTTCAACGTTGAGAAAATTAGATTCTCAAATTAATTATAAACTTCTATTTTGCATTTTTTGTATGAAAACAAACAAATTGTTAGAAATATTGCCTGTCACTGTTTATTTTAGGGCCAAAGCACCAGATAAGCTATAAGCTTATAAGCTATAAGTATAGCAAGACGCCGTAGAATCTTCGCATTTTTATGACCTCACTGAATACCGGCAGCCTTCAAAAGATCAAAAATCAACTACAGGTTCTTTCAATGTTCGTCAGTTCGTGGACCAGACTATCTATACAATATACATCACGCCCTTTTAAGTACGCCCACACTGATTGTACACAGGCCTTTGGCCTCCAACTCCTTATTATCTCATTAGTAAGCGTCCAAAGATTAAATACAATCCTGTCTCTCGCACTTGATTATATCCAAGAAATTTCTCGAAGCCGTTTTGCGAAACTCACTGAAACTTTCCACCCCAAGACAGTAGTGTACGGTATTCCCGTGTTAGCGGATTTGTATCTTGTAAATTACACAAACTCCATTCCGGGAACGTATTCCCGTTTGTGCAGTCTTCAAAGCGCATCGGCTTTGTAGCGTTCTGCGTTATAATACTGCAGCTTGACGATAACAGATGGGCTTCTCTTTGTAAGGTTTAATGATTTCAGAACAGGAAGGCGACGATTTCATAGAAATACACATTGATGTTAAAGATTTTTCAAGCAAGCTGTTCAGGTAATTTGCAGGTACAACTAAAACAATAACCGAATATATTGGTTTGTTCGATACGATACCAATATTCGTATTCGTTTTATTTAAAGACGAAAAAACGAATATTTGTATTCATTTTAATAGGAAACGAATATTCGTATTCGTTTTATTCGAAAACGAATAAACGAGTATTCGTATTCGTTTTATTAAAAAAGGAATAAACGAATATGTGTGTTCATTTTATTCAAACACGAATAAACGAGTAGGTATTCGTGTCCGTTCTATTAAAAAAGGAATAAACGAATATTTGTGTTAGTTTTATAATTCAAACACGAATAAGCAAATATTTGTATTTGTTTTATTCGAAAACGAATAAACGAATATTCGGACGAAAACAACTACTGTGCAAACACTGAATCAATTGAATTAGGTAATAACAGCCTTAGATTAGCTAGAATATGTTAATTAGTCTGGGATGACAACTGCCCAAAGAGCATAGTGGTTTTTACAGCCAAGTCGACCCTGAAAAGAAAGTAGATTCTTTTTATTTTGAGTTTTAAGGTTACCTTAAATTAAAACTGCATTCTATTAAGGGGTTGAAAGTACAACAAAGCTTTAAATCTGCTCTCTTTCCAACTATCTTAATTAATTAAAATTTTGACGGCTTCTCTTTTAATATCAGTTTTTGCTGCCCTACTTACAGAGACCCTTCGAGTACATCTAGAACGCAATATAAGATGCAATTTTTTCCTTGGCACCATTTTTTATTTTCGCTTCCCCTCCCACACGCTTTGCACAAAGCGAGAAATATTAAATCTGCTTGTCATTGGTAACATCTCCGTATTTAATTTTTTAAAAAGGACAATGCCTAGTTCTGAAACAGGCTCTGGGCTTATTTATTCAAGCATAGCACACAAACAAAAGAAGGCAAATATCACGAGGCGAGAGTAAAAATGCGGCATTATTAATTCTTTCTGTTGGAATTCCTCAACAAAACTCCTAATGCATTAACAATAACCTTGTTGCCAGAGACGTAAAAGAGAAAACATAACATGTTGAAATCAAACGTGCTAAAGTACAAATACAATTCCTTGTTTGGCAGTTAATCGAATTTGGCTTTTTTAAAACAAATTTGTGTACTACAAATTTGGGTTTTAGAAAGAGTAAAATGCACTAAAAATAATTGTCGCTTTTTGGCACTCACTTTATAAGAACATAGCAATTATTGAATATCATTTGATACAATCGTACAGTTGCCATTTGCAGTTTTTAATGTTATTCATCATAATTTAGTATATCCTTTGGAGTAGGTAAAAATTAATACTCTTAAAATTAGGATCACTTAACATCATCTTTAAGGCAATATTGATTAATTATATAGGTTGTAGACAAGCTGACTTGACTGTCCTTTGTTTCACAAAACTAGACTAAGTTCAGAAGTTCAGATGTGCAGAGAGATTATACTTGCGCAAAGTTGTGCTAATATATTATTTTTCATTTGCGTTAGCATTGTGCAGCTTTCCTTGTATTGTAGATGTCTATAGTTTTTTTTATATTTGGTCTACACACTATATCTTTTGTGTTGTGTAGGTATATTACTAAAAACTAACTGTTTATGGTTGTTGATACTTTTTTTCACTTTTCCTTTATAGGTGGTAAATTTGCCAGTATATTTATCAAGCAATAGATCAGAAAATGTTTAATTAGTAATGATTGAATGAATTTGCCGGTAATAATTTATCTGTCTGTACCGGTTTTCTACAAATGCCATCGTCAATTTTATTGTTACCTACATAGATAAGGCTAGAAAATCAAGAACTCCATGTTTTCTTTCTCTGGCGTGTATTGTATTTTTTGTACAGTTCATTTAACAATTTTACGAAAACTCGCACATCCCACAATACAAAAAATACAGGGTTAAATTCTAAATTCTTTGTGTCGCCTTTTTGTAACTGCTGCCAAGCTACAATAAGCACAACACACTGTCAGCTGTCATTTACTGAAGGATGTGGATAATGTTATAACCTAGGTAAGTAATAACGATAATTCGCTTGTACGAATCTACACAACTACGTCCCTCTTAACTTCGCCGCCTTCCAGACATGGCTTTATCAATTTTAACAATTTTCCGCAAATTTGAAAGCCTACCAGTCAATCTCAGGCCTTTCCTTTAGTTTAATGTTTGCACTTCTTTTGTAATTAGCATTGCAGCACCACAATTTAGCTTTTACTAGGTTAGAAAACGTTCCCGTAAAGTCTAAAATACCCGGTACCCCGGTTGTGCAGTTAACGTTATTGCTAACTTACCATTGCGCAAGGTTAAAGATATCTTTTAGTTCATTACTGTACAATTTAATTAACAGGCTTACTGTAGTCACCCTGTCACTTCACAGTTCCGAAAGTTATTCAGTTCTTAAAAGTTAATTATTCTATAAAACATTACAACATGATGTTGAAAATGAAGTCCCACGCGTTTTTTCATATTAAAAAATATCAAATCATTCAACAATCGACAGATGACAAGGTATCTGTCAAAGCAATAGGTTGTGTTCACTTTGTAGGGAGGCGGCAAATTTATTTAATTTTAACTTCCAGAAGCGCCTGGATGTATAAATAATTTATAGAAAGCCTGTATCATCAACATATCTGGTCCAGAACAATAAATTTTTCTTAATTTCGTTATAAAATTTAGGAGGATTAGACACATCAAAGCAAGCAAAAATAACGTTTTTATGTATTTATAATTCCTTCATCTTTTTCGCGAAACCTACGAAATTCTAAGGAACTAAAATCAACCGTGAGCTAATGCGCGAAATATCTTTGAACTTATTAATACGCTTATAAATTTTGGGAGGTACCTAGGGCCTAGTATAATTACGGTTGAAAAATATAGTGGTTTTTATATAACCTAGTTTTCTGGTAATTAGCTTTTGTTTATTATCCCGGAAGTTATAGTCCAAGACCTGACGACGAATATTGGGAAGGTGTTGCTGAACAGAAGAACCGCGAGTCGGGCAGAGTAATTGCGGTTATTTTGCAACTGGCGCAGCACATGAAATTTGCAAAAAAATCAACCAAAAATATGTTTTATGCAACTTGGATTTTTTTTCATTTTTTGTATTAGTCTATTAATAGTCCAAATTTAAAAACCCCAGACTATTTTATCGATTTTAAAATATGACCTGACGCCTCTAAATGTACTTAATTAATGAACGCCAACAGTATAGTTTAGGGTCTGAAATTTTTATAGGTTATTTACTAATTAATATTGAAAATACGTGCAAATCGCCAGTATTGCAAGTAAAGAAGTGATAAAGAATGAATGTGACAAAAAAGTCTTATACAGGATGTTCCACGAATAATAATGACCCTGACGAAATTAAAAATGCAACCCAAATACATTTGCAGAGGTAACATTGTTCATCGTCTTAAAAAATATAAAACGTAGAAAGCTGTATAAATTCGTAAATTTTGACATAAACTTCAATCATTTGCTTTAAGTAATTTCGGTATTGTAAAACAAATTTTATTTTTGAAAAATGTTCACTAAATAACATTAATGTAATAAATGCTCAAAATGCTCCTTCGCTGTTTTCACAAGCTTGAATTCGTGCCCAAAACGATCTTTTAACATGCATTAACATTTCTGGAGTGATGGATCTACATGCATAATGTATTTTATTTTCTAAATGTCCAAAGGAGTAAGGTCCGGACTTCTCGGTGGGAAAGGATTAATTGAACCTCTTCCTATCCATCGGTTAGGCAAAACCAAATCAAGATGATTGCGCACTATTCTATAATAATGCGCAGGTGCCCCATCTTGTTGGAACCATAGATCTTGTCTTACTTGTAAATTTACATTTTGGAGAAGTACCGGTGAAATGTTTCTTAAAAAATTTAGATGAGTATTGCCGTTTAAACTATCGCGAAAAAAAAGAACGCCCAAAAATTTGATTCCCCAAATATTCCGCACCAGAAATTCGTCGAGTAGATAGTTCGAAAATGTCCTTCTTAAATCCAACGTGGATTATCTTGCGCATAATAATGCATGTTATACACAGTGAAAGTTATTTACTGCCTGAATTGACTTTTAATGGACATGTATGATATTTTTAATGGGTTTTACAGGCATGAGAAGAAATGAAAAAGTATTGCCGCCTTGACCGAGATTTGAACTCGGGCCTTTTGAACACTAGTCAAACGCTCTATCCACTGAGCTACCAAGGCCCTATTCAGAATCGAGGTCAAAGCGGCATATATTCGTCAATGTTATGTAATGCTGCTGAACGCCATCCAGCGCATTTACAGTTGAATCGCTCGTCGCTCGTTATTTGCGAGCTTCGGAGCGCAATTCACTGCGGTGGCCAGATTGTGGCGACCAGCAGCTAATTACAACCCAATTATATATTATTATACACAGTGAAAGTTATTTACTGCCTGAATTGACTTTTAATGGACATGTATGATATTTTTAATGGGTTTTACAGGCATGAGAAGAAATGAAAAAGTATTGCCGCCTTGACCGAGATTTGAACTCGGGCCTTTTGAACACTAGTCAAACGCTCTATCCACTGAGCTACCAAGGCCCTATTCAGAATCGAGGTCAAAGCGGCATATATTCGTCAATGTTATGTAATGCTGCTGAACGCCATCCAGCGCATTTACAGTTGAATCGCTCGTCGCTCGTTATTTGCGAGCTTCGGAGCGCAATTCACTGCGGTGGCCAGATTGTGGCGACCAGCAGCTAATTACAACCCAATTATATATTATTATACACAGTGAAAGCTATTTACTGCTGCTGGTCGCCACAATCTGGCCACCGCAGTGAATTGCGCTCCGAAGCTCGCAAATAACGAGCGACGAGCGATTCAACTGTAAATGCGCTGGATGGCGTTCAGCAGCATTACATAACATTGACGAATATATGCCGCTTTGACCTCGATTCTGAATAGGGCCTTGGTAGCTCAGTGGATAGAGCGTTTGACTAGTGTTCAAAAGGCCCGAGTTKAAATCTCGGTCAAGGCGGCAATACTTTTTCATTTCTTCTCATGCCTGTAAAACCCATTAAAAATATCATACATGTCCATTAAAAGTCAATTCAGGCAGTAAATAACTTTCACTGTGTATAATAATATATAATTGGGTTGTAATTAGCTGCTGGTCGCCACAATCTGGCCACCGCAGTGAATTGCGCTCCGAAGCTCGCAAATAACGAGCGACGAGCGATTCAACTGTAAATGCGCTTGATGGCGTGCAGCAGCATTACATAACATTGACGAATATATGCCGCTTTGACCTCGATTCTGAATAGGGCCTTGGTAGCTCAGTGGATAGAGCGTTTGACTAGTGTTCAAAAGGCCCGAGTTCAAATCTCGGTCAAGGCGGCAATACTTTTTCATTTCTTCTCATGCCTGTAAAACCCATTAAAAATATCATACAAATGCATGTTATGTTTGTTAACTCCACCATTATTAGAAAATCTTGCTTCATCTGAGAAGCAAATGTTGTCATAAAACCTAACATTCAAATTCTGGTGTTCCAGAAAAAAGTTACAAAAAGCCAGCCTTTTAGGATAATCTGTCTACTTTAAGGCCTGAACCAATTGCAAGTGATACGGATGAAACTMATCGTCAATCATTTCCAATACTCTAATTTCATTGTTAGGGCCTGTTGCTGTTCTTTCTCTTGACTTTTTCAGTGGTGGCCAGTTTGTCCTTAAAGTTAATTCAAGTCTCCTGAAAATTATATCGGCAGGAGCTCTCCTATTTGGAAAACATTGTCTGTATAAACGGGCATTAGCGGAAGCATTTTTCTTGCATTCGCCATAAATCAAAATCATATCTGTTTTTTCATCATTTAAATACATTTTGACTTTTAATAAATACAGTGACAGGAATCATAGCGCATAGCCGTCATGGATTCCCAATTTATGTTTAAAATAATACCATTATGTAAAATAACCACATTGGCTATGAGAATCTATTTTGGGTTGCATTTTTAATTTCGTCAGGGTCATTATCATTCGTGAAATATCCTTTATATAGCCGTGATTCATTGTAATTTTTTAGAACCTTTAAATTAGCACACACTAAAGTAATTATTAACTGCAAAATTATTATTAACTGTTGTGTCAAAACGGCCAATATTGAATGGCTATAGATCTTAATTTGTGTCTGGATATGTAAAGGCCGTTTTTCTTGTTTTCCCATCGTTCTGCTCTCCACGTCCGCTTAAAAAAGTCAAAAGTTAAGCTGAAAACTTTTATAATAGATAAAAACGAACTGAAAGTAATTTTTCACGGTGCTACTCGTTTAGAAAACATAAACTACTCTGTTGTGTACTTACAGAAAATACGAGTCAGCTGGTAAACTTGAGTCACATCATCAACAGCCAATCACAGCCAGAGCAGCTGCCGGCGGATATCGATAAACTGTCTTTCTTACTAACGGCTACGCATAAGACTTTTTGTCACATTCATTTAAAATCGTTACTTGCGCCAGGGAGTTATGAAAATCCGTTTAATTCGTCTGGCGATTTGCCCATTCTTTCAATATTAATTAGTGAATAACCTATAAAAATTTCAGACAGCCTAAAGTAGGTAGGTACATTATTGGCGTTCAGGCGTCAGGTCATATTTTAAAACCGACAAATTAGCCTGGGGTTTTGATATTTGGTTCTCCTATTCATCAAATACAATTTTTTTATATTACATGTTCCCAAAATTCGTCGCCAGCTCTACGACTATTCTTTCTTTCCGTGGTATGCATTTTTCGAACAACTTTTAAAGTCAGGATTGTTTTGAGCAACTTTATTCTTTATAGTCGTATTCGTATTATAACTACGCTCAGTAGTCGTCCATGTAAATTTATTGTGCTGAAACAAAATATATTTTAAATATTGCTCAGAGCTCAAAAGGGATTAAAAATTAGAAGGGGTGAAAGCAAGCCCGTGAATTACGGCAACCAAACGAGAACGACGCAAATTCCGAATTTACCTGTCCCATTTACCTAAAATTCAATTACTCCTTCCCCGGCTGCGTTGCCGTAGCAATTAGTATTTATCGCTGTTGCTTGGACGAACCTTAATTGCGAAGATTTGGTAAAAATGTGTACATTTAATTTCTCAAGAAAGCACTTTTAATTCCAAACTCCGGCGTGAGCGGGGGACGACCCTTGCTTGTCGTTTAATTTTCACCAACTAAGATCACTAATTATGTTTTAAGCCATTTTCGGCCCTCTCGAGAATTTCCCTCTAATTTGGGGACGTTGTGCGATGAGACACCTCTTGAAGGGTAAGGGAGACGTTTTACATAACAAGTGTGTCCGATACCCTTTTTAAAAGCAACGTTAAGTGGTAATGGCTTTTATCCCTCGCAGGAATTAAAAAAGTCACAAAGTGGTAACCAAGAGTCAGAAAAAAGGGTTTCATTTATTAAATGAGCAGACCGACAACGGTGGTTTCTTAAAAAGTCTACACTATTAGCAATGGTGTAACTAGGATATTGCATTTTTAGTTTTTTGTATTTATTTTCACAAGTTCTCAATTACTTGTTTGGGGCAAATACAGCAAAATAATTACTAAGTCAAATAAAACTAAAAATATTAGCTAATTGTCTGCAAAGTACATAATTTTATTTGTAAACAAAGAAATGTTTTATACTGGCTGAACATCTATACCACTTTTATTGTTTCAAAGTAAGGCCATTTATTATCATAGATCTGGATAGTAAAAGTGTTTGAAATACGTCAAAGTGATAAGTATAAGGAAATAAATTATATAATTTCATATATACCATTACATCATTAGAAGCATTTTGCCTTTAACTTCGTGTTCACGTGTAAAGGACTGCGATCTAAATGCGGTACTTCCCCGATCCTATAACTTTCACCGTAGGTGTGACCAATCAGTTACAAACTATTCCAATACTGTAATAGAGCTTCTGTATCAGTGAGCTGGTAAACATAACTCATAGTGATGAAACGTTCAGAAATTATACCACTTTTATTCATACGCCAAAGTTGACGCCTGCTGCAATTATTTGTCTAACAGAATGTTTTATAGTGAAAAAAGGAAAACAGTGGCACCAAGCATAAGCATATCTTTTGTTAAAACAGTAGGTCTGGTAATATTGCCTGCGACATGTATATTTGGTAAACAGAAGTTTTTAGAGATTTTACGTGGAGTGTTACTGAATCTTTTTCTCAAAATGACAAGATTTAGAAATATTTCGTCAAATGGCACCCGTATATAGGGAAGCGGCGCTAGTGCAAATGTTTAGAGGATTTTGCGCTTTTACTGTACTTAATAAATAAATTAGAATCGTATTTAATTTATCGCACAACTAACAAGATGTAATAGTCGTTAAAACATCATAATGAGTTTATTTTGGTTTCTATAGATACTATACTTTTTTAACAAATTACTCAATTAAATTATACACTATAAAAGAATACATGACATCTCAGTTGACAAAAAAATACTATCGGAAATTACGTCAAGTTAGGTCGTCTAGTAAGATTTTTGTGCCATTTTCAAATATATATGTAGGAGGTACGTTATATGCACTTATCTGTCAAAATAAAGAAGATACAGGACCGTTGGCAACAAATAATCACCCAGTATATTTTTTGCTCCATGTTTATGAGACATGGACATTTACCTATTAGGAACCGTTTTACTATAAATAAGGTGATGCCTACCGTCTACGTACGAAAAACCCCATGTTATGTATTGGCGATGGAATACTCATTTACAAATTAGAGAATGAAAAGAAGTCTGACGTTGCTAAATCGGGAGAACAGGACGAGTGATGAACCTGTTTAAAACCAAATTTATCAATTTTTGCGTCTTTGAAGAAGAGCACGCCTTTGGAAAGTTTTCCGCGTCGTTTTTCCACAATCCTTTCGCGTAATTTAGCTAGCAACTCACTACCATATGATCCAGTACCAATTCCACCTTCTTACAAGAAATCTAACAGAATTATCCCATCTTTGTCCCAGTCTGTGTGGGTCATTGCAATGGAGCCATGATCATCTATAGTGACAGTGGGATCCAAAAATTTTGTTGAATCTTCAAAACGGCACATCTCTTTCAATATTGTTACGCGAATACGATTCTGATCAGCGCGTTCAAGCATTTCGGAATACATTTGACTGCAACCTTTCTAATTCCTAAATCGTGATGTACAATATGAAAAGCACGTTCGTCAGAAATGTGCAATGTTTCTGCTATTTGTGTAAACCCAATTAATTGATGTTGTACAATCATATCATATTATAGATTGAATTAATATTTGCCGCAGTGGTAACAGAAATTGGTTTTCCTGAGCTCATCTTTGGCATCTGATCTTCCTCTTTTAAATTCCGAAACCCAGTTTATAATAACAGTATATGAAGAGCACTGACCGCCATATCAGCAAAAAAATTTTTGTGCAGTAACCCTTTCGGATGCCCAACTTTAAAATATTATTTATAAGAGATCATTGTTGCTAAATCGGAAACAAATTAAACTTTTTTACTACAAAGTAATCCAGCCCAACTAATTATCCATATGCCCTCGTATTCGCACGTATAGTTTGGAGTATCTGTTCTTTTATCCTTACCGCATAAACCAAATGAGGTGGTACATGAAGCGCTAAATTCAGTGGCATACAAAACAAGCACAATGGAATATTTCCTTTTAATAAATGGCAAAACAAGCAGCACTGCTTTGAGGTTAGATTGCCCTATTTATTTAGATAAACTCAGTATTCATCCTACTTTTAACGTGTTTTTGCTTTTGACTGTACTCGTATGTATTGCCAACCTATAAGCTTAATTAGGCTTTTTAAGATTACGTCATCCAACATGGCTTCCAGGGGGCACCCAGCGTGCGCAACGGACGCGCCTACAAAACTGTGGAAACGGACACGTGGCTGATAAAGTTGGGTTGTTCATGACCAAATCACAGCTAATGAATCAGAGAGTGAATCAGCGTCGTTCGTGCGTCGGTCATGGTTGGCTGGCTGGCTACTGTTACGGGACACATATTGCAGTCGTCAGCTGTCACTAAGCAGGTTTAACAACTCAGTAACTTGTTCTCGGTAATGATTCTTGAACGACTTAAATGATCCGGAATCTATGCGAAAGATTGAACGATTTGAATTGAATCGAATGTCTAAACTCTAACGACTGTCGTTGGCATTAAGTAATGAGGTTTCTATGACAACGCGTTAGAAGCTGCATCGTTTTGACAGGTGTCCCCTGCCAGCCACTTCGAAAGTCACGTGTTCTAAGATCCTAATCTATTATTTATTTATGTGATCTTACTTTATGTTTGTTGAGGTTATACTCGTCATATACTTACTAAAATCAGATCTTTAAAGCTTTATATGCCCCGAATTTGTCCCAATACTTTAAAATAAATTCTTAAAAGCTTGATGATTTTAGAATTGAAGATTTACTTCCATTGCTTCTAATTAATGTCCATACAAGCCTTTCCTGTTCCACCCGTGGGGAAATGAAATGTTTACAAATGCAGCTTTTTCCGGTTTCAAAGAACGCCCACAGTTTTCGATATCCGTGCAGTGCGTTATTGGCTAAATTAAGCCGAGCACGTCAAACGGCTTCGCATTAAGGCCCGTTCGTCCGCATATTCATTTCTGCCGGAGTATTTAACTTGGGGGGCGATTCCACACGGAAAAATCGATTGGAAACTGAATAGTTGGTTTCCGTGAATTGCGCCAGTGTACATCCAATTTTCGACGAACCGCTCGTTTTATGTCCGCTGCCTTTCAATGAAAACTGCCTTTTTAGGATCTGATATCCATTAATTATAAGACGGCCGAAAATGTCAAGTGCACAATTTATGGATCGGGAAGGCCGTTCAACGACCGATACCTAATTCCTGACGCGCGTGTTGGATTCCCTCAGATTATTTCATCGGCCCTCAGATTCCTGATCCTACTTTGGATGCGTTTAATTGTATTTGTTCATAAATATTCAGCGGAGAGGATTTGGGACGAGGGAAGGTATTGTTTCTTCACACGTGAACAGCGACATAGCTACAAATCTATATAAAGGATCCCATGCCAACGAAAATTTTCATTTATATGTATTTCTTGTATACTGCCCCAGATGAGTAGTCTGCAGTCAGAATTAGGCTGTCCAGAATACATATTTGTCATCCAGACGCCATCTTTATATGCCCTAATAAGACGGGAAAACAGTTCGTTTTGGAGAACCAGTTCGCGCGAACTAGCTCGCGTAAGCGAGCCGTTATTCGTTTCAATAGTTCGTTCGCGAACTGAAACAACGGCTGTTCGTTCGCGAACGACGAACTTTCAATGTCACGAACCAGTTCGCGCAGTTCTCACCCGAGAGCCATTCTTTTTAACAGTTCGTTCGCGACCGACCCACCTCTACGTAATTTAGGTTATGTTTGTCATCCAACCGCCATTTTTGACAGCATTCTGGATAGGCTAATACAATTTCGTAAGGTTGTTTTAGTCMAGCGAAACTTTTTAAGCAAGTACGCTTTTTGATAGAGAAGCAGTTTTTTSTTAAGTAGTTTGTAKTAAAGGACTAAATCCAGTTTAGACTGAAGAATATATAAATGATACTWTGACGTGTGGTATAACTTGCGAATCTAGTTACAAGTTCATAATAACAGTTAATGTGACAGTTTTTCTTCTTTTACTTTGGGCCGACCGAAAAAATTTCCTACTAGCTAATAATTATGAAGTAGTGCTACACCGTGTAAAAACCATTTCATCATTTTACTCATTTCTAAGTTTAAATGTCGCCTTACCCCTTTCAGAATCATTTAGTAAAAGCAGAAGTTGGTTTTACAATACCTAGCAGAATAAACACTAAAACCTAATTTGGTTTGAGGTCGTTTGTTTCCATATATCATTATGTCGATTGAACACGCCATACAGTTAGCAGATTTGGTTTTATGCCCTTAAAAACTCTGGAGCATCGGCACACGTTTCAAGACGCCGAACTTCCCAGCACGTCAAATGCTCCTAAAGCAGATTAACGTCGGTTTTAGTAGCGTCGAAAGTATTACAATATTTTATATATTTATCAATGTCACTAGCACTTACTAATTGCTAGCGCTTACTTTTAACCGTCAGAAAGAATTTACAATACAAAAAAGTTAACATTCCAATTTAAAAAAAAACTGGAATAGACTATCAAATTATTAAGTAATCCAATTTTTTCTACTTACAGTTATTCAATAAAAAACAGGAATAAATGAGACATGAGTAAGTTTTCTATTCACTAAACCATCAGTTTGGGAAATGGCTTCACCGTGTATTGTTGCAATCACAAACCAAGGTCGTACATACTCTATTTCTGAAACTATTGAGGGACGGTCATGTTTGTTTCAAAAACTGCATACAGAGTTCTAATTCAAATGTATTTTGTCGCTACTGATTGTTATTTATACTGTGGTAGCATCTCACAAAATCCATCGTGTGTTTAAAGTCACAATTTTGTTAAGGTCACTAGATAATAAGGTACCGCCAACTCTAGTTCCATGTTTGACACGGCAATACAAAATACAAGATAAATAATGATACTTTTGAAGTGGGCAATTTAGGGCTCATTTTGTGAAAATCTGTAACCGATAACCTAGCAGTGTATTTACGATGTACGATTTTACGAACTACGACGTAGGTTGCTAACGGTCAGTAAGTACATAGATCGCCGTTTTCCAGTGAGCGTTTGAGCCCACTGGAAAAGCCCAGCGAAAAAAACGCAGTGAATTAAAGTTACTTTGAACTATTAATCTTTGTCATTAATTTTAGATCAAGGTTAACTACCTCTTTTATCACGTACTGAAGATAAAATTTGTCTAGCATCGCTATCATAGCTGTCAAATCCGTTATTAACAGAGATAAAACTATAAGAAGCTATATAATATGGACATCAGAATTGCTGTCGGTACCTGTCAAGATTTATTGATCTTCTACGGACATAAGGTCACTGCATTTATAAGATACCACCAACTCTAATCTCAGATTACAGCAGAGAACACAAAAGAGAGCTTCATACTTTTACTTGTGGTAGCAGTTATAGCATAATTTCAACTTCGCTTAGCAAATATCGCTGTGAAATTTTTCAATAACAGATATAGAAGTATGAGAAACTTATGGATAACTCCACTTAAAAGGATAATGATCTTTATCATTTAATATGCTACAAAAGTGGCCCTTTTTAAAAAGAGGGCGGACGAGGTTTTCAATGACACCGGCTGATGGCAGCAACTTACAAGTGTAAGATTTTTACATTTCTTTATCGTCTTATTCAGAATGAAACAGAGGACGTGACATAGGATTATGTAATATAAACCTTCAATATGCGCTGAAGAGTTACAACACGGATAAGGTTAGGTGCTCCATTTTTTTAAATTAAGTACTGTTTCACAAGATTTATTTACCTTTTAAGCGTTTTTGATCTTATCATAGTTTGAGTTTTGATAAATTCGTTGTTTAACATTCGATTTGGCGAAATTTAGTGTCGCTTAAAGCAGATAAACAAATGCGTGGTACATAGCTTCTTAATATTTATTTTATGATATGCATTGTTATTATACGGTAATTTTATACTTATGATGATAAACTGAACGAGTGGTATTTGTAGTTTTATAACTTGAAATGAAAATAAGATTAACGTTTAACCAGCAAAATGGAAATTGTGTCACATTGTGATTAACTTGTTTAAAAATGAAACACTTAACATGAGGCTGCACCTATCGGCAATACGTTGAAGCTTGAATTCGCCGACAAAAACAGGGACGCTTCCGAATCGTTTGTTCGGCATTCTGAGAGGAGGTATTCCTAGTGAAACTGTAGGAAACTATACGCGTCGTAACCATTATCATTTTTAAGAACAGAGTATACAATGGTCGCTTTCTAAATGCACAAGTAGATAATCTAATGCTAAGAACATCTACTAAAGCAAAATGGTGGCAAAGTCGCTGGGGATATCATCAACTTCAAAATTAATGAATATTTAGACGGTCAAAACGTGAACTGTTTCATCATCTGAAACACGAATAGTAGTCACCATTTTAGAGAAGCGTAGATTACATTTGAAAGTAACTGTGAGAATAGAGATAAAATGGGGTGAAAAAAGGTATATTTGTGACATAGGCTAGATTCAAAATTCACTACTATCTATTATTTTGATTGACTCTCAGAGCTGATTTCAAGGAGCAACTTCTTTTAATTCTTATCCGATGACGTTACAAAAGTTTGCAAAAATTTTGCAACCTTAAGTGAACTTGTAGCAACCCGTTAATTTTCGCTTAAGCTATCACGAAGTAACCTGTTATCACTAATTAGTTATACAGTTTATTTTGTTAGAGTTGTCAGAAGGATTCTGAAAAAAGTTCCAAAATTTTTAACCTGCACTATTTGGAGTTTTATATATAACCAAAGGCAAGAAATCTGATAACTCCACTAAATATAATCGGTTTTCTTCTTTACAGACTTCAACAAATGCTGTTGTCTCTCTGAGCAAGAAGAGAGCTACGAACCAGAGGTAACCTGATACACCTGCGCAACAGTGTTCTACAGTAAATGGTATTCCCATGTTTAGGAAAAACTGAATAAATGCAATGGCGACTGGGAGTGTAGTGTTTGTGGGGAAGCTACCGTAATGACAATAAACAGAAGAAGGGAGCTCAACGGATACAATGTTAATGATTAATCCCCTACGAAGTCAACTGTCGATCATCACATTCTGTGGAGCATATGATCATATTTCAAATGTGTTCGACAAATAAGCGCGATAGATCAAGATTAAACTAATACGTTTGTTGCTTTACAGTTTCCTATAATTACTTACATGGAGAAGTATGCATTTGAGTGCTTTGATGCCGTAATTTCACTGTCACGAATCCACCTGCTCCGTATCACAGAATTGCCTACACTTGTCACGAAAATACTTAACTGAACGTGTTTCCAGTTTTCCTGTTAAATATCCTTATACTTTTGACCCGTATATGTGATCGAAATAAACATATCAGGAATATACCTGAAATTTCTCGGATGTCGGATGACATGCGTGGGGCACTCTGTTAGGTCTCGCTCGGTTTCTCGAGAACAAAATTGTCGAGTACTCGAATACACAGTTCTCGGATGTCGGATAGCAWGCGCGGGGCACTCTGTTAGGTTTCGCACGCGTTTCTCGACAACAACATTGTCCAGTACTCGAATATAGAGTTCTCGGATGTCGGATGACATGCGTGGGGCACTCTGTTAGGTCTCGCTCGCGTTTCTCGAGAACAAAATTGTCGAGTACTCGAATACACAGTTCTCGGATGTCGGATGGCATGCGCGGGGCACTCTGTTAGGTTTCGCACGCGTCTCTCGAGAACAACATTGCCGAGTACTCGAATATAGAGTTCTCGGATGTCGGATGACATGCGTGGGGCACTCTGTTAGGTCTCGCTCGCGTTTCTCGAGAACAAAATTGTCGAGTACTCGAATACTTGTATAGAGTTCTCGAATATCAGGTCAGACAATATGTTATATATTATATATATATATATATCGGATAGATTTAGGTCTCGCGCGCAACGTTGCTTTGTTTTACACCGTCTCGTCTATCTTTTCGCGATTCTCTAGAACCAGAACTGCTATTGCCAAGGTGCGTGGGGTACACAAATATATATGCGTCGCGCGATGATGGATGCCTTATTGGTTCTTGTTTTCGTACTCGTTCCTGACAGAACCGAAACCTGGATAATCTGAGTGATTAAATTCATTTGTTTTTAAATTTGTTAGCACAAAACAAAAACAAATTAATTACACACAACTTATTAACAATACAGAATATATACAAATACAATAAAAATAAATGAGGTATACAAAATATTGTGTTCTGTTCTCTCCTTTCACCGGTTCTCGAATGTAAGTTCTCGCGTAAGTTATCGATTCTAAAAAGTATTCGAGAACAGAGTTCTCGATTCCACAAAGTATTCGATTCTGCCCATCACTACTGTAGTGCATCTATAATGGGTAACGTGACTTTGGTTGCAGCTAAATGGTCTACGCTAATGAACTACCAAACTGTTCTTTTGGATCTGCCGTTGCTGCCGCTCTGATGAACTACACATTTTATGAYGTAAAGTGTGTCTGTGTTCATATTATGGTTAGGAAAATTTTTGTTGTGAAAGTGCAATGTGTAAACACATGGTATACATATATTTATTCAGAAGTCACTAAAGGCGTTGGCAACTGATATGTAGACCCTATTCTTTAGCTTCTCGAGGGTCGTAGCCTCCTGTCTCGGTATAAAAATTCAAAAGTCGTCATACGTTTGGTTTATTAACCAGACTCTTCCGCGACCCTTTTCTTCTTCATTCCTTACGTATGCACCATCGATTACCTGTCAGCATATTGCCGAGAACCCCCATATTTATAGCGGCAACCCCACAATAAAAAGTGTTTTATTGGCGGTATTTAGTTCTTTTTCATTCTCAACAGGGGGATCGATGTTGATTTATCAACCAGCGCGCACATTTGAATATATTCCCAGTAAATCATCGGGATGCAATCGGGTGGATGTAACAGGTCCGCGATCTTGTTAGGAATACCGGCCATGAATATTTCATCAGAAAAATGCTTTATCTCTTAACACCGTTTCAACGCGCACCGCGCCGTATGCTTTAAAGCAAAGTAGAGGAGGCGGTAATGGACCGAGAGATGTTCAAAGCAATTCGGTCCTGCCGCGGTTCTTCTCGCTAACGTCGCATGGTTAAACAGCTACAGTTGCAATATTTACCGGGGTTCAGTTGATATGTTTCCCTGCTCTCTTGTTCGCTATCTAGAGGGAACAGTAGGTAGCAATTTGTAAGGAAAACAGAGCAACCGTTTTAGAATGAAGCTTAATTTCTTGTTCGTGTGCATTCATTTGTGTCCGACAAAACAGGAACCCTTAGTTTTCTAAGAGTTGCAATCTACTGAAATTCATGCAAACAAAAAGAGTACGCTGTGTAAGCAATTCCTGTATTAACCAAAAAGGTTAATTACACCTAACTACTCTCACGCGTGAGCATCAGAATAAAACCATAATGAAGGCAGAGCAATTTTCAAATAAAATGGTTGCATTTCAGATACCCACTGAATTGAATCCCTATAGATTCCCAATAAAATAATGATTGATTTTATTTTCACTGTTAAGCGTTCTATTTTTTTAATGTGCTTTTATTTCAGATTTTTGGCAGTTTCACTCTGCTTTATAGATATTTGCTGATCTAGATGAGTAATGGGACAGTTTGGTCAACTAAGTAGATTCTACCTATATTTCCTCATTTAATGAACCATATATCTGTAGTTGCTCGTTTAGCTTTTCAACACGGTTTTATTAACTGGTTTTGGCGTCTGTCCGCACGGTTTTGTACAAATTTTGAAAGCTAGAGACTTGAAACTTCAAACATAGCTTGAAAATAGATCACAACGCAATATAATCTCCATTTTTTGTCTGTCTGCTGATACTCATTTTTTATAGTCTTAATAATTAAAACAGCTCCTTTTTGTGCCCAACAAAATTATGAAGATAACCTCAACGGCCAATTAGAGTGACAAGACCGGTTCTTCCCTTCATTTCTAAACTATCTTTATTAGTCTCTCCAGAATGTTGTCAAAAATGGCGGCTAGATGACAAACATAACCTAAATTACGTAGAGGTGGGTCAGTCGCGAACGAACTGTTAAAAAGCATGGCTCTCGGGTGAGAACCGCGCGAACTGGTTCGTGACACTGAAAGTTCGTCGTTCGTGAACTAACAGCTGTTGTTTCAGTTCGCGAACGAACTATTGAAACGAATAACGGCTCGCTTGCGCGAGCTAGTTCGCGCGAATTGGCTCTCCAAAACTGTTTTTCCCATCTTATTAGGGCATTTAAAGATGGCGGCTGGATGACAAATTAGGCTTTTTAGAACACGTGACTTTTGAGCGACTGCCAGGGGGCAAATTTCAAAACGATGCAGCTTCTAGCGCGCTGTCATAGAAACCCCATTACTTAATGCCAACGTCAGTCGCTGGAGCTGGGACATTCGATTAAATTCAAATCGTTCAATCAATCGCATAGATTCGGATCGTTCAAGTCGTTCATAAGGATCGTGAATTGAAAGTGACAGCGGTGTCTCCTGTCTCGCCACAGCATATAAATATGCTGTCATGCTGTTTTCTCGTCGTGTGCTGTCGTCAGCCGTTAACCATGTACGACGCACGAACGACGCTGATTCATTAGCTGTGAGCCAAATCAAGGCATGAGTCATTCAATTTGAACGACTTGGTCATGAAGGACCCAACTCTATCAGCCACGCGTCCGTTTCCAGGGTTTCGCAGGCGCGTCCCATGCGTGCGCTTTTTGCCCCCTGGACGCCATATTGGATGACGTAATCTTAAAAAGCCTAAAGCCGCATTCACAGAAAGTCGACGTGTCGCTGGCGACACTTCGCCGACCAATAGCGTTTCGTCTTCGTGCGTATTCCCCTCTGTCGCTGGCGACTATCGGCTGTCGCCCGTAAAGTTTGAATTTGCGAACTACAGTAGTGTCGCTAGTTTTTTTGAGGTTAGGACTAAGACGGTTTCATTTGAATTCAAATTAGATATGTGGCAAACGCAGAGTTGCACTTTAGTGCACAACACGGGAGCTAAATTTAATGTGAATTCAACTTGTAACGAAATTAGAATTGCTCAAAAAGGTAATTTGTTTGGTAATAAGTATTTCAACATATCTAAAAGCGGCGAAAAAGGCCACCTTTTCAATTAGAAGACCGACTAAACCAAGCACTTTCTCAAAAGCCTTTGGTCCCATTCGAAAAAAGTTAATTTATATTTTAATTCATCATCAAGTCGCATTTCACAAACAAAACTGTTACCAGCACCAAATAGGTATATCATGTATGTTTTGTTGTTAGATTGGTCGTACCCAAATTCTGTATAAAAAAACAAAATTTCTACATTAGTGTGTAACTACTCAAATACCTAAATATACACTCTTTTATTTTTTACGACTTTTGCATACTTCGTTTTTCTACACCATACACCACTATAGTATAACCGAAAGTTGTTATTTGCCTTAACCTTTACTCTTGCTAGCAATTTAATATACTTCGTGAGTTATACAGGTATATATCATCTTTGATATTTAGTAATTTCGCGGTACCTTGATTTCAAAGAATTGTGTCGGGCGCGGGCTTTTTACGGTAGTAGCGACTGTCGCGCTGTCGCCCATGTGTTAAGTGGGGGTATGTCGCCAGCGACATTTCGGCGTTCTGTGKACGGTGCTTAATACATGTTCTGGACAGCCTAATTATTTTCGGTGTCTATATGTACAGGTTATGTAAGGGTGTGGGGACCAAGAATTCGCACAAACACGGAACATCAGTTTATTGAAAATGGATAAACTAATACACAAAGCTAAACACTGGTAATATACTTAAAGCTTCATTAGATACTTAGCGTAAAGTTTGCTTATCCGTAACCGTATTACGTATCCGCAAAGCTATCGACATTACGTTTACGGATACACTGGGTTATACGTCAATCAGTTATGGCAAATAAAATCCTTGCTCTTGTTTTTACCTATGTCGCATTGTTGGGTATTGTCAAAACATAATCTTACAACTGGTGTAACTTGATAATACCTCAGAAAATAAAGAGAAAAACGATAAAAAATTAAATAAACATGGCAAGTAGGTAATATTTTGTCACGTATTAGTATAATACTGAATTATATCCCATTATAGAGATTCGGAGTCTTCCCTGCGCGTACTAAGTGTTTTTGGAGTTATATCAAGTGTAGAATAATGGCGATTAATTCGAAGACGACGAAAAAGTTGGTTTATCCTTCAAGGTGAACGTATTTGTACGAAGATATGTAAAATGGGATGAGCCTAACATATAGAGATACGGATATTGATAAACCGTGTTGCGCTAACTCTCTAATAACTGTATCAGKACCAAAACGACTTGCTTGTCTGATTTTATTTATTGCGCATTAAATTGGAGAAGAGGGTTGCATCCATTTGCCGAACTTTAAGAGTGGTTCTTTTTTGCAATTCTTCATTACTGGTTGTCTCCCAACCATCCTCGTATACCCTCTGTTTCAAAATTCTCCACAATCTTTCAATTGGACGCAGCTGAGGTACATTTTACACATTTCTGGACTACTACTACACGTGTTGCATAATGGGTGGGTGCCATATCAGGCCAGAACATAATTTATGCGATTTGAATAGTTTTCCCTGATGACTTTGTTTAATCTGCTTCGTACGCCTTCTTTCTCATACACTTCTGCTATCACAGAATTATCAGAAGGTGCGATATACAAAGAAGAATGGCCGCGCGAAGAAGTTGCCACCCAAACCAACCAACTTCTGAGAAACTTTCTTGTAGTGCTTAAAAAACACCTCAGGTTCCACGTATCTTGTCATTCGCTGTATCGCTAGTGTCCCATTAGAAATACATTTCATCATCAAAAATCACTTCTAGCCCATTGATGGAGTAAATTCGTTTTCAGTTAGGAGCCTCAACTTCATTTTTTGTTCCACTATTTGTTTTACCGTGTACTTCGGTGCTGTTTTTCTCCGTATTAATAAAACATGTTCGCATTTTAAAATTTGCTGACATACTCTGTAGATGTTGTATTTTCTACCCAATTTTCTGAGAGAAACTCCTAGTTTACCGTGCGCAAGTTTAACCATCGCCTATTGCAGTCACACACAAACCAAACATCTGTTCACGATCACACAGATATCTAATATTTACAAGATACACCGTTTTTCACAGTTTATGTTTCATACAAATAACAATATTGCAATGCAAGTACACTGAGCGTCCTTTTCACTTTCGAACCTCACGGGAACCCGTCCCCGACTCCAAGTACTTAACTTTAATGCATTGAAAATAGATTTCGTTGGAAAGACACAAATATGTGTCTTAGACATTACCTATAAGAGAGGCAAGATAATTTTCGCACAAAGATCACAGAATGGAAAGAAAATACAGAATAGGATTAAGTAAGATTTTACTTTTTCTGTCTATCTAGCTACTCACTAGTTTGACTATGTTGACAAAAATCAGCTCGTTAAAAAGCATTGATATAACAGCCGCTTGTGTGGTATAAAAAAGACCGATCGACATTGTGCAACATAGGTATTACCGAGCAATTTATTAGTTCCAGTCGGGGCGTTCTCCCATTTTGTTTCCCGCATGAATAGATTCACGTTGCATTTGTTCTTGACGCGCGTGAATGGCTTCACTTTAACAGCCGTTGACAATCCGAATGGATCGCAAAGTGATGTAAAAGCATCCCGTTTTTTTCATTACCGTGATAAATACGTGTGTGTCCCACGCGCATAATGGCGCTGCGGTATTTAAAAAACATCAAAAACACACAAGGGGAGCGGCGTTTTCTTTTGTTACACGCTTTATTAGTTTTTCGGTTTAACGTCTGTTTGTCGGGTCATTTTTTTGCTCGTGTATTCAAACATAACTCGTTCATATTTCACCAAGTCAGCGCGTGCCTCGCAGAATACCTGGGCGTTTTAATTTTCCTTTGCCCTTTGTTTGCTATGAATATGTTGCCCTGGCACAAATGGCAAATGAGGGATAAAAATGGTCGAATTGTGGGGCTGCTTGGACGCAATTAGTTTAGAATACAATAATACTTGCAACAAGGTGCTGTACTGGTCTTCTAAACTTGAAGCTAATACCATTACAGCAGCACAGACGAAATACGGAGAGCGGTGGGGGTGAGAAGCGCAGTTTTATGTGTTGGATCTAGGGCTGGCCAAAGCATTTATACCTTTACCAGTATTGAGTATCGATACCACTTTGTCGTGGTACTGAAATATCGAAAGTATGCAGAAGTATCGAAAGTATTTAAAATTACCGAAAGTATTCAAAGTATCGAAAGTAAAACTCGAGAGCACAATGTTCTGCATTTATTTAAACAGCCCTGATTGATAACAACATACATACATACTTAAAAATTAAAGGTAGGTGATACAGACATATTTATGTATGTTATGGTGGTACCCTTGTATAATTGGCACTTGCGTCAATTTTTTTCTGCAGGTTTATTTTGTTGAGGATAGATTATATCTCTCATGCTTACAAGATGTGGGCATGCCGAAGAACTGAAGCAGAGAGAAGCATGGACGCACTGGTAGGCAGATGGTGGAAAGTAGAATGGTGGTACCATACGATATCCCACTATAGGAGTAGTGATATTTTAACTAAAACTATTCAAATATCTTACCACTCTTTTGAATGAGAAACTGCATTTATAAGTTCCACATTTTTACAGTAAATTTCTAACACGATAAACTTCCTTGGCATTAATATATATCAAGTGCTGTACGAAGCTTTGGGTATTTTTCTTGATCGTTCAATATGTTCTCTTGAGACTGCAGATATAACACATGCATTGCAACCTAATCGTCAGCTGCTGCAAAACGTGAACGGCGGAATTATAAAAAGATATGGGCATTATTCCGCCGGATTTTCGCGTCAATGTCGCCTCGGGCTGACTCTAAGTAAGTTAATAGAACATACAATTACAGCAGTAGCTGCAGATTCAATTCTGTGGGGGGTATTATACCGCCGTACGGCGAATTTGTTTCATACGATTTATAGAAATTAAGTGTTAACAAGGCAACTACTTAATATGCAAAAGTTTTCTAAAGGCAAATAAATTTGGAACACGACGTATTCCATCTTCGAGCATTTAGCGTTCTGTTTATGGGTAAAGTATAAATATCTACTCATACACCTGGACCTTTAATATACAGGGTCCGCCACCTAAAACTCCCTAGGCTCATATTTTCTTTATTTTTTTAGGTACAACCTTAAATTATATGTCAAATTATAGGTCTTTTTAAACTCTTTAAAAATGGCATAGTATTCAAAAGTTTGTGTTAGTTTAACAGCTTATTACGGTACAAATTATGCCTACATTAAGTAACTTTCAAATAAATCAAGTTCGTTCTAAAGAGACAGGCTTGAAAACGATACCCTGCGATGAGGCTAATAATGCCTGACGTAGAAAACCAAAGTGGTAAAGATACGACTTGTAAGTTTTAACGAAATCTGATGAATTGACGACCCTTGTTCCAGTAATAAGCTTGGAAGCAGCTGTTGAATATATATCTTATAAAATAAATAATTTTATGTTTATGTGGTAATGACACAAATTGAAGAAAATAAAAGTCGGCATTTAACTATGAAGCAATATTTACTATACGGGTAAGATAAAAAAAATGCAAAAATTACCTTTATTTGCAAAATATCATATTCTGCAAAAAAATTGAACACCCACTATAATATTTCAAAAAGGGTTTATAATACCCTACAATTTGACATATAACTTAGGTGGTACCTAAAAAAATAGAGAAAACACGAGTCTGCGGAGTTTTAGGTGGCGGACCTTGAATATCGTCATCAGCAAAAAAAGCTAAAAGCCAGAAGGAGTTAAGGCGCACTTTGTTGCTGATCGGGTGACCTGTCATGTGTTTAGGCGGTTCCTAATTATTTATGACGTAATAATCCTGCTAAGCCCGAAAGGGCGAGAACGCCCTCACTAAAATTCTTTCTCGTGTCTCGCAGCGAGAACTGCGGTGAACCACGCGAGCTTATTTGTTCTCCTCCGAATGACGCTTGTTGAATTTTCAAGTGGCGTCACGATCGAACCCACGGGAATCCACCTGTGTATCTTGCGGTTCTCCTCCTGTATACTTTATTCTCTCGGCGAAATCACACACGTATGCGTAGGAGTATCGGCTAGGAAAATAAATCCCCGCGACGGAAATGCAACGACAGACCGTCGGTTTAGAGAAGTCTGCTAATTCTGGCCTAAAGGTTCGTTCCTTAGCGGTCGAACGTGACGGCGGTGTAAAACGCTTTCCCTCGACAGACTCCGGCCCGGAATAATTGCAAACTGCCGGACTTTTTTCCCAGAACGATGCTTGTTAGTTTGTCGTGGTAACGAATACGGGTGAGGCCGTTTCGGAGAATTAAACATCTGAGTTCTTTTTATGTCGTAAGAGCTGTGCTTAATGCGAGCGTAAGCTGCTGTTATTGAAAATGAAAAAAGTGTGCGTGCTGTGCCCTTTCGAAACTCGAAAGCGTGTTGTGTATGCGAGTACTTTGGACTTTCCTAGAACTCTGCATTACAAGTACCAGTGAAAAAGACAAAAGCCAAATCCGAGATAAGGCACCACAAATTAGCAGGCATTAATTTAATATTCAGTTGGTCTTTAGTTGAGATTAGAAGGCTTTATATATTACATTTAAACCTTACTCACATCAGGTTAGAATTTTGGACGATTTCAAGAACATCAAGCTAACCTAACCCGACTCAGATAGATCTTTGATCCGGGAGCTTCTATACTTACAGTTAACTTAACAATTTCGCCACTAACATTTAAGTCCGAGAATAATTAAGTCTAATACCTAAAAAAACCGCTGAAAATTGAATCAATACTTCCACATCCGATTGTCAAAATGACATTTACGTTTTTATTTCTTATACTATACGATTAGTAATCAGATTTTGAGCATTCTTCTCTCTACACATTTTTTATAAGACATACAGTGATATTAGCAAAAATACATACATTTTTAAAATCTGTTTTTTTCCAAATAATTTGAAAAGTATTAACTTAATAAAAATTACAGGAGTGCTTTCAGATCAGAAATTTGATTTACTATATAACACCAAAATTTAAAAAAAAAATCATACGAACAGGGACCAAAATACATTTTTGGGAATATTTCGAAAAATGTCATAATTTTGGGAAAAATTTTATTGCCTATCTGATGGTATTTTCATTTTTTGAATATATTAAATATATTCGGAGATATTTAGGAAAAACCGTTTTCTTTAAGTAACGCTTTTTTGCTAATATCTTCTAAACAATTTGCTGCACCGAAAATTTATGAGAAAGAATAATACTCGCAGTTATACTACTAATAATATACTAAAACGGAAAAAAATAAAAATTTGCAAGAAGGGTAGTTACCCCCCATTTTGCCCCCTTCCCGATACCCTAGTTACCCCAAAAACAATAGGTCGCTTTGGGTAGTTGAGATCTATACGTTTGCCAAATTTCAAGTTCATATATTAAGTCTTTCGAAAGTTATCGTGTTCACAAACAAAACCACAGACACACAGGCACACAGACACACAGACAAGAAATTTTTTTTGCTCTAATTTTGTTTTTTTACGTTTTCGAGCATTTTAAAGCAATAGGCAAATAAAAATTTTGGAAAATTTTTTTCGCGATGCTATACTTCCCATCCGTTGGATGTGGAAGTAATATTGCAATTCTTTGAGAGGGGACAGTTTTTCTTTTGTTAGCATACGTCCCAGCAAACTTAAATCAAAGTTTTAGGCCAACATTTCGTCAGATTTTTCACCACTTTGGATTAAGGAGTGCATTAATAACAGTCATAAAAAAGTATTCATGGTTATTTTAAAGTTTGATTCGTCAAATGTTCTTTTTTTGTAGGACTATCGTAAATACATTTCAGTAATGGCAGTTGTGTAGGTTGGAATTCTCTACAATTTTTAATTAAACATTTTTTCGGTGAGGTGAAGACTTTTATACTGTGGTGTGCGCGAGTGCCGCGCCCTTTGCTTAGCTGAACTCGTTTTATCCCAAAAATCATGGCCAGAAAGAAAATGTTTTCTATGGATATGTACCTTTTTGCTAATCCTTCAAATTTTTGTTACACACACATTATTAGCTCACACCACGCATTTCTAATGTAACACTGAAGAATAACAGTTCCACAAGAAGGCTTTTTTAAATGTGCCTACGTAAGATTTCTAATTCTAACCTATTTAAGTAATTATACTTTCTTTATGCTGGGACTGAGGTTTTCTTTGCCGTAACACTTTTGCCTCTTCAGTCTGAGGTGTCACGGCACTCTAATAATTTAGATGGTTAACTCTAGGCTAGTACAATAAACATAATAAGTTCTTATACATTTTATGTGTGTTTCAATGTATCAACCTTCCCATCCTAGCTTTCCACAACAGTACAACCCCCATCACAAAATAAATAAATTCATTCACATCATAGTGTGCTAACCAAAAGCTAACTAGACCATAACGTTGAAGTACCTATATCAAATTGAAAGATCCTTGGGAATATTACAATTTCCTGCCATAACTTGTGCCAATTCGCCTCCTATACTTTTTATTTACTATGTTGACAATATAGTTGTACTTTGTTTTTCTTTCTTGTCCGCTGTTTCTCTTGTCTGTATTTTTGGCTTTCAATGTTTTTCACACTTTTCTGCCTTCAGCCTTACGTATTTAGTGTCCAGACTATCCTAGTTCATTTTTCTCCATTGTGTCTGAGAGATTCATATTTTAGTCTTCCCTCGCAACATTTGGTCCAATCTTGTTATTCCTATTAGGCATTGGCCGAAGAGATGAATGTAATATTTAGCAATGTGTTACTTAGCCTGACTTACTCGTTGTAGTTATTAACTGTAAACTTTGATTGCACTATTTTCGAATTCTGGTGCAATGCACATAAACCTTGATTTTTCCCATTTATTCCTAAGCCATAGTCTTGTACCATGCGTTAGTATTTTATTGCAGTTTATTAACTCGTTTTCTACGGCAATTCTGAAATTAATATTTTTGTTTGTTCTTAAACAAATACTTCGGGTCTTAGTATTAACTCATCCTGCAGCACCCTAGTAAAAGGTACTTGATTCTCCGCTCCCTGAAATAATTATTGAGTTCCATTAGGATTTAAATTCAAGTTTCAGTTCTGCTCCACAAAGAAGTTCCTGGAATTACTCCTTCTAATCCCTTATTATTATTGTGCTACTATTGCATTCTCTTGTTTCTAACATAATTTCTGATTCGTCTGAATGTTGGTATTTATATTATTACCGAAATCCCAAGCCACCTGTTATGGTGCTTATAATTAGATTTCTATAAACATTAAATTTCTCTTTGTTCTTTGTACGCCTGGTATTAGTGTTTTGTTGTGCCTTTCGCGCAAATTAGAATCTAATTGTTCAACATTTGCCATCGTCTTATTTAGTAGTAGTTGCTCATTTGCTAGTCAAGGTTCGGTACCTCATCGATACCATTCTTCTGGTTTGGAGGCACAGAAGCAGCAACATAATTGCGTTACCTAAGAAAGTTTACAAAGAACTGAAACTGTAGTTTCTTTGACAATTATTGAATTTTTAAACAGAGTAGCCACATTTAGCAACTAGCTTCATCTAATCACAGCAGCATGCCTCTTAATCTGAGTCAGGAAGTTCTGCAGTAATGGTTCAACCATTAAGGCTCTCTCGTTTGATGACATAATCTGTTTGGGTTACTTTATCACTGATACTTTGGCGTAGAGATCAACGAGTATATACAGCGGTCGTGGTTTAGTGGATAGCGTGCTCGCCTACTATGCCGAAGGTCCCAGGTTCAATCCTCGCTACTGACAACAACGGAAGGCAATGGCAAACCACCACGAGTAAATTTGCCTAGTATAGCATCTCAAAGAACCATTCGGAACTGGCACGACGGACTATAGGTTCCGTATGTCTGTGGAAAAATCTGAAAATGTACGCAACACAGACGTATGCGAGAAGTTACCTACGTTCGAATCGGACATGGAATAAAAGAAGATTAACGATTATAAGAATTCTTAAGCATCCCCTGCATGTATTAAGTCCTGATCAGTTTGTTGGTGTATTACTTAATGAGTGCACTTTTCTTAGAAATGACTGGCATATTACATAAAAGGATGATCCATAATCCTACAGAATAGTAGATAGCTAACTTCACGACAACAGTATTGCATTAAAATCTTAAGAAATCTCTGCCCTCTCTAACTACGAATAAAAAAAAATATTATTTCAAATGTACCTACTACTTTACTAAATTGGTATTACTGTAGTTCTGCTTTCAAATGTATTTCAATGGCTCCTTTGTAGCACAGTAACTGTTAATCGAAACCGACGTAAAGCTGAAGCGAACATAACGCTTGTAGACATAGAACGCTGAGCCCACTCGCATTTTGCCCGATAGGTATTATTTAAGATCGCGCTAATTGGAGCTTATCGCCACATCTAGGTGGAGCTGACGCAGGCAAAACCAACGAGTTATTTGCCGAGCAGATCTCCTAATCAACGAATTCAATTATATTCGCGACACCAATGTGCTGATAAATGGGATTTTTATTCCAGCCAGTTACGGTGGACATCTTTGGGAATTTGATTTGTTCCAGCGTCTGAGCACGCCGATTTCTTGCGCCGTGCACTAATGAGCCCAGTCAGCTACTATGGCTAGCAAAACTTGATTACCTCCAGCTCTAAAGCGGACAATTTGAATTTAAGACGCATTCTTTATTAGTTTAGCGCTGACGAGAACTAGTAGAGCACTTTGGGTGGTGAGATCCTATTGGACTGCAATGCATTCTGTCATCACTAACGCGGTATCACGTGTGAATAAAGTTCTTTGAAACAAGTTAAAATAGGTTCCTTTCCAAATGTCCGTTAATAGGATTTAGTCAAATCGTTTTAAGATTTTGAGGTTTTTGTTTCAAAATTACCCAGAACTAGAACACTAAGTAAGTATTTTTACTATCAGCTAGGTTTGGAAACGTATATTTATGTTTATTCCTGTTATATCAGTATTGCTGTTTTGTTTAGAGCTTACCTTTGAGCTTATGAATAGCAAACACAAACTCGAAGACATTTACGTCTACGATGAACTCGGCTATTAGGATGCTTACCACAGCAGTGGGCAAAACATCGGCGAAGATGAAATCGCCACTACCACGATCAAATAATCCCGAAGTTCATGTCAAGATTTCTGCACACAACAAATGAAGCATATATTTTAAAAAATTGCAATAAAGTCGTTCAATATAAACCCATTGCTCAGCTATACACGTTACCATAGCTTGGGCAATAATGTAATGTTAAATACACCAMTTTTGGAACGCATATGCTGTTACAGGGCTTTTGTCATTCCAGGCCAATAAATCGGACCGCACGAAATTCTCCTTTTCACTGAAAGAACAGGACGAAATCCGGCGGACTCATGTCAGGGCTGCACGGGGGATGTGGGAGAATTTCACAGTAGTGAAACTACTTTGACTGACACTGCTTTCTGCCATCAAGCGTTATCGTGCAAGAGGATTACGCCGCCGTCTTTCATATCTCGTCTACACTTTTGAATCGTGCATTTAAATTTTCTTCAAAGAAGACAAATGCATTTATTTTTTGGTATTTGTCTATTGATTGTTTGTCCATGCGGTCTTCTTCCATTGTTATAGCCACAATAGCAGCAAAAGTGTTGTCGGTAGCACTATGATGTAGTCGTCTTTAACACTAGTCCAACGCCTTCAAGTTATTGTTGTACTATATACACACAACTCCTGGCAAGCTTCTTGTAACGCAGCGTGAATTTCGGAAATCGTTTTTTTGCGCAGTGTTTTAATTTTGATATGCGCATAATAATCCGCTCCGGTGACGCGTTCCATGGCATCAAACTACCCCAATTTGAGAATTTTTTTAATTACTTGATATATTTTAATATAAGAAAACGCCTGGGAGTGTGTGTTTTCAACATATTATCTGGTGTTTTGTGGGATAATTAACTTTAAGGTTGCAGAAAGGTCACATTTTTGAGCTGTGAGGTGACATTGACTTGCAATCGTCAGCACTATCGTCGTGCATATTGTAGCTTGGCAGCAATTACAAAAAGGCGGCACAAAGAATTTAGAAATCAACGCCGCCCGCGTTGCATGAATCATTTATAGAAATCCTGTAGATGGATAATTATTTTGTAGCAGGCAGGCTGTACTCGCATTAGGCTGATTATTTTTCCGACCCAAATATCGACCAATAGAATTGCACCATTCGACGTCACGTGGTACAACCTACATGGTATTATACTGATAATTTTTTGATTATTTTCTCTGGTAGTTGCTATATATAAAAAACAAAACATGATCCAGTCAAATTAACCACACGTCAAACTGACAGGTTGAATTCAATTGTGAAAATTGGAGAAAAATCGGAAAAATAATCCCCCGAATACCACACGAGCTTCAAAATTATCTGGCATTTCCCTCAAGGTTCGTTGCAAACAAATAAAGTCGTCAAGTTTTTCAGGTTAAAAAATCACGAGCGCGAAGCTTGACGACTTTATTTGTTTGCAACGAACCTATCGGGAAATACCCGATAATTTTGAAGCTCTTGTGGTATTATAAGTGATTATGATATGTTACAAATAGATATTGCTGGATATTATTCTGAAAAGTGAAGCATATCTTTAGTTACTATTGAACGACCCTCGAAGTTTATGTGATATAATATTCCATTAGATATGAATTATGACTAACGATTGCACATACGGAAACCCATCCGATTATTCCACCCATCTCGGCAAATGCGTACCCCTCGAGAATAATTATCATAACGGACCCTTCGCAACCCACTCACTTGATTTTCCTTTATGCGGTGGAACCTGCAATCAGTCCAGGATAGTGTTTTAATATGTGGGACCGAGTGTTCCCAAACTCTGAAATATCCATGCATGATGTGAGTGCACGCCCTACGAAACCAGGCGCACTCTACGATTAGCAATTCAAAAAGCGAGAAACCCCGTGCCGAAACCGCCGAGCAACCTGAGTAAATGCAAAGCAGTGGGCGCATTTTGGTCTCATTTTAATTTCTGCTGAATTACGATGAGCATTTTCGAAGTTTAAGTTGCGATGCATGAAATGCAACTACCTTGCGGTTTGTAAAGTGATACTTTATTCTCCTTCAACAAACTCAAATAGCCGATCAGAGGACATCGAGAACTCTCACTTTTTTGTTCGTAGGTTATCATAGCCCTCTTTACAACAAACAAAAGAATATCCATTGTCTCGTTTTTGGTTTCAAGCCTTTGGGAAACGTTTCGGTTTCATGTTGGCATAGGCGTAATAATTCTGAAACTACATATTTTATTATGATGACGTTCGTAGTGTCATTCCTTCACCAGAGTTGTTCTTTACCGGTTAGTTTTAACCGGTTTCTTAACTGATTGGCTTTTAGCCGGTTAGTTTTTAAACGGTTCCATAAAAGGTTAGTTTTTAACCGGTTAACAAGTCTTTGGAAGCAAAATTTGAATAACGCTGTTAATAATGATCACTGTACACCAATGATTCCCAAAGTGAGCGCTACCGCCCCCTGGTGGACGCTGTAGTAATCCAGTGTGATGGCCTGATATGCATTTGGGGGCGATGAATCACAGAATAACAAAAAAACCGACTAGTAATAATCAATCGCCGTGATTTAAGATTACTGCTGACTAAAATAGAGCCAAGGTTTACTAAATTGGTAGCAGCACTACAGGTTCATCCTTCTCATTAAGACGATTTCGAATATTTGACTTTTTTGTATTAGTTCAATAGATAGTTTCTTAATTTCAAACTTCAATGTATCCAATTTACAGCTTCTTTACTATATTTTACGGACAAGGTAGAAACATTAATACATTATTTATCTTTCTGTTTAGTTGCCATTAAAATTTGAAAAAAAAATTTCCAGGGGGCCTGATTAATAATTTTTCTGGAAAAGGGGTGGTAGGTCAAATAGGTTTGGGAACCACTGCTGTACACTATTAGCGGTTACTAAGAATTTCAGCAGTTAGAAAAACACCTGATCAGTGATCAAACAGTCGATTACAACCGTTCTATTATTTAACCTGTTAATAGTTTAGCAATTTACTTACCTAGTTGTCGACCAATTTTCACAGCGTTATTTAGTAAAGGTGCATTTAACAATTTGATTTAAAATTAAAATTTTCGTTCATTATTTTGAAAGCTAGGGTAGCGCTTGTATTAGTTTTTATGTCTGGACCTAAGCGTGTCATGATAACAAAATGATTCACAACCGACTATATTAACCGGTTACATCTTAACCGATTTCATAACCGGTTAGTTTTTAACCTACACCATTTTGTTTCTACAAATTCGTGCCGTTTTTGCTGTTGCCAGTGATTACAGCTAACTGGCTAGTTTTGACCGGTATTCGTAAACATTAGTACTTAACCGGTTATATAACCGGTTAATTTTTAACCTACAATGGTTTGTTTCTACAAATGCGTGCCATATTTACTGCTGCCAGTGGTTCCGGATAACTGATAGTTTTAACCGGTATTCGTAATCCGTTAGTATTTAACTGGTTTCATAAATGGTTACTTTTCGAACAGTTTAATAACTGGTTGTTAAGGGTCACCTAATACGGTTAATATAGCGATACCGTAACTGGTTAGCCATAACCAATGAGAACATTACTACAGACCAATCACTATCACCCCCGTTTCCTCAAAATTATTTGTATATGCTATGCTTGGCAGATTAAACAGCTACTTAATTAAATATAACATCATAAAAATAATCAGCATTAATTCAGTACACGTCGCTCCGCGATGTCAGCGATGCATGGTTTTCTTGCCACAGTAAGGTGTTGGTGTGGATGGGTGCCCTATTGGGAGCTTCTGTAATCTGAGCCGGGCATTCGACTGTGTTGATCATACCATCCTTATTTAAAAACTCAAGGGATAATGGCATTCGTGGTATTGTTGGGCAATGATTCATATCATATCGAAAAAATAGAAGACAGTATGCTAAGGTCTTGGATTGGGGCTCTGGTTGTGGCTTTAGGCCCCGTTTAAGTCAACTAGATATGCCTTGTGGGGTCCCTCAGGGGTTTGTGCTATTTACGCTATATGTCAAAGATTTAACGGACTACATCGCAGAAGAGAATGTTGTAAACTACGCCGATGACATCAGCTTATTAATAAAAGTGCAAGAAACAGGCAACACAATTGGCTTAGCAAAAATAAGCTCTTTTTTAATTCGTAGAAAACAAATGCCATGAAGTTTTACAGAAGACAGCAACTGCCTGACCTAGTATGAATTTTTAACATCGATATTACAGAAGTGAGTGTCAGACAAGCAAATAAGTTCTGAAAAGCTCTTTAAAAAAGTGTTACTAAATATATTCCTATATGAAAACTGATTTTACAATATCTATTTGCGAATTTCGTAATTATTTGGAATACTTTTGATTCTAACCGTATTAAGTGTGTTTTGACTGTTCTATTCATTTGTTTTAARGCCGCCTTTAATTTGAATTAATACCACCACCAAACATCTATCACACCTCAACTAAATAAAAACTTAGAAACATACTATATTTTAATTAATGATAAGGTTCCCATTTAGGCGGCTAGATGGCTTTGCAATCTTCTCAGTTTTTTTTATGGATTGATGAAATCGCAAACTAACTTTTCATTTATGATACTTTTGGTTCTTCAACTTGCAGTTGTAAAAATTGAGCAATKATTTATTAAACTAGACCTAAAGAAGAAGAAAGTAATAATGAAAAAATACTAGCATTGCTGTACGKATTCACCAATTACCGACTTTTATTTAGAACAAAAAGGTGGTACATGCCAAATATAATGAAGCAATTATTAAGTTGCTGTAAGAAACTGATGTGAGATAGTTTGCCCGCCCAAATCATGTGATTCGACGACGCTTTTCTCCACATTAACTGTATCATTCTCATATTAATGAGTTGGAAAACTCTAAACATATTGACTGACTTCGTAATTCTAAATGATTCTGATTTAGTCTATCATTCTACTAATATTATAGTTTTCTTTTTTCGCTTAGTGAATAAAGACTACACACCAGTGGAGGCTCCTGGCATGAGGCAGATGAGGCAGTGCTTCACCAGGAAAAAATATGAAAGTGCAAAAATTTTGCAATGTTATTCATAATTTTATTTTATATTTTTTATGTTTAGAACTTTAGCACGATCTATTTTGGTGCGTTGAAATGTTCTATAGTTCTACTGTCGACTGCGCTTTTGTTGCCCCCTCCGTCGCTCGCAACCACTTTGTTTTGCACAAACTTCAGCTGAGGCAGGATTCAGCCTTGACGCGTAAGATCCCGTGCAATGCATGGGCGGCTAGTGGCAGTGGGAACCTCTTGTCTAAAAACCCGTTTGAATAATGCGCTAGACAAAACCAACAACTGAGGCTAGCCTATGTGTTTCAAATAAAATCGAGAAGAATATTCGTCATACTACCGTATAAACGGGGAGTGGGAAAGAGGTAACCGTAATAAGTGTCCGTTTCTCCTACCTCGAGGAATAAAGATAGAGATTGCTATGGTTTTGCTATGTGCTCAAGACGTAGGGAAAATCTGTTTCACTCCCGACAGCGCAAGAATTTGTCTGGGGGATTTTCGTTGTGTTCAGCGCAGCGGTCCGTTTATCGCGCCTAGGTTAATGTGTATTTTGAATTAAAAAACGGATAGGCTACAAGCAAAGTAGTTTTGTTCTTCTCGAAATTCATAACAAATTCGCTAGCTTAGTGGTTAGTGTCTCAAGTCTCAAGTGAGTGCAGTGTATTCTGCAGCCGACGCGACGTTTAGTAATCGACAGTCAGGGTTCAGAAAAGCGGATCATTTTGAATCGAAACGCAGAATAAGGTAACATAGGTTAGAAAATGGCAGGACCGAGTAGCAGGATGGACGACGATTTTGAAAGTGTTAGGAATACGTGCGATATCGTGGATTTTTTTATAAATAGGAGACATTTTGATCAGCTTAACTATGATGATAAATTAGKGAGTGCTCTACACCTCCGCGTGGTTCTTGCTGGACAATTGTGMAAGATATTATTCAATTGATAAAGTAGAGTTTTCCTAGGAAATTCCCATACCTTAGCTAGGTTTGGGTTAGGTTAGGTTTGCGTCACCAGTTTTAAAAGTCACGAGCCGCCACTGAATCAACATGTCAAAACGGGTACCAAGACGAGCCGTTAAGTTACGACCGTGCACAAAAACAAACTTACGTTTTTTCCCTTTCAGAAATCCCCCTTATCTTTTCACTCGGTTCGATACCGTCACGATTTGTTTACGATTGAAAATATATTTCCAAGTAAACTCGATTCATCAGCACAATGCTCTTATCAAAACTCAATTTCGCCGTTCTCGGTAACTTTTAATTTCAAGGGTGACTACCTCAGTAATTGACTTGAACACGAACAAGTGCAACACGTATAAAGTTAACAACGTTACCCCAGAACGCCTTTCAGGACGTCTCGTGAAATTATAAACTCACAACGCAACTGTTGCCACGACACCGTAATCTAATTATCTGCGTGAAAAATTCTACAGGGTCGCCCTCTTCAGTTAACGCACCGCTGACTGATTCGGCAAGTTGGACTAATTTCTGCMGACGTAGTGAAACGCTTTTTATTCCCTCGGCGGAAAGATTTATGACTACGGTTAAGCTGTTACTTGTACTCGCGTCGTCAGGATTGTTGATTTTTCGGTAGGACAACTTAGGTCCCCCCGGTAATGGCAATTTTTATGTGTCAACTAACCGCGATGAACTGGAGTCGACTTAGTGTTAAAAATCCAATGTTAGAAATAAAAGTTGTACCAAATCAAGCTCCTTTACAGTATAAAATTATATTTCATTGTAATAGGTGTATCCATTTTCCGAACGTTACTAATTATACTTTTTAAATTGAACGTCTCGTACATTTTTGCATATTTTAATTGTTTCTGGAAAATAAAGGTCACAGCATATGCTTTCTATTTTATATTGTTTTGGTCATATTTGAAGATTTTAAGAAAATATTGACGTTTGTATTGCGCTGGTAAAAACAAAATACCTCTAAAAGTAACAAAGATAGAAAAATAAGATTTTTAACGCAAACTAAAAGGGACGTCGGAGGGCTCAAACGAATTCAGGTCTTGAAGTCATCCACCAGAGGTCAATTAAAAGAAGACATTGTGGGTGGACTAAAACTTCGATACACCCGGAATTTTAACATGGATACGTCTGATGCATTGTAGGAAAACTTATGGCGTTCATTTTTATTCGGAAATAGCAAACGTTTTGGTTAACATCAGATTACGATCACGAGACCACTATTCACGGGATTTGTTGTATAAATTGTAATTGTATAAATTGTTTCCTTAGTGCAACCTGCAATTTTGCACCTTTTCAGTAGAACTAACAAAAAATGCATAACACCGATACATATGTCCAGTTACATATTTATATACATTTCATGCATTTTTCTTTGCCAAAGTAGCTACTTCTATGCTTCGTTGTCTACTGCTGTCTGAATATTTCAATTATACGCTAAATTTAAAACTAATATTTATGTTTAAGGAATAGGGTTGAAATAACACTAATCGATAATTGTTTCCCTAATTGAACTAAAAACCTCGATTTTTATTTACAACGACTATAATTCATTAAACTAACACTTTGTCGCACCATTTACTTTTTACACCCTTTTTACTGTAAATCTTCTACTAAGGCTCTACTCCTACCAGTACATAGTGTTGCCCTATTGGCAGTGCTAGATAGCACCAGTCATCACTAGCAGTTACAGTGAATCTATAAAGACAGTGTGGCCATGCGGTGGTCAAATTTTATATCGGTATAACGCTCCGATAAAGATACGTGGTGGATTTTCGTCCCTCTTCAATTATTTTTCCGTTATTTGGGCTCTCCAGATAAAATTTGATATATAGGTGTAGGTTGTTATGATATATCGTTTGTTGTCAAATGGTCTAATGTGTTGGACAATATACCTAAAAAAAAACCGGTAAAACTTTCTAAATCTATACAACTAAAATTTGATTCACAAACAGTTTTGAAATATCTATAGTAGTTAAGTAAGAATTTAGATGGCAATGCCATCTGTCAGCATTACACTGACATGATGAGAAAGCCACCTAGATGCCTTAACGGGAACTACTTCCTAAAGGAAGTGACCGGTAGCCTGTCATCATGTGAGTGTAATGCTTACATATGGCATTGCCATCTAAATTCTTACATCATACCATTACTTTGGTATATAGGCAAAACCAGTTCTATGCCGTGCTGTCTGCACTAGACCTAAACTGCACTGATAAGCTGTAATGACGGCGAAATAGATCTATCTACAGTTGGTTGAGGTGCAGACAGCACAGTATAGACATGAATTTTATGTATATCGGTTCTTGCCCGCTAGCAAAAAGTGCCGTGGGGGCCTGCTGTCAAATTGAAGTATGCAGTTGCATGCCAATTTCTCAGGCTACAGGTAACTTCCTTTAGGAAGTAGTTCCCGTTAAGGCAGCTAGGTGGCTTTGTCATCATGTCAGTGTAATGCTGACAGGTGGCATTACCATCTAAATTCTTACTTACATCATACCATTGCTTTGGTATATAGGCAAAACCAGTTATACGCCGTGCTGTCTGCACTAGACCTAAACTGCACTGATGAGCTGTAATGACAGCGAAATAGATTTATCTGCAGTTGGTTGAGGTGCAGACAGCACAGCATAGACATGCATTTAATCTATAGTAGTTATTCATGAAAAACTTCTAATCTTTGATGGAAATCTGCCGTAATCGTCTGGATATCTTAGGGAAGTACAAATTTCGAGCGCATTCGAAAAAACTGACTTTGAGAAAATTTCAATTGCATATTAAAATTACTTAATCAAACACTACCGATATTCAAAACGGCATGTCAATTCAATATCAAATTTTAGTTGTGTAAATTTGTAAAATTTTGCAGGATTTTTTGGTATATTTTTTTAAAACATTAGAGAAAAACTGATGTTGCCGACCTTGTGTTGACCTGACGGTAAGGTAAAACAAGACAAAAATATCCGGTATTAGCATTAGTCTTAATAAATACTACTGTACATTTTTTTGGTAAAGATGCTTCCATTATAAAATTACAAGCTACATCGAATTACTATGCCATCTTATGCGCAGTGTAGGTGTAGGCTGAACAATAAAATTGTTTGGCAAAAAATAAATAAATTGATAGGCAGTCTAAAATTAGTGAACTATAATTAGCAGCCCCTAAAATTTGAGACAAAGTTGACATAAGAACTCCCAGCTACTTCGAGGTAACAATTCTGTGACGTCATAAAGTTTTCATCATCGATCCCATTATTAATACGGCTCCTGCGCCGATTGCAGTTAGCTCGTTCGTTAATAAAGGCGAACCTAATTGTATTAAATGCATCGACTGGATGTTAATACTCCGTTAAGCATCGGAGCCGGAGCTATGAAGTAATTACGCATTATGACAATACAAGTGCCGTTGTTTGCGATTTCAGTCAATATTGGTTAATTAAGTTGTTGATCAAGACCTCCTGGATAGTGTGCCTATTTGCGACTACTAGATAACGTCTTATACTGTAGAGATTGGTTTGACGGCAGTTGTAATCAAACGAACACTTAGGCCAACCTTCGACTGGGCGGCGATATTGGAAATTACAGGTCCTGGTTATTGGCTAGATACCGTGCCTTACCAGATCAAAGCATTTCCTTATATACTTCCACTATTCGCATGTTGTGCGGAAAAGCAATCAATAGTAATTGCAGTGCAATAGCTTTGCGCAATCAAAGCGATGCGCGATGTAATAGTTTTAACGGCACACTGCTTCTTAAATGGTTTTCTTAATTTTAAGTAAAGAAAACGAACAATACATGAAAATATGTGAAAATTGTAAAGCAACCCACAAAATTATTATTTTACATCTAGATCGTCCTCATTAGCTTATGTGATTAGCTCATGATCGGCGAGACACCGAACACTTGCTATTACCTCTTAGATCTCTTCATAATGTGTTCTATAGTGTTAGGTTATTGTGTTGCCGTTATTGTTGATGTAACAGTGAAGTAATTCAGTTCGTCTAAAAAAAGTGAATACAATAAATCACACAATTGTGGTACAGAAATCTCTGGAGACGGCAACCGTCTTCAAAGCACATTGAGTCACCAAATGTATGGGGAGAACATTACCCAATAAGAATTCAAAAACCGCCCAAGAAAAATAAGAAGAAAAGCTGGAGGAAGAAATCATAGTGATATGAACAGAAAGAAGCAGTAAGTTCGAAAGCATTCTGCCAGTGCCAAATAATTGTACAAAAACCAGGAAAATATGGAAACAAGTCCAGCCACAAAAAATTGGAATAGTCCTAAAGAAGCTCCAATGTATAGAAAGAAAAGAAACTAATACACAAGACGAGAACATTTCCGGTGGAGTAATATCTCCCCATCTAGAGATCCAACAAGGGAATAGATAAGTACATACGAAATCACTCAAAGCGTCGATACCATCAAGAAACAGCAACATAAACAGGAATAAAACAATTATTTTAAATTCTAATATTTTAAGTTCCTAACACATTAGGTGTTACCTTCTTGCGTTTACATTGTTATTGTGATTGTCGTTACAGTGAAGTAGTTTCGTGTATCTAGACAAGTGTATACAAGAAATCACGTAATAGTGGGAAAAAAATCCAGCAAGAATGAAACTACCAAATATACGTTGAGAACATTACCAACAGCAACACAAACACCTTGTAAGAAAAATAATAAAAAAAACTACAAACCGCATTAGACGAAACATATTCAAGAACCACAATCAAAATAGAAATCAGCTCTAGGAAACGAACAGTATACAAACACCGAAGGAACGTCGACATCACGAAAGAGTAATCTAAACAGGACACATAAGTCATAATTGCGGTTTAAAAAGACAAGAAAATAATAAATGAAAAGGTCTTAAATCTCTACACAATGTTAGAAATCATCTCAGGTGAGGAGGAAAACAATGAAGCCGCGCTAAACCAGCAACAAAGACGGAAACATCTAAGGAAATCATTCACTGTATTTCCATACAATACAAATAGCGTGGAAAATGAACAGCAACAATCTCAAGGTAGAACGACTGTGCTACACGTGGAGAACAACGGCGGAGAGAATCATAGCAAGATCAAACGTAACTAAAGAACAATAAATAAATAAATAAATAAATAAATAAGGAAGTCCTAAATGTATAAAATCTCAGACAGCAGCTCGTCCAAGGAAAAACAAGAACAATGCAGCCAAACTAAGCTACCATCCAACACGGAGGCTTATAAAGAAGTATCTATTAGTTGGATGCCCTGAAAACCTCTCCATTCCAGTCCCTAAACTCCTGTAACATGTGCTACGTTGGAGCCCACTAGCAACAAGCATGTCGCACCTCCAACCCAGTGTAGACGTGGCCGGCCCGTCGGTATATCCGGGAGCGGCAGAAACGTCTACCGTATGCTGCTTCAATCAATCAATCGAAGATCGTCCTCATTAGCTCATGCTGAATTTTATAAGGCTGAAAGTGATGACGCGTTAAAGCTTTTATTGCAGATTATCGTCCAAGTAACAAATTAAATTTTATTGTTGTCAACAAAGTAGCTCTTAAACAAATTGAAATGTATAAAGCATAAAACTATCGTGTTCTAAAAACAGAGAGTGGAGATTTTTATAACAGTCCTTATGAGAAAATTTCAAACCCGTTTTTAAACTTATCAGCTCACGCCAAAAGCTTTTATGATGATATTAAGGGTCAGTTATAAAACCACAAACAAAATAAATATAATGCCATTTTAGTTATAGAAAGTTTTATCAACGTACCAGGAACTTTCCAGATTAAATCAAGCAACACGAGTTTTTTTTGTATTTTGAAAATCGTATTTCACCAACATATTTGGTTTTCACAGTGTCTTCTTCTAAACTACAACATAAAATAATCATACTCTAGAGCTTTGKAATATGCTCCTATAACAGAATCACTTTGTATTTGTTTTGTTGTTTGCACCAAAAATTGGTTATCACTAAATTTATGCTATACAGCTAAACTGTAAAGCAATAATAAAACAATTCGGCTTAAGTGCCAGCTTAATGTTGTACAACACTCGTTTAAAGCTAGTAGTAGCCTTTATAATAGCAAAGTCAAATGCTAAGAATATAATATGATATAGCATTATTAAAGATAAGCAAAGTTCAATGCCAACCTGTTTTATAAATTCTCTTTCAGTGATCCCAATAAATCTTATTACCAAAGAATTATTAGTTCTAAAGGGATATCGCACTTTAGATATTTGATTCACAGTAAAACACTAGAAATCGGAGTCAACAATTTAGGTTATTTAGGCGTGATAAACCTGATAGATTCGCGAATTTAACAAGTAAGTACTTCAGTCCGAGCAGCTCGAAGCTCATTCTTGGTTGTCTCCCCTTTTTGTATAGTATTGAACGTTTGCCATTTTGCTCACCTAACCACACAAGCCCAAAATTTGAAAGTTGCTTCAAATTTTCAAACTTCCCTTCATTTACTCAGTCTGTTAACACTTCAGAATCATTTGTATAGGAAGTTTGTCAAAAATCGTCACCAGCTGCTCATTGTTGGTAAAATTTAGGAAAAAGGTTTTAATACATAGGCAGTGTTGCTGCAAGACGCGGCAAGGCGAGATTTTGACATTCTCGATCTCAGTCCCGAAAAAAAAATAAAAATCACTGCTCGGTGATGAGCGAACTCGATGCGGCGTTCTCGATCTTAAAATGGGAATCTTGAAGTTGATAATGGTTGCGGATGATCAAAATCAACACAATGTGAATCGGTTCATTCATTCAAATCAGTTGTTACGAATCGATTCGATTTTGTATATCACACTAAGAATATCAATCTTTATCAAAACTAATTTATTTATGGAACACAGAAACAAATGAAACAGTTTGCCTAGGTATGAAAGAATGTTTTTATATACACGCGGTAGTTATAGGTATAAGCTTTCCGCTTAAGTTACTTAAAAGATTATCAGAGCTAATTCATCCGCCATATTAGAGCTTACGGACGGTGCTAGGATGTAAGGCTATATGCATTTTCTGATCCGTATTTAGCCATTAAATACGAAGTAACATTTATAGGTTTTCATAATAACAAATTGTTAAATTATCTCATGTACGTAAATGATTACATTATAAACAGATGAAAATTCTTAATACCGTAAAATAGAAATGGGTATTTAACAGTGGCTATATTAGAATACCAGTAAATATATATGGGTAATTGTGTTTTCTAAATACCTAACCTATTAGTGGTAAAAATCGTTTTAGGACAGTTAAGAAAATGTACCGAAGGAGGAAAGTTCTCATTCCTCCATTTGTGAGGTTTCACCTAATTAACAACAGTTTTCCAAGCAAGAGCCTGTTTGCACAATAATGCACTTAGATCACTCTTATTATACACATTGCTTGTACCGTGTAATTCTACAAATTCCTTTGGCTGAATTATTTTCAAATTGCTGTTTTCTAMTTACTGATAGATCAATAACAACAAAGGTTTGTGTATTTTATCTGCACAATTCTTCATTCTCGTTGGTACGAAATATTTAGGGAGACTCCCTCCTTGTAAATTATTCCTTGATTTCCAAATAAGTATACCCTTCAGATCACTATATAAATAGTGTAATTTATTATTATTGTAGTATAAACCTTTAGAGGCAAATCGATATACTTTCTGGAAAATCCATAAAAAAGCCAATATGCAAAGAACTTTTTTATACAAGTCTGTGTTTTTTAAAAAGTATGAATGATGAAATGTTTATATATTTTGCGGATCATTTAAATAGCTATGAGAACGAGATTCTCGACAAAAAATCTCGTTATCTCGTCTCGAAAACTCAAAATGTAAACTTGCTAATACTTATGCTAGTCTTAAAATCAATAGCAACTTACATGAAAATCAGGTTTTATGAAGTTAGCACTACCCACAGATAACCTCATATAACCTCACTTTCATGTAAGTTAGTGTTCAATATAAAAACAGCACAAGTATCAACATCGCGTATAACTATTTGTAGACTTTTAAAAAGAAATAAATGATTCCGCAAGCACAGTGAATGAAACAAAAGTTATCTACCCGCCTGGACTACGAAACCCAATAATTTCGTTTTAAAAATCGAAAACGTTTTTCCACATTAAAAAGATGTAATGAGAGTTGGCACGATTGGAACTAAAAGTTGTTTATATAAAGGACCTGTAATTCGACCACGTCCTATGTCATCACACTAAGTCTAGTATTTTCTAAAACGTCTGAAACGCCAAGTAATTTTCGGACCCGAAGAATGTTCAAGACATTATGTATTTTTAGTTGTTAGGTAAGTTTTCTAAAAGTGGATTCATCTAAAAAACCAGCATCGATAAAAAAATCTTGTCAAACTACTAAAAGCAGATGTAGTATACCATTTCACATAGCAACATCCGCTCACGTAAGCAAACGCCACATTACTTTTGTGATCGCGATTCTCTTCAAACATCATTCGCATTATTTGGCCTTCCTCGATATTTCAATCACTCGCAAGCGGATCAGAGTCCTTTGAAAATAACTTCGTTTGCATCAAGGACCTGCCTTATGCTTTCCAGATTCGCCCTAATTGTAATTGATATTCGCCAGCGGGCCAAGGATATACGTCATTATAATCCCTGTGGGCGGCGGGATGGTGCCTAATTTGTTGTGATTACCGAGCACTGAGGACGCCGAACAAACATCGTTTTCGAAAAACAGTAAAAAGCCACGTCGTCCTCGTTAACGACCGTTATGCGCGATAGTCAGAACATCAAAAACAAAATACCGATTCGTCCGTTTCGTTTTTCTTTCTGGGCCTTTATGGTTCGCGTGTAATTTGGCCCTGTGACAAAATCATAGAGTCCCGTGATAAAGGAACAAAACAGGCGGACCGGAAAACAACGTGAAATTTTATGTGCTGGTAGAGCGCAATTTATCGCGATAGTTTTCGTTCCGGTTGGATGCACGGTGTAGTAGAGATACTCGTACGTACCGAGAGATGAGCCAGTTGTTACACGCAAATGCCCAGTTAGAATGGCCATTATCAAAGCTCTGATCTTTTCGCTGCAATCGTCAGGTAAGTGGAAAATTTTGTATAAGTATGCTTCTGACTGCAGTTCCACTAATACACTACTGCAATCGCGGTCAGAGGTGCATTAAAAAACGTGTGGCGAGGCTGTTTTGATGGTTATTTACGTAACTATAGTTAAAAAAAGGCCAATTTTATTTGACGAATATAATATTTGCCAAACGGAATGAACGAATTTCTTATCATGTTAAGTACAAAACTTCATCTTATATTCACCAATTTAATAGAATTTTTTATATTTGTATGAAAACATTAATCTAAAATCAAATTAGTGGTAAGAATTTAGATGGCAATGCCATCTGTCAGCATTACACTGATGTGATGACAAATCCACCCAGCTGCCTTAACAGACAGCACAGCATAGACATGCATTTCAAATTTGTAGTTTTAGAATTAATTACTGCCAAAACAAACATGGTATTTTTTTTAATATAATCCGCAAAAATGTCTTCAGGTATATTATATAATTTAAGTAATAATACTCGACAAACCTCGGTATGAAGCAGTTGTCATCGACCAACTGATTAATTTCAAAACCCACGATGAATTAAATTTCCGCCATATCATGGTCTGAGCAGCTATGAAGCTGTTAGCGTTTCCCACAAGTAAGTGGGCATCAAAGCGTGAAGGATATTTCATAGAGCAAACAGTGAAACTGAAAATTATTATTCCCATTCATCCGAAAGAACAAAGATAGATGCTGAGAATATTTGTAGGTGATTTCTATTTTGTTTTTACATATTAAAACTTGGGAATTATACGGTTTTACATAATTAAACGCCTGCATCTAAATATGCGCAAAAATAAAATTACAGCAAACGCTACTAAACTTCCGTATGCTGGCAGATTCGAAACAAGACCGTTACAATTTACATTTAGTAAAAAGCTACCGTAAGTAATCTATTTCAAAGAATTTAAAACTCCTAACCTCCTTATTAGTTATTAAACAATATCCTCCAGAATCTACAAATAAAGTTAATCACCGCCTAACAAAAAATAATTACTCTCTTCAAAAATTAATAAAATTATCAAAAAACGTGTGTATGCATTTTATAATCAAAATCAAAATCCTAAAAACAAAGAAATTATAAATTATGTTGCTTTGCCATATATCCATCTTCCTGAAAAAATAGCACGTATTTATAACAATTATAAAATTAACACTCCTCATTCTAGTCAAAACCAAATTAAAAATTTATACACCCCATTAAAATAAAAAATTCCCACTTTTAAAAAACTCATGTAGTTTATAAAATTTCATGTAATAACTGTAATAAATCTTATATAGGTCAATCCTCATAATACCTACAAGAAAGAATTAAGGGTCACAAATATTCGAATAACGCAATTACAGCATTAAATAATCACAAAAAAACTGTCCCATGATTTCAAATATCAAAATACTACCGTCATATGTACAGAACCAAACATGTACAAACGTAGGTAACATTTTGGAAATGATACATATACAAACAGAACAAAATTGCGTCAACAACCGTACAGAAATAAAAAACCTATCTAAAATACAAATCGGTCCTCACATGAATTATTTATAAATTTAAACGCTGACAATCACATACCTTTCTGTTAGATAAACATCAAATTCAAATTAACGAACTTTTCATAGAGAACATTTTATAAATTATATTTACATCGCTGGATTTTTATAATATTGCATTATATTATACTTACATAACCGAATGAACTCCTTTTGAGGTATTTACATCTATATTTCTTACTAATAATCATATTATACAGGTATATTTTAATGTCCTAGAAACCTTCGAGTTTATTATAAAAAATGTTGAAAAAGGCCCAAACCAGGGCCGAAACGTTCATAAGATAATGCAGCATATTTAATTAAAGAACCGAATCCCAACTAAATTATCACAACATTAAACTCTATGTACGTACCTCTGCCAACAATGCGCGGTTGACACCAGAATTAGAATAAGCCAACTTACCTGGAAGGAAAAACAGTCGTTATAGGCTTCACATGACAAGATAACAATTAAAAACATAAAATTGCAAAAACTTCTTAGTAACTTTCGTAAACAAATTAATCCATTGAAAACAATAAGAGCTGGTTATTTTTGCATTTGCATTTATACACACTTAAAAATGTTTATTATTAAATGATTACCCTTTATTTGCTTCCAGAAGAATAGTGTTTAAATCAATTATATTTGTTTGTTTCTAGTATAATGACTTTCTCTTTGCAAACAAAATTTTAGTTTAGAAATTTGTTTGAATTGAAGACAATTATCTCGTAAACACAAAACAATTGTTGTTACAAGCTGAGTTCTCTTGAATTGAACGTTATATTTCTCATGCATTTAATTTTTTGCTTCGTGCATAACTCTTTTGATTGATCGAACACGAAATGACTTTAATTACTTCCACATCCAACGGATGGGAAGCATTGTATCTCGAAAAAAAATTTTCAAAAATTTTTATTTGCTCATTTGCTTAAAACGGTCGAAAACGCAAAAAAAAACAAAATTTTAGCAAAAACCAATTTCTTGCTTGTGTGTATGTGTGTCTGTGTGTCTGTGGTTTTGTTTGTGGACACGATAACTTTCGAAAGACTTAATATATGAACTTGAAATTTGGCAAACGTATAAATCTTAACTACCCAAAGCGAGGTCGCAATAGGTATTGTTTGTGGGGTAAGTAGGGTATCGGGAAGGGGGCGAAATTGGGGGGTAACTATCCTTTTTGCAAATTTTTATTTTTTTTATCGTTTTAGTATGTCATTAGTAGTATAACTGCTAGTATTATCCGTGTTTATAAATTTTCGGTGCAGCAAACTGTTTAGAAGATATTAGCAAAACAGTGTCACTTAAAGAAAACGGTTTTTTCTAAATATCTCCGAATATATTTAATATATTCAAAAAATGAAAATACCATCAGATAGGAAATAAAATTTTTCACAAAAAGTGTCTTAGAAAATTTATCCAAAATTTTGACATTTTCGAAATATTTCCAAAAACCTATTTTGGACCCCGCTCGTACGATTTATTTTAATTTTGGTATTATATGGAAAATCAAATTTCTGATCTGAAAGCACTGTTGTAATTTTTTGTTAAGTTAATAATTTTCGAGTTATTTGGAAAAAACCGATTTTAAAAATTTATATATTTTTGCTAATATCACGAAGACTGTTTGTCTTAGGAAAAATGTGTAGAGAGAAAAGATGCTCAAAATCTGATTATTAATCGTATAGTATAAGAAATAAAAACGTAATTGTAATTTTGACAATTTAATGCGGAAGTATTGATTCAATATGCAGCGGTGTCTTAGACTGTGCTTACTTCAAAAAAATTTTTGTTTGGAATGTAGTATTTTTCTGTTTTGTTTAAGATACGGGCTTATTAATTCAACAAAAATTTTCTTGGATTGAAAATAATCATATTCGGATCAATAATATATATTTTAATTGTTTATATGCGTTTCATAAATCAAAGGCGGTGACAGTGTATTGTGCAGCCATTGTGGTTTGTGCTAGCCATTATTTGTTTTCAAGTAGTAGTAGTAGTAGTAGTAGATGTACATATGTTAGATGTCGACGGATTTGGCGAATTTTTTGAAGAGCAATATATTTCAATAGACTAAAGACTCCTTTAGTGCAATAACGATGATATATAATCAATAATAATCATAATTATGATGCAATGAAAAACTAATGCAGCATACTAAGGTAATTTATTATCAAACTTTTTAGGTGTATATTACGCAGTTGTATTTACTCTCTATGTGCATATGCTTTTTACTTCTTAGCAATATGTCCGATATACTTCATTTTGCGATTAAAATGTTATAATAACACTCTATATGGATAATTTGCATTCACCGAAACCCAGTTGTACATGCAATGAACAATGGGGAAGTATATGTTAGTTACCGTTGTATGAAATAAATATGTATTTATAAGTGAGATAAGACATTTTTAAATCAAATATAATTATCTTCCTTTAATAATACAACGACGTTTAAAAAAACCATTTTTGTATTCTGCGGAACAAACTTTTACTTTAGTCAAAAAATATGTCTTTGGATTTTAAGAAGAACCAACTAAAGAGTTGGTGCAAAAGAATGTACAATAAGAAGCAAAAAAAAGTTTAATTTCATACAACACAATACATTATTTAAGACAAATAAAATTACCTGCTGTTCATTCGACACAATACCTTTTAATGGCACAAGCTTTTTTTACTCAAGTATAAAAGTCAAGAAAAATATTTTGTTGTATATATACAAAAATCGTTTTATATGTGCATAACCGAAAGTAACGAAGAAACTATATCATTATGTTAATATACTTGTATGTCTTACTAAACTAAAGCATTAGTGATAGTTGGGATCAGGTTGGTTAATTTCGTCCACTAAAGTTTCTCCTATATTATCAGTGTCGATAAACAGTGCGTTCCTTATAACTACCCTTCAGATTGGCCCCCGAAAACGACCTCTCCAATGAAAGCGTGCAAACCGAAGATAAAAAATATCGCCTCGCCAATAGCTTGGGTAACCAGGCTTTCGTAAAAAGCGGCGTTAAATTTTACGACGGCAGTTACCTATTAATGCAGGAAGTAATACTAAGCATGCGCTAAAATTTTTTTTACGATCCACCCTTAATCGCGTTTTGTCAGCAGTGACAACGGAAAGTGCCACACACACAAAATTTATATGGCACGTCTGGCTGATTACAGTCGCTTGTTCAAAAGAATTATGGGGGCATCCCACCGATGAATCAACGGCCAATGGTTGTCTTAATATACAGTTTAAATATAAAGTTCCAGGAATTACCTAAGGAACCATTTTCACCCCATCGCCGTCCTATTTTCCCTGGAAGCTGTTTAACTTATTTTTAAATTTTTTTCATTTATTGGTAAATTTACAGCTGACTTTATCAATATATGTGTTTTTGATTCAGGCGTTTTCGAAGGAGCTTTATAATGTAATAATGATAATAGTAATACTATTTGTCTTTATTAGATGTGGTACACATTAGACGAAATTTAGCCTAAGGCTAGTTTTACATTTAGCCTAATGGTACCACGGTACAGAATATTTAAAACAATACTAATAATGAGATAAATAAATCTAATAAATAAGAAACACTCAAACGAAACAACTATTGTTGATCCAACAAATGCTTCTGAAGGTAACGTTTAAACGACATCAGAGAATTATTGCAAGAGAAAATACTTTTACAGGAATTGTATAATTTTACGCACTGATAAGTAAAGCCTCTGCCAAATAATGGCGTGCTATGATTTGGCATTTTTAGGCGGTCAATTTCTCGAATTGCTCTGTTGTAGGTTGTGGATGTTACCTCCGACGTAACTAGGAAATTACAAAAGATACGCAGAAGGGATCTTAGCTGCTCGATTAAGTATGAAATACTATACAATTTCAGCAATTCAACAGTTTGAACAGTTTAGACCTTCCACAAATCAGTTAGTAGAATGAACCAAAGAAACCACTTCATCAAATTTTAATGTTTTTCAATTTTGGGTTGCAATGTAGAGCCCATCTATTTTTTTTACGAGATACCTGGATAAATATTTTGGAGACGCAGACACATTTTTCAAAAACGTTAAATAATGCTGCAGTATGGGTCGTCACATATCATATTTATGAAGTCATACTTAAATTTATCAAAGAATGCAAATTGTAATAACCAAGAGAATGTTCCATGAAGGAATAAAGTTGAAAAGCCCATATACAAAATGGAACAAATATACTTAAAAAAATACAATTATTTTTTGTTACGTTCAAATTTATTTCGATAATAAAATAATTGTAGACAACCGTGGTTTGCACTTAAAAACATATTCAACAAAAATGTACTTACAGTTCTGTAAAATAAGAAATATAGAGTCCAATTTCAAGAAATGATGAAAATATAGTTTCTTCGACGAACATTGTTAAAGAAAACCAGGACAAATCTTCCCCTAATCAACCTTCGTGCTAGCTTCAGAAACGATGACAGTTTACAGGGCTGTTTTTTTAGCCTGAATACCAGTTAGCGGTTAACAACGCTATCCAAAGTTGAGCTCGTTAAAACAGCTCTGTACCTTTAAGAGTGGGCATATCATTACGAATGCTCGATGCTTCGTAGACGATAAATTGTATGAAGCTATATATGCCAATGTTCACCAGGATACCTTGGTGTAAATAATAATATCAATGAAAATATAAACTGCAGAAACAGATCATGAACGTCAGTAAAGCAACAAACATCATGAAGGTGATAGACAATGAAACATAATAAAGAATTTAGAAGACTAAATTAAGCTTGTGGCTGCATATGTTGATAATGTGGAACAAATTTTAACTGGGAATCCATTCTACAATAAGTGTATTAAAAAATTGTAACTTTTTTTAGTGAATTTGCCTAAAACACATGAATTGACGCTAATTTGCAAATATTTCTTAAAACTCAACAGTTTAAAACATTTAAATCGGACTAAGTATGTAACAGTCTTCCATAAAAGTCTTTAAATCGTACGCATATACATTCACAGGACGCTTCCAGTTCATCAGGATATCGATAAAATAAATCAGAACCAATATTGGTCCTAAATATAAACCTTGAGTGACCCCATTTGGAGTGTAATTCAGAAAACCGCCTCAAATCACATAATCACATATTATTACTATTATTATTATTATTATTATTATTATTATTGAAGTTAGTATTGAAGTTGTTTTGTGTCAAGCTAGTGATATCCATGAATTCATTAAAGAATATGCACTTTCGAGTAATACTGCTACAACTAAGGAAAGATACCAATTGTTTGAGAATATGCATGACTATGCTATGTTGTCTGCACTACAACCTACTACGAACAGATCTGTTTCGCTGTCTTTACATCTCGTCAGTGTAGTTTAGGTCTAAGTTCATACAACATGGCATAAAACTGGTGTTGACTATATACCAAAGGCTTGGTATGATGTTAGTAGATAAATAGATGGCAATGCCATCTGTCAGCAATGAACTGACACTATGACAATGCCACCTAGCTACCTTAATGGGTACTACTTCCTAAAGAAAATGGCCTGTAATCTGACAAGTTGACATACACTTGCATACATCAACCTGACAGCAGTCCCCCATGGCACTTTTTTGCTGATGGGCAAGAACCGACATACATAAAATTGTATGTCTATGCTATGCTGTTTGCACCGCAACCAACTACAGATAGAATTGTTTCGCTGTTATTACAGCTCATCAGTGTAGTTTAGGTCTAATGCAGACAGCATGGTACAGAATTGCTTTTGCCTATATACCAAAGGCTTGGTATGATGTATAATTACAATCATTACAATATATGGGAAATTGTCCATGTTCATTGGCTAATGCGTGAACCAATAAAGCAAACTACAATTATTTTATTTTTTTATACGAAACAAACATCGGACACTATGGAAAGACGCCGCATCAATATTCTCTCAAAAACTACTCAACTTCTGCCAGCGACATCGGAAGTTTCGGACACGTAATACATCACAGATGCACGTAGGATATAATGACGCTCGACGTCAAACTAAATAACAAATTGGTTCCATCAAAGTGGGTGCTCCTAATTAGTGTATCATCGTAGTTTAAAGCAAAGGGTTTCCAGACAAAGCTGTAGATAATTACTCGCCGAAACTGTTAGTAGCACGTGCGTGTAGCAACGTAAACTTCGAAAGCAATCTAACATCACGCGGAGACGAACGAAATCACCGTGGGGATAAGACATAAATCAGATCCTTGTACATACAGGTGTATTCAAACAGGCCATGTTTGCTCAGCATATGAGGCAAATTGCTAATTTATCCAAAACATGCGGGGGTAAACAAGCTGGGTACATATGAGCTCGCTATTCGAATGGAAAACGCATCTGATACTCGCTTGGGGTTTAGCAATATTTACGGGGCAAATTTACCGCGTAATATAAAGCTGATTTATATTATAGAAACGGCTAATTTTAAAGTACGTGTATGTTTCTTCTTCCGCAAACATTTGGGTTTAAATAGAATATTAATGCTAGATGAGTTAATATCATGCAGTCAGGTTGCGTAACTGGATGACAAAAGCGTAATCTTCTCACTACACCTATAGCATACAAGGGGTCATTGATATCTTGTTACAGAACGTCTCTCAAATTGATTTCAATCCCGGTAAACTATCGAAGTTCAGTTGGCAACAACTATGGATCTTGACTTTAAGTTTTAGCCAATGAAGTAAAGGGACAGAACAGAGCATTGTTCGTAGGTTTAGCCAGTGAAGCCGAAAAGTTAAAGTGAGACTGATGCTCAAAGGTGGAAAAGCATCACTTTCGTGTGCATCGGACATTAGTTCTTGTACTTTCAAAAAAAAATGAAATGGTAAAATATTGTTGTACTGTGGACGGTAATAGGAGTACTTTTAAATTTCATATGCAGGTGTCCACGTAACTAGAAAGTCTAAGTGTAATTTCTTCAGGACCTTTAATCTCAAAAGCGTTTTTAAACCTCATTATTTCTACAAACTTATGTGTAATGATGAGCTGCAATGACAGCAAAATAGATCTATCTGCAGTTGGTTGAGGTGCAGACAGCACAGCATAGACATGCATTTTAATGTATGTCGGTTCTTGCCCGCTAGCAAAAAATGCCGTGGGAGCCTGCTATCAAATTGAAGTATGCAGTTGCATGCCAATTTGTCAGGCTACTTCCTTTAGGAAGTAGGACCCGTTAAGAGGGGCGTTTACCTAGAGCGAATCGGGTCATTTTAAGCACCTACCGTTTTACATTTTACCGAGTTATTCGAAACTTTTTCGAAGTAAAATTTCGACATGGCAATTACAAAAGATGTAGCTACAACGTAGAGTTCGAGTTTTTTTCTGAATTTGGTACGGTAATGTAAATATTTGTTGTTATATTTAGCTTAAAAATGCGTATTTTTGGCGAGCTATTTCTCGAAAACTAAGGCACATAAACGAAAAATTTGAACTCCACGTTGTAGCTACACATTTCTTTGTACACTACCAAAAACATGAGCACGATAAATAAGTAAAAACATTCAAAAAATCTAAAACCGCAAACCCTTTCGCACGAGTCCGTCAAGAGAGCGGAATGCGGATGCCCATCCCCACCAGGTCCGTCGCGTGGTATCCAGAGAACAGTGAGGCTAAGATACAAACCTGTCGGGAATGATCGAGCGGTATACGATTTATTCCGATATGACTGGATTTCTAAGATTGTTTGTCTAAATACACGTGACAAGTTTAATGTTAAAAGCTCTTTCACATTAGTTTACTGTCTGCCGAAGCAATAGGGAGGCGGAATGAAAATTATTATAAAAGTTCCTCCAGAAATCATAGTCGACATGTAGTTAGAATGAAATGTTATATAGTTCATATTTACAGAAATAAATGGGTTATTCCATATTTTGAATAACCTGGTATAATATCATAGTAAGTTACTAATATCATGCTTACTTTTTTATGCGCACGCGACAGTCAGCAATTTTTCGAATATTAGTTTAGCCCGTCTGATCTTTGCGTAATTTCAACCTATCGGCTACCCTCTTACGTCTCATGTCCCGCTGGTTACACTGGTTGCATAGTTTACATTTTGCCCGATCGCTCCAAGTAAATGCCCCTCTTAAGGCAGCTAGTTGGCTTTGTCATCATGTCAGCGTAATGCTGACAGATGGCATTGTCTTCTAAATTCTTACTTACATCATACCATTGCTTTGGTATATAGGCAAAACCAGTTCTATGCCGTGCTGTCTGCACTAGACCTAAGCTGCACTGATGAGCTGTAATGACAGCGAAATAGATCTATCTGCAGTTGGTTGAGGTGGAGACAGCACAGCATAGACATTCATTTTAATGTAATGTATATTGTTTTGTGCGTGCATTTTTTTTAAATTATTTCTAAGTATCCTCTTACCTGGGACTGCTGAACACATCAACAAAATTTCAGGTGCAACTGAACCTTACGCCCAGTTTGAATGTTTGCTTTCTTGGTATATTCCTCAATGTGAGCAATAACACATTTTTGTCCCGAATTTGACGCGTGCAAAAATTGATTGATTTAATTACAAAAGTTCCAAGCCATTGAATAATTACTTACTTACTTACATACTTACTTACTTTACTACCCATATTACGAATACCCACTTTTAAGTGTATGTATAATATTGGTGGCGTCCTTAATAACTAATTTCAAACTCACGGGTCCCGTTCTATCTTAACAACTAGCTGCCGTCGCGACGCGTCGTATTGAGCAAGAGTAATTTTACGTTAGAGCACTTTGGAAGGGAAAATTATACCTTTATTTTGTTGTGTAGTCCCCGCCTTATCTAAAATAGGTGAGCTGATCCTGTTTGCGCATTTAATTAATAATTTAATTTAATAAATAAGGTGTATAATGATCATAAGAGTACGCTAATATCACGTTTACCGCAGTTAGTGTGAAATAGATGTTCCGACCCGCCAGCGTGATTCGAGGCTTCACTCTGCGCGACCACTCAGGGTTACAGTTATTTCTATTTTTTGTGGTAACATCGTCAACACATCGCTTGTTTTCGAAATTTACATCAGACATTTTATCTATTATCGTATAGTGTGCGCAAGAAAATGTTGTGAAGATAGTGCTGCTGTTTCCATACATTTGTACTGAATTCGGTACCAATTCATATAACTCAGTACGTCAGTACCACTGTTTCAATCCGCCCTCCCCCCCATTTTCAGTCCGAAACGTCGACGTGGTCCACTATTTATCAACATAGATTTGTTTCCATTATGAATTTGTTATTATTGATTGGTTACGTTAAAATGTTTGGCTGCTATTGATTTATTAAAGACATTCTTGAAATAGTGAATAATCAGTCTTCAAAGGTGAATGCAGAAGATATACTGCTCTCGGTGCTCTCCTGTAGCAGTGTAATGTTGACAGATGTTCAAAATCTGCAAGTAGTGACTTAATTTATTAACCAATCTAGATTCCTTATGTAAGAAGACTTGTTAGGGATGGCCTCCGTTGAAAGACTCATCTCCTGTCTACAAGTCGTGCACTGCTGTGTAACAATTAATTAAAATTAATTAGTACAAACCCATCATATTCTGCGAAACTAGCACCTTTAGATAATTACTTACCCGTGATAAATTTTGACACAATACCAAGCTAACCTGCTAAAAATATTTAAGTGCTTGGAGCTATTTTGCAAGCGTTTTGATACACATGCTGGTTTGAAATGTTAAATTCTAAACGATAAACAAGTTTCGTGTTTTCTTCAATTTCTCAAACTTACGTGAGCAATCCTCTATCAAAAAATATATATTACACGAATTTACTTTCCGAGCTTTATTGTTGCATTCCTCCTCATTCATTACATTCTAATATTGTAACAAAAGGCTTGTTTACGGTATCATTCCTGGCATTTATTTACTACCTTGAAGGTTAACGCACAGAAGAAGAGAAAGTTATTTTCGACAGGACTAATAAACATCTCGGGGACATCCCGGGATGAAAATTTGCATAACAGTGACTGATTTGGCTGTTTGTGAGATGGAAATACTTCATCGATCTTTGGTTCCTAGCAACAGACCTCAACATTTCCCAGATTAAGCACATTTAGGATACCGCTATGGAGGACTGCCTACGTAGGTAGCTGTAAATGACCTCAACCTAGTTTGAATTGCAAAGCAAAGTACTTTATGCGAAATAGATCGTACAATTAAAAACTAGAAAATCCATCTGATCCAAACTGCCCTCTATAATTTCCCAAAAACGCAGTTGTGTTATAAGCATTCGACGATTACTGGAAGAACGAATAATCATCACTTGCACAAGCTGGTCAAAGTCTATAGACTGTGAAAAAAAGCCGCTAGTTTTTCCGACTGTCCGTAGTCTAGAAAATCGTACTGTACACAACGCTCACACCCTAATACTTTTGTACAGAGTGTCGTTTTCTAGTTATGACACAAACTTACTTATTCTGAATTGGAAGTCATAGTTGGCTACAACTTAATTGAAGATGCTGGTTTTTTTTCTCTTTAAAATGATATATAACTTGACCAACTTTTTTCAGAAACAAACGAGTTGTACGACATTTCTGAAAAACCCTAAAAACAATTGAAGAAAACTTAATGGTTCAGTGTGACGTTTATAAACTTATTGATAAAGTAGCAATGACTTCAATTAAAAAAGCAGACAAATTTTGCAAATCAGGAAAAGCTTATATATATTCCTATAAAAATCATACCTTACACAGTACTTACAGTAATTTTATGCGACTACGGTTAATTTTTACAAAAGCGTTGAAAGAAAGAAACTTTTCATTCAACAACAGAAGATTTCGCATTTGCGCTTTATCCAGAATAGCTACATACCGTAGAAAACTCCAATCAGATCTCGATTGTCTTAAGCCAATCTTCAACACCTTCATCAACACGTTGGACAGACGCAAAACCACCAGGCAAGAAGGATTGATAGATGGATCCCATTTATAAAAAAAAGTTGCATTTTCCATGGCCAATGTGAAAGCGATTCAGAGTGACCCAAGACTTTCTCGGGAAGTCAATTCCTGCCACCTTTTCGTAGGATCGTCTATAAGCTGTTGATTGAATATATCATGTTTCTTAAATTGCCCAAAAACACCATCCAGCTTTAATGGTATAAAGGGCACGCAAGAAATCTTCTGTCCACAGAAGTTTTCTGGAAGTTCGCCGAGTTGTAGGTAGCACTTGCAAATCTCGGGAAATCAGAAACACATTAGGAGCTAAGCGATATTTTGCCAAGCTCTATATGTAACAAACTGTCTTCGAACCTCCGGAGGAGCAATGTTTGAAAGAATCGGAAGCCAATGTAAAGGAGTTGACTTAATTTTTCCAGTGATTAGTATCATTGCAGTCTTTAGTTGAGTGTCAATGTTAGCTGTGTGATGACTATTTTTCCAGACAGGACAACAGTACTTGGCAGTGCTATAGAGCAAGGCAGTTGCAGAAGTACAGAGTACACTTGCATTTGCACCCCAACTTGTACCAGCAAGCTTATGCAAGATGTTATTTCTAGTCTGTAATTCTTTACTGAAGCTTTATAGACGTTTCTTGTACATTAAAGACGTATCTAGGATCACTCCAAGGTATTTTAGCGAGAACTTATGTTTGAGAATTGTGTTATTTGGCATAACTTGAAGTTGTTTTGCCTTGATGATAGTTGAGATGAAAACAAGTTACTTATGTCTTCAATAGATTAGGGCACAAGCGCTTTGAAATAGACACTCATAATTTCGATGTCTCTTAAAAGGTTTTGTTCATGTACAGAAAGGTCGTTACTTTGCAAAGCCGATGCCATGTTGTATGCTTGATATGATTGAATGTAAGAATGCAATATTTTGAGCGCTATTTTGTTCGTCGCCAGCCTGTGTATAGGTATGAATCATTTATCAAGCCCAAAGAAACGAAAGTGAATTTGATCAAGCTGCAGAAGTAAACATGCTTGCTTTTATAATGCAGAATCAGTCTGTTTCTAGGCGAGTTGCCGTAAAAGTAGGTGTTTCTCAAAGCACTGCAATAAGGATTTGAAGAAAAATTAGTTTAATCCATATAAATTATTGGTATTCCAAACATTGACTGCTGGTTAGCGAAGCGGCGACTGGAATTTTGCAGATAGTTTAGAGGTATATGTTTACCCAATCCACAATTTAAATTAAAAGTGCTTTCTTTAATGAAACGCGATTTACGAATTGTGGAATGTTTAACCGACATACCGAGCATTTATGGATGCAGGAAAATCCACACCATGTCAGGAACAGAAGACCTCAAATAAGGTTTGGTGTGGTGTAATTGGCTCTACATTTTTGAGTACAATTCAACCGGTGCCAATAATCTTAATTTCTTTTAAAACGAATTTGCGGAGATTTCAACATGATTTATACGCAACCTTTTCGAATTCCTGGATTGGCAGGAATGCTCCAATCGCTTGGCCACCTCCTCCGGATTTATCTGTATGAGATTTCTTTTTGTTGGGAATAGTGAAGAATATGGTCTACAAAAAGACATCTCGTACTGTGAAAAAACCTCGAATAGTAGTGCGAGAAGCTATATTAAATGTAAATAGACGCTATGTTTGCAAGGCAATAAACTTTGTTTTGAAAACGTGTAATTGAGGGTGTATTGAACATATGATATAAATAGAATAAAACGTTTTTAAACTATTTTTTATAGCAAACTACCGACAAATGAAATGTATAAGCATCATACTTAACTGCCAACTAACAATAAAATTTTCTCCAAATGTTTTCAAGGCTTTCTAAAAAAAGTGCTATGACTTGTTTGTTTTTCCAAAAGATATATCCTTTTAAAGACAAAAAAACAGCCTTTTCAATAGTCGTAGTCAATTATGACACAAGTTTGTGTATTAACTGGAAAACTTGCTCGAAAAGGACGGTCCGCACAATTATTAGCGACAACTATTGTCTTAACACTCTTTTTCTATTACTAATAATAAAAATATGAGCAGTTAAAGAAATCGGACAAAAACAGTTCTACAAATGTTTATTGTGCAAAATAATCTAAATAAATAAATTCCAGATTATTCCACATTAAACGTTCACAGGGTATATTCAAATCAGAGGCTCAGTTCTTGGCCTTACGCCAACAGTTTGCCAATCTTCAGATGGTAGAAGTATGTCGTTAGTTTTTGTTTCCAAACTACGACAATGGCCCTAAGTAATGAAGGCATGCATCGGAAACTTAACTAAACTGTAAAACCTAATTAAATAAAGGTATTTCGATTTTACCTGTAAAATGCGTTCCTAGAGAACTTTTAACGTAGTTCAGGTGTTAGCAAAAATGTTTAAAAAGGTTGAAAAAAATTAAATTGGTAGCTATGACCCGCTAAATATAAATACGGCTACTTCTATCTCTGACGACAGCTATAAATTCTTGTGTATGAAAATAAACTGACCTGCGTTAGTTTAGACGAATCACAACGTATTCAAGCCCGAATTTCTGGATTCAGGTGCAATGTGACTTTTACCTTCCACCTCAAAAAAACACGAGGTGCAATAAAAAACGGTTACAAATGACCCGTATAAAATAACAATAATGCATCATCCACACCCCGGAGGGATTTTGGGACCGGAACGATATATATGATGCATTAGCAAACGTGAAAGGATATGGTATTTCACCGGCAATGAAACGGAAAGCGCAGTCCGGGATAAGCCATTCAAGTAAAAAAATTCCGGGTGGGTGTTATATATGAAGTTTGAATGGATTAGCCAAAAATAGGATCCAGAGGCAAGGTAGAAAAATGTTGCAAATAAAAACTCCCTTATTCTGGGGTTATTCTTTAGAAAACCTTTCCATGTTAAGTGAAAACATGTTGTTTTTTACACTCTGTCTCAACGTGTATTGTATATGCTATTCGAACACGAAGTCTATGAACATCAATTAAGCAGTCAAAATTTAAATATTCAACCATTAACATTATCATAATTTTAGCTAATTGCCAGTTTAATGTGAGTAATGGTATAGTATAAAAACCGCTGCAAATTGAACCAATACCTCCACATTCAATTTAAAAATGACTTTTACGTTTTTATTTTTTATACTACACGATTAGTAATCAGTTTTTGAGCATTTTTTTCTCTCTACACATTTTTTTCTAAGACAAACCGTCCTCGTGATATTAGCAAAAATATATAAATTTTTAAAATCGGTTTTTTTCCAAATAACTCGAAAATTATTAACTTAACAAAAAATTACAACAGTGCTTTCAGATCAGAAATTTGATTTTCCATACAATACCAAAATTTAAAAAAAAATCGTACGAGCGGGGTCCAAAATAGGTTTTTGGAAATATTTCGAAAATGTCAAAATTTTGGATAAATTTTCTAAGACACTTTTTGTGAGAAATTGTATTTCCTATCTGATGGCATTTTCATTTTTTGAATATATTAAATATATTCGGAGATATTTAACAAAAACCGTTTTCTTTAAGTGACGCTTTTTTGCTAATATCTTCTAAACAGTTTGCTGTACCGAACATTTATAAAAGCTAATAATACTCGCAGTTATACTACTAATCACATACTAAAACGAAAAAGATATAAAAAATAAAAATTTGCAAAAAGGGTAGTTACCCCTCAATTTCGCCCCCTTCCCGATTCCCTACTTACCCCACAAACAATAGGTCGCTTTGGGTAGTTAAGATTTATACGTCTGCCAAATTTCAAGTTCATATATTAAGTCTTTCGAAAGTTATCGTGTCCACAAACAATACCACAATCACACAGACTTACAGACACACAGACAAGAAATTTTTTTGCTCAAATTTTGTTTTTTTTTGCGATTTTGACCATTTTAAAGTGAATGAACAAATAAAAATTTTTGAAAATATTTTTCGCGATACAATACTTTCCATCCGTTGGATGTAGAAGTAAAATGTTAAACTCTAATGCCGCTGCTAGAGCTAAGCAGTACTTCAACACACTTAATTCCGGTACTTCGGTACATTTGTGGTACTTGTACTTGGTACATAAGTACTTTCACAGATTATGTACTTGAACTGGTCAATATAATACTTAGTACTAAAACAGTGTTTTTAAGGATTCAGTACATACGTTAACCAGTTGTATCCCGTATAATTTGGAGCGTACCGGTTGCGTTGTCTGCAATCCAGTATTTTTTTAATCCTTTAAAATGCTGATGTGACACATGATCGATTACCTACATTCTGCCATCTACCATAATCCGTTATTTTGCGATAGGCGCTGAAGATGGAAGGTGGGTATTGTAACATAAGAAGACTTTTTTCAATTACTGGATAATCGTTAAGCATATTTAGGGAGCTTCTTTTGTCACCTAGGCATTGGTTCATCGCTAACTCAATTTTCTCGGTATTTAGTTTGTCATTGCTTGTAGTTATTGTTATTATTGCTGATGTTGTTGCAAACGATAGTGCAGTATTTCATTTAAAATAGGGAAGCTATTAATTTCCTATATAATCTACCATCTATAATAAGGTCCTTGTACAGTTTGCATTCTAGTTAAAGAAGAAATATGCATATGTGACCACCACTGTAGTTATGGGTTATGAAATTATATTTGTGTTACTGACACRCAAAAACTTTTTTAATTTGCGGTAGTAGTATAACAAAATTTAATGTWGTGTGGTTACAGCCAAATGCCCGTTTGAATAAAAACATAGTTKTCGTTAAAATAAAATAATTTGTACGCTTAAGAGGCAATTCTGTTGAATTTTTCTTACGTGAAGCAAGCACACGAAGCGTATTTTATTTCTGATTGTTACCTATTTTGTTGTATCTGAGTGTGCTTGAGTTGTGACTTATGGCGTAGTGGTATAAAACGAAAACCCTTAAACAGATTTAGAGTAAATAGAACATCAATACATTACATATATATACTATGTACGTATAATTATATTTTTCACACTTTGTTTCTTTAGAGCTAGTAAGTTAACATTAACAATGCGCTGTTAACACCGCCTGAAAAACTCTCTGACACACTTAAACCGATACACAAATCTATTACTGACATGACTGCTCCCAGCTAGATATCTACACCCTTCACGTACGCCTCAATGCCTCTTTATTTCACACCCATTTGATGTATTGTTTTACATTTCTTTCGCTCAAAAGACATAGTTCGGGCAAAAATTTTATTGAATAAAAAGCTCCAAGCAATTACTTGTATAAAACTATTCTATTGATCGGGAGAGTGGTGAGATGTGTCATGTAAATATCTGTCTGTGTATTCTGGAAACCTTGTGTCCTAACTGTCCAGTGTTTACTGTGTAAATTRGGATATCCAAGAAAGGTAAACTACCATTGCTTTCTAATTCCATAGTAAATATTATGTCAGGACTATTTAGACGATTTAGAATCCTACATAACTCTTCTATACAGTGGAGCCAAATAACAAAGTATCATCTACATACCTACCTATACCAACATTTTGTCTTCAACTGAAAACTTAATCACTACATTTTCAAAGTTTTTCTAAACAAATTGGCCAGTATAGTACTTGGAGGGGCACCATGGACAACCTGCAAAATCTGATTTGTTTTCTAAGAAATCAGTAGATTTAGATTTGATGATATCTATCGTTTCAGGTATGGGTACTCTAGTAAATAAAGAAACCACGTCAAAATAAACTAAATATTAGTTTCTGATAGGTATACTTTTATAACGTCAATAAAGTCTGAACAACTTGATGAAACTACTGGATTTTCCTATATAACGCTTTAAATAGCACAAGATTTTGCCAATCTGTAACAAGAACTGCCAATCGTTATGAGTTTCCTAGAATAACTTTAACTTGGATTGTGGAAATTATGAACTGGGTGATATCTGGAAGGCTATTTTGTAGTTTTCTGTTATTAAGTAGTTCGTGTAAATCTAGTCGGTAGGTTTCAATTTAATCAGGTTGGCATGTTTCTATGACGCCTCGCTTCTTTAGTGATTTGTTTATTTACTTTCAAAATTTTGTTTGTTGTGTCAAATGATATTTTGAGGTTCTTTTGTTTGGTAAAGATTACAGGCGATCGAAACGTCTGAGCTTACCCATCTTTTATCTGAAAGTTCTAACACGTTGATCACAAATCAGGCTGAGGGCAAGAGGGCAAGACCTACGACACGCACTGTACAAGCAACTGTGGGTGATGTACAAAATTCTGGTCGGTTAATTTAGCCAAGGCTCAATAACCTAAGACTCATCCTCCCACTTGAGCAATTCGAGTATCGTCTTTCTTGTTCAAACCCTCCCAGGACACTTCGGAACTACGAACTTTATCTGCAATTCGGATTAAGCACTGCAACGTGCAGCTAAATGAGGCTTTAGTTCCACGACTTTCATCGCCGCGAGTTATTTACCTTCCTATTCTCCACGTCAAACTGCAAGCATTACTTTTTACAGTAACGCCCGCCTGCAAACAGAGAGTTAGCGGTTTGTATGTTGGAATTTATTCACCCGTGACATTCCACATATACTGGCCGCGAAACTTTTGTGCAGCGGAAAATTAAATTCCTGTAACGGCTGCTGCCAAACGGCCACTGCGGACTGTGCTAGAGGTTCATTAGGTATTCGAAGGTTAATAAACAGAAGTAAACAGAAACATTCCTAGTATATCGATCGGCGCGCAAAATGTTATTGGTATAGGAGAATTGCAATATTTGCTTTTGTAATGACCATTTATTAGCTGATTGAATTATATAATAAATAAATTTTCACGCGATATCTATTCAATTAACAAATACTAAAATAATCTAACACATACGGGTTCGACAAATACTAATTTCTGACTTAATTTTCTTTATTTAAACATTTGTACCGAGATACACTAATTATAAACAAAACTAGCTGAAAACACTACTATTTTAACACTATCCATTCATTAAACCACTATACTGCACACACTAGCACTAAGAACACCTTTCGCTTGGATCTCCTCTTTCCGTCGGGCTATTTATACTATCGCCCAACATTCTAAAAGAGACATATCGCTGTCACTATTTAAAATTATAGTACATTCCATAGATAGAATCTACATTCCGTAGATGGAATGTCTTGGAGTCGACATCCCCTGCCTACTTGCAGTGTCCTACTAATGACATTTGCATGCCTGCAACTCTGGTCCATAGATGGCGCTGACATGTAACACTATCCCCTCCTTAGAAACTGATTAGTTCTATTTCTCGGGATCTTCGCGGTACTCGCTTAAATGATTGGATTCTGTAGAATACGTCGATAATTCTTTTCATTACTCTATAAGGTCCTTCCCAGCATGGCGACAACTTAGGCGAAAGGCCTTTCTTCCTTTGCGGACCTACTTCATTAAAGTACCTGTGATTGGCTCTTGTATCATAAGGAACTTTTGCACAATCACTCGCAATCTTGATTTTCTGTCGCACCAATCCATGGGTTTCTAGAAGTGACTCTCTAAGGTTGTAGATATAATCGGTTACTTCCACTTAGGCGCCCTCGTTGACCCAGATTCCAGATCGCACGGTAGCTTCAGCTCTCTATCAAAGACTATCTTTGCCAGTGTCTCTCCCGTGTGCGTCAACAAAAACAGAGAAAGGTGCTTGTATCAATCGGTTTAATGTTTCTCCACAACTTTTGAGAGAAACTGTTCCAACAAACGGCGCTATTTTAATCTTGCTGCTTCCAGTTCCATGTGACAACGTAGATACTTGGGCCATCTTCCCTTCAAAGACAATTTTCAACCTAATATTTAAGTTTCCAATCTTCTCTTCGGCGCGATCGAATTTTTCTCCGTTCTCATCGACTTTCTGTTCGATCATGCTCTTATATGTTTGAATTCCGTGTATTTTGGTTTTTAGTTGCTCATGCACGGGAACAATTATTTCGTTTTTGATTTCTCTTTGGCCCGTCTTCACCTCTTCTTTAGTTGTTTTAAGTTCAGTTTCATTTCTCTTTTAGTTGCTTCGAGTTCGGTCTTCATTTCTTCTTGGCCTGTTCTCACGACTTTAAGTGGTGTTTTCATTTCTTCCGTGAGCTGCATTAGCTGTTTTAACTGTTCCTAGTTGACTCACTTGACTTTGCGCCCTTTGACTGCTGGTAATGTCGAAACTTCCTATAACTTCAGGTGCTTCTTGTCTTCTAAAACTTGCCAAATACTGCTTACCCGGATCAAAGAACAGTTTAGAWATCCKCAATCCACTTCTTGACACCAGTTGCTTCGACGTACGAMTTCGACAAATGCGGTTTTAAACACAATTGCTTCAAAACACTACATTTTAACACTACTTATTCAGTAAACCATTATACTGCACACACTAGTAATGTTGGCGCCAAAATTAAAACTACTGTAAGCACTTGTCATGCGCGCGACGAAGGTATCGTCGAGTGAGGATTAGTGTGTTCAATATCCAAAAACCACTTTTGTGGGAAATTGGCATTGAATGTTTGAAGTGAAAAAACTAATACTTTTCTAGGAAATATAGCAACAAATACCAAGGCATTACGTCGACTAGATATTTATGTTCTATGGGGGTTCATATCAAATGCACAATTATAATTCAATTAATTTTAAATAAATAAATCAAAACAGACAACTTTGGATATTGAACACAAAACGTAAGATTTGTAAAAAAAACGGGATATAGAATAAAATAAAAAAATTAGAAGAAGTTTGAAAATATACTATTTATTTGAAAAATATATATAAAAATTCGTATAAAATATAAATGAAATTTAAGTATATATTCTTAATACTGGCATATTTATATACCTATATAATAATAACAAATATAAACTTTGTTTAGTACATCAATTTGTTTTTGGCTTGACTTTGTCACCACTTTTATTTTTGGATTTTGTCTTTGCCTGTTTTTTTGGAACTGCTCACCGTTGCACTTATCACTTTCGTCCCTTTCTTTCTAGTTTGAACTCCATCACTTCTTGCAGCAGCCTTTTGCGGTTTGCGTTTATTTGTGTTATTGCAATTTTTTGACTGGTTTTCAACCATGGATGTCGATTTTGTATTAGATACCCCACAAACTTCAGTACGTTTTTCATCAACATTGTTGGTAATTTTACTTTGTTTTACTTTGCTAGTATTTATTATTGGTAAATAGAACTCTTTAGCATGATCGGGCATCTGAGGTAGCATAGCCTTGAGAGCCTCTTTCTTTTCTTTTGTTATTCCCGTGTTTGTTTCAAGCACAGATGGAACAGCATTGAAGATATTTTTAGAGGTCAGTTTTGCTTTCTTACATTTAGGTAGAAGGATTTGAGAATTTTCTGAACCTTCAAATGAGCATGCATATTTTAAAACGTATACTTCATTCAGTTTTTTACTGTAGGTTAGTTTCTTAATTTGTGAGTAAGGTATTTGGTTGTATGCCAATTTTGATGCCGAATTTTGATAATTTAAAAAGTCTTGTGGCTGCATTTGCAATACTTTGAATTGCATCTTAAAGTTGGTAGGCATGTTAGTTAATATTCTAATCAGTGAAACGGGCGACCAGATTTCCAAGTTTCTAACATAAGCTTCAATTGTACTATGAACAGCATCTATTTCCTGTATTGAACTGTGTCCGGGTTCGGAGTATTTGTGTTCTATTACTTTCAATTCCCCACAGTCATTCGAATTCAAGAAGGTCTGAATTGCAAAAGAAAGAATGGAATTTCTATTTTGTGGCACGCAGCTGTCAGACCATAGAATTAATCGTTCCACTTCCGGGTTATCTCTGACCAATTTTTTAAGAATTTTTATTACAGCTGAAGCTAGGTGGTTTGCTCCTCTGCCACATATGTACTCATGCCAAATGGCGTTGTAGACTGTGTTATTGCTGGAACAATGACCAGTTAGGTTGTAAGTATTGAGTTTACTACGATAGTAGTAATGAGAAACGTTAGTTTTTGGCAGAGCAAAAACGTTCTGCAGATCGTAGCAAAGAATACACAATTTATTATTCGCCTGTTTTGTCAAAGCTCGGTCCCTGTCTCTTTCAACTTTCGCCATGTTTTTTCTTTGCACGTGAGCTTGATATTCGCAACTTTGCTGCTCTGTCGGCTCCTTCAACACTTCAAATTCTTGACACCTATCACATAAATCTTTTTTTGGTTTGAAAAAGCTGATGTTATACTCGTAATTAAAAATTTCAGAGTATTTTTTATAACTAACCGGGTTTTCCGTTGTTGATTCAATGTACAAATTATACATTCTTCTCAGGTTTAAATCGCGCTCTAAGTATTTCTTTTTTGAAGTAGCTCTGCAATAATGTGAATCCACCACTGGGAATGATTCAATGTGATTTCTTACTCGCATCAAGGATTCGTCGGACACGTATTTTTTCTTATGCTTGCCTTTGAGGGATCTACGTGGTATGTTTGTTGGCGTTTGCTGCATTTTTTTGAAAAAGTAGTAGATCCTTTGCTTGCTTATATCAAGAGTGTTTAAAAAAAATTCTTGACAAACTCGAATTCTAACAGCATTAACTTCAAAGAAATATTGATACGAAAACTGTTTATGACTTTGTTCTTTATCAGTTCGTTTCCTTTTGGCAAAATCTCGAACTACATGCTTCGAAATAAAATGTGATTTTTCATTGTCTGTTAATTTCCAGAATGCCTTATGGATATCCGAACGTTCTGCATAATTAAGTTTTCTTCCGCAAGCAAATGGGCAATTTTCGGAACGGCACGTTTTCTGTATCACTTCCTTTTGTTTAACGGTCTTCCCTTTGGTACTAATATATTCTTCTCCTGCCTGCCGCTTCTGTTTTCGTATGTTCCGCTTCCATTTTTCAGGTTGTCTTTTTTTCTTTCTCGTTAGTTTTTCCTCTTGTTTGTCATTTTGTTCCTGAACAACGATATCTAACAACTTCTCTGATCTATTTGGCTCAAGCATTGAATTGTCTATTCCTAGATTTTCGCGAATAACTTCATTTTCAGGTTCGATTTGAGAGATCTCTATACAATTTCCATTATTTAATTGATTCTGATGGTTTTCAATTGAGGCTGGCGACTCCAGTTTATCATCATTATGATTGTCCCCTTGTTGGCAAGACTCTGAATTTGTCACTTGTGGATTTTGATCGAGCACAATTATTTCCATGTTTTCAATATCTTCTGGAGTGACGGACGTCCATTGGAGGATCTCTACATCACGAACAATAGTTTCGTTGCCACAGTCATCTACTTCCATGTTGATAATGTTTTCAAGTTCTCTAATGAGGAAAATATCAATTTATTATTTGGGGTCATGGATGATGTTGAGTTTAGAGTTTTAGTAACGATAATTGGTGGTTTGATTTTTTTTCTTTTGATATGTGAACGCGTTATAATGTAGAGAAAATTAATTGGGTAACATCTCGATAATATATTGTTTTTCAAATGATACAAAATTTGGTTTGAAACTGTCTGTTTCCAAACCAAATTGTAAAGAGAGTTTTAAAATTGAATTTTGTTCCCTTTGATGAAGAAAAAGCAGTTGTTGAATCGTTAGGCAATTAATTTTTAGTACATTTTAACAGCAGGTTAACAAAGCAAAAGACAGTAACAAACATTATACTTAATTGGCAAATTTGTTTTGCAGAAACAATATTTACAATTCAAGTCATTTACATTAGTTTTAAACCAGCAATGAAAAGTGAGGTTAAGATTTTATAAATTGGACTTTTATATTCTAATTTTACTTACCTCCAAGTGGCAGTGTGACAAGATGATGGTTTGCTCGGTGCAGGGGACGTACTGCGACTCATAATTATAAAAGTACGTTAAAATCTACAATTACATGTCACTTTTTGTAACACTGCAAAACCCAAAACCATAACGTAGCACAAACGTCAAGTAAAATTTTAAAACTGTTGTTCTATATCCAGGATATAGAACATGTTAAACTGACAATACAATACACGTAGAACAATTAAGCATTTGGATATGGCTCAATTAGTCGAGAATGCTTACTGTGAAATTCATGTTATATAGAACAAAGTGGCTGCAATATTCCTTTTGGGGATAAAGAATATTACAGTCACATGATTTTTCTTGGATTTAGAACAAACGTGCACTGAAATCTTGGTTATTGAACAAAATAGCTCGAATCAGAGCACGGATATAGAACAAACGCGTTTTGCTGATTCCAGTGATGTATATAACTCAAAACACCCCAAAAACGGATATAGAACATTCTAATCCTCACACGACGGTATAATAAGTAAAAATTTTGCCGGCCGTTAAAACAGCGGTTCTTCCTGTCGTGTTTCCGATAGTTTCGTCAGCGAAAACAAAAATAAAATCTGACGGCAAGAAAAAGGATTCCAGTGGATTTCTTCAATCCCTTCGTCCCCCATTCGGCCCATCCTAGATTCCCTAAAGAAGAGAACCTCGGACACCAACGAAATCATCGGGATAAGTTGTTGTCCTTCAATTCAAAGCAGAATTCCAAATACAGTCCAGACCGTCTTTAAATTCCGAACTAGCGTTCATAAACATTACGCCACAAGCAGTAAAAACACCCGTTTCAGTAAGTCTTTCGCATGAATCTCGCTTGATCAACCGCTTTTTGAATTTACAACTCCCTCAAATTCTCTTCGTGTGGCAATTTATAGTACCGTTGAACATTTATATTCTTCGCGTACATTCCACAGATAGAATTTTATGGAGTCGACCTCTTCTGCCAGCTATCTGTTGCTAGGATCACTACTTGCAGTGTGCTACTAACACCACATCTGCATGCCTACAACTCTGGTCTACAGATGGTGCTGATTATCCGCTAGCACAGAACCATAAGATAAAACAAGTGAAGCAAGGACTGACGTTGGTCTAAATATCAATAGTATAAAGAATAAGTATGGTAACCAGGTCATAATGACAAGAAAGAAAGCAACAAAGTAGCGAAAGTAGATAAATACAAACTTAATTTTAACGGGTGGAAACACCTAGCTGCAGAAAATGTGACGGCAGCTTTTTTTCAACATCCAATGGGTTATAAAGAACCTATTTACCGAAAAATTAATATGTTATTTTAAAAATTCAGTGTATTACTCATTTTTCTATAAAACATGCTGCCGCCACCTCGGTGGAGCTTGTCATTGATGTCAAAGGGTTGCCTACTTAACCATGAAGCAGGGGACAACAATAACAAGGGAGGTTTATTGCAAAACATTACGTTGTCTGAGACAAGCGATTTAAGGGTAGAATAAAATAAGTGTCATGCTTTCGTTCAGCATTATTTTGACCTACGATAAAGCACTGTGCCAACGTGACGATCTTTTCAAACAATTCAAATGTGAAGTTTTCGACTATCCATCGTATAGGTAGTCCAAAATTGGAACCAGAAATTGTTATACCTTTCGAGAATTAAATGCGCTTTTGGGCGAACAACGCTTCGCCACCAAGGAAGAGTTCCAGAAGGCAACCGAGTTGGTGTCACAGTTCCATAATATGACAAATGCTTCAATTGTCTTGGCTTTGTAGAAAAATGAGTTTGATTTAAATTTTACTCAAGCTTTAATAATAAAATATTTTTTTACGTAAATGGAACCGCACGATAAGCTTGTTAATTATGTTTCAAATCATTCTTCTGATCTCATTAATAGAGGTTTCGCACGAAATACAATTCAATTGTTCAGGTTTCGCACGGACTGGTCAATAACATGACGCTTAAATGATACAGGAACCCAACGCCTTCGCATATCGCCCACGGCGTCTATGAATACTGTCCCTCTACACCGCTCCATCAAAATTCCTTTGTACTAACCCAATTTCAGCCCGTTTGAGATAAAATAATACCTCTCTATACGTAGGATCCTGCTCCACCACCTCCTTCATCGATTTTCGTATAAACCGACGAGTCTTAGCACTAAACGTAATGTATTTTCTACAATGTTCGACAAAGTACCGAGGTTTATGAAGCTGGGTTCATTCAATCTGAGGCTTCTATTAAAGCAACACAGGGAACGAGTTAGAAAGCTGTTAGTCTGAGTCCATGAAATAAATCTTGCATCAGAAGCTAAATACCTATAAGCAATCTTGTACCTATCAAAATGAGGTTAATATACATTCCAAAGTCATACCAAGCTGATAAAAATAAATACCACTGATAATACCACCCCAAACAGGAACGTTTTTATTACAATTTTTTCAAGGTCAAAGACATTCGTAAACTCAACTCACTTCATCCTTCGATAATTGAGGCTATATAGTTCTTAAATTTCAAAACGAGAAGTTGCCGTAGATGAATTATTATCACAAAGGATAGATAAAACGTACTACATAAATTAAAGCTGCCAAGCTACAATAGGCACCGCGATCACTGAACAGCAATGAGCATGACAGTACTGAAGGTTGCAGATCAAGTTAGAGTCACGAAATTGATGGCTTTATGGAGATTTTCTTACAATTTACGGTTCTAACCATAGTTATTGGTATAGTGGGCTTGTAGTAACCGTCTTCACCTTCCTGAGAGGCAGCAAACCGATTTAATCGACAATTTCCATAAGCGCCCTGGATGCAAGAATCATTTATAAAAGCCCTGTACAATATTCGAAAAAAGTGACGAAAAATGGCGTCCGTGGAAATACGAGTGTGATTAATAAAAAGACAAAATCTGATTAAATCTTTGATAAAAAACTGATTTTAAAACATGATGGCGCGGTAGGTATCTATTAGTATTGTCAGAATTTGGAATCAGTGTATTCGATATAATATTCGAAGGAAAGCAGCTGCTGTAGAAAATACCGATGTAAACTCCAAGCTACATACATCTATTTCTTTCTTCCACATTACGATTGTTCGAGGATTGATATTATTTAAGAACTGATATAAGATTCTAAAACGAATAAAATTCACAAACAAATAACATTTGAAACCAAATAAATTTATTCCATGTATTAGTATCCTTTTCCGAATATCCGAGTAAAACGAATAACAAGATTTCGTTTTCGCTCGCTTGTTAGTTCCAGAATAAAACACGTTCCGATTCCAAATAAAACCAATACCAATATTCGTTTACGAATAAAATAAATACCAATATTTGTTTATTTGTTTCCTAATAAAACGGATACGAATAACCAATATATTCGGTACGAATAAACAGCAGTATAGTATCTATATAAGTTTCCAATATTCTGTACGAATACACAGCAGTATAGTGTCTATATAAGTTTCCAATATTCTGTACGAATAGACACCAGTATAGTATCTATATAAGCTTCCAATATTCTCCCCATAAATGTTTGTAAACTTTATAAAGTTATATAATTTTTCTAATTTCAAATAGTTTCAAACGCTTAAGACGTACTCAACTGTTCAAAGAATCATTAAAAAACTATAAAATTTTTGGAAGATTATAATTATATAGTTAAATTCATTCACTAAATGATGTTGTAATTAATTAATCAATTAATTTAATTTTAAGATCCACAACCTACAATCAATTAAACGAAAGACCAGGTGTCAAAGGATACAAAAGCTATTACAGTAATGTATGGATGGAAGGTCCGTGGCTTCAAAATTACCTTATTTAAGATTTAACAGTGACTTGACTAGTTACATGAGAAATATCCTAGTCATCACAACAACAAAGGACATTCGTCGTGTATTCTTTTTTCTAGGAGAGGAATAGAAATAGAAACATTATATACCGAATGTATAACATCAAATTTGCATTTAAAAATTTGGTTAAGATATAAAAAAATGAAAAGAGATTATCGATAACAGAAAATGGACGGCGGGAGCAATTGCGAACCGAATTTATTAAAAAAATTCCAGGTAATCGAGATATTTGAACGAAATTTTGTTTGACACGCACAACGTCACTACTACATGGATTCACGGAACACCAAGATGTCATTTAAAACCGCCTCCTTGCAAAGGAAAGCGACTATTTACTTTAAACGCTCGTGAAGTAAACGTGGTTCCGAATACTGTTTTTTCATAAATAATATTTCAAATTGTAGTGCTTATTTCTCATATGGTGTTAGAGGATTGGTTCGAAATACAATCGATTATTGCGGCTTATCGTTCTCGTCAAGATGAAAAAATCTCGAAGAATGCTCATGGGAAATTATTTGTTAGAAAACGACTCAGTGTTTCAGAAAAATCTATAGATCAAATCTTCTAGTGTTAACAATCTAGCAACAATGCATGACCACACCAATGAGAGATTACCGTCTTATTACAGTATTATTTAACCCCATAGATCTGATTTGGAGCCAACTACAATATAGTATTAAATTAAATGAAAAAAGTTTTGTAAGAAATGGTTTCTCGCCTCTGTGAATGTCGTTCCCCTCCTTTCCAAGATCTTGCTGACCATTGTGTCCCATGTTTCCCTTGGTCTTCCTCTCCTTCTCCTTTGCAAAACTCTGGCTTCCCATACCTGTTTGACCGGCCTCTCATTGTCCATTCGTACCAAATGTCCAAACCATCCTAATTGTTGTTCTTCTATCTTTGTACTGATTGCCTGTATTTCAAGTTCTTCTCTCACTATCTCATTTCGTATTCGGTCTCTTCTTGTGATACCTTTTACTTTGCGAAGGTATCTCATTTCTGCTGCTTGTACCCTACTTCGTTGTCCTCTTGTTAGTACCCAGGTTTCAGATCCGAACATCAAAATTGGCCTATATATTACTTTATATATTACCATTTTGGTTTTCTTTGACACCTCTCTTCTCTGTAAGAAATTACTGTTTAGGGAGTAGAACAATTTTGCTGTTTTGTCGATTCTGTTTCCTATTTCTGTCTCGTCATTTCCCGTTCTCTCGATGAGTACTCCAAGGTATTTAAATACGTTTGTTCTTTCAATTTCTGTATCATTTATTGTTAAGTTCCTGTACTCTTCTTTGTATCCTACAACCATATGTTTTGTCTTCTCTATGTTGATTTTCATGTTTCTAGTCTTTAGAGCATTGTACCATATATTTAAATTGTGTTGAATTTCTTTCTCCGACTTGCCACATATCACTACGTCGTCGGCGAATGCGCACTCCGATATCGTTATTGGTTGTAGGTTTTTATATCCGACAGTTATTGGTTTTGTTTGGGATTTTGTCTCTTTTATAATATCATCCATCACGGTAATAAACAGCGTAGGACTTAGAACTCCTCCTTGTCGTAGGCCATCATTCACTGGAAATTCTTCTGTGCGAGTGTGGCTCAGTCTCACATAATTTCTCGTATTGTGGTACATGCTGGCTATTGATAATCTCAGTCTATTGTTGACCCCTCGTCTTTTTAGGCTCTTCCATACTACGTCTCTCTGTATTCGGTCAAATACCTTTTCTAGATCTATGAATACCAGGTGTGTCTCTGTACTTTGTTTATGTGTTTTTTCAATAATTTGTTTAATGGTGAATATGTGATCTTGTATGCTGTATCCTTTTCTGAAACCGCTCTGTGATTTTTCTAGTTGTGGTTCTATGATGCTTCTAAGTCTGGTATCCAAAACCCTCTCAAATGTCTTTGCTGCCACACTCAGCAGAGTAATGCCTCTATAGTTGTTGCAGTTTCTTTTGTCGCCTTTTTTGTATATGGGTATGACTACCCCTAGTTCCCAGTCTTTTGGTACCTTTCCTGTCTGCCATATCTTATTATACACCAGTTGTAGTATATTGTATCCTTCTTCCCCTGAGTATTTGATCATTTCTGGTGTAATTTTATCATGTCCTGCAGATTTTCCTAGTTTAATTTTTTTGACTGCTTCTTTTATTTCATTTATTGTTATATCTTGCTCGTCTTGTTCTTCATTTTCTTCTTCTGTTACCTCGTCTTTATTATCAGCCCTTTGTGTCTGGTTGTGTAGCTCTCGAAAATATTCTTCCCATCTTTGTGCTACTTAGCTACGTAGTGCAGTGTTCACTGTATAATTTGCTAGCCAGGATGCATTTCGAACATGCTAGTACGCCACTTGTGATTGGAGTTAAGTTGATCATACTATTATGAATACCAGGTTCAAAAACTGCGGACTTCTGACTAACTTGCTTTATCTAAAGCACTTGTACCAAATACACTAAGTCTAAACACAACTAGTTTAAAACACTACTGTGATTACACTGATAATGCACTAAACCACACATCAGCACTGAAAACAACTGCTTCACTAAGCCTTCCGCTCGCTTTGTAACCGCTGTTCGAATTCAGGACTGCCCGCGCTCTCTCCATCGGGCTATTTATACCCCCATCGAAAATTCCAGAAGGGACTCCTTCCAGACGCTATCGAAACTTCGCGAAGCCTCATTGATAGAATTCTGTGGAGAGTATCTACATTCACTGCCATCTCTCTGTAGCTACATAGAATAACAACTTGCAGTGTCCACGCAACGCCTTAAGTCCGTTGCACAGATGGCGCTGATTCCGCAACTATACTTTGGCTTATTAGGTGCGGTGTCCTTTTTTTATGCGCAGATGAAGAATAGATGGCACAAAAATAATCTGCTAAATCTTTTGCGGATTTTTATGTCATTGGGTTATACTTTAGTATGTTATGAAAGAATTTAGTTAATCTAATGGCAAATCTAACTACTAAGAAAATAAAGCTCTTGTACAACAAGCAAAAACATCATCTGCACTAACCACTTTTGTCAAAATATTATCGACTCACGTATGTCTGTGACTAACTTCTTTACAACTTTCGCTGAAATATTCTATACAGTGTTTTTACTGCAAGCTGTCAAATCCTACCTTTATCAGTGATACATTTTAATATGAACAGGAATACTAAATAATGTTGGTTTCAGTCCGCAGTGAGTAGACAGAGTAGGTAATAAATAAAACGTTACGTCTAGTGATTGACATGACACCTATTGATTTCTAGATTAAGCAGCTTGCCGTTGGGGTTGATTAAATTATTTGGTATTTGCGATTTCCCTAGCAAACTAATCCATAAATCCGCGTGTACAATCAGGGCGCAATAGAAACTTGTCGATTTCCAGTTAGTTCAGTATTTACTGAATATAAATAGGTTCATCTACATATTATGACTATTCAAAAAAAGTCTAAAAAATTAAGCAATAACTGTTTTAATGCAGATAATGAAACCTTAGCGAATATTAAAAGGAGATTATCATAATTTGTGCAAGGGTCATAACTGGCAAAGCGCACATCCCCTTAAAACTAAATCAAATTTGGTAAGGTCAAGAAACAATGAACACAGCAGAGTCACAAACTAGAATATTATCTTAAAGGTTGTCAGAAATATTATTTTTGAGATCTAGAAGGTTCTGTTAATGATATAATATATAAAGAATTGATACAGTGACAGTTTAAGCATGGCGTCCCCACATGAGTACTGCACTAGGGAGGAAAAGCGTCTATTATGCGTTTCTTCCATAGTGAATGCGTAAAACCAATTGGTATTCACCGTGGAATGAAGCTACAGCATAGAAATTTATGCTTGTCACTCTAGCAAGTGTATGAATGGAGCAAAAACCTCAAAAACGAGCTCAATTGCATGTCTGATCCTTATAAACCTGATCAAGCAAATTATGTTGTGAAGCTTGAGTTCATTTTTTAGTTGAAGAAAATCGTCGTATTGTCTTGAATGAAATCGCTGCCATTTTGAAAATGAGTCATGATTCTGCCCATTATCTTGTGCACGATATCCTGAATTTCCATAATTTGGTAAGCACCAAAGCAATCGACCCCAAAACTGAAGCAATGACGCATTGATGCATGTTAAGAACATTTGCGTTGATATGAAGCAAAAGGACATACCTTTCTGAGACAGGTGGTAACTGGAGATAAGTCGTGGATGCACTGAAACCAAGAGAAGAAGCAAAGAATGGCTTCATCATTCTTTGCCGAAACCAAAAATATTTCGTACATAGCTCTCGGTAGGAAGTTATTTCGGGGACGCAAGTGGGGTATCTTCGGAGCACTGAATGTCTACTGTGGTCACTGTTATAAATGCCACCTACTCATATAAACATACTCCTGAAGGAACCGTCTCAAATTAGCCATCTGAGCCAAAAGACGACGATCTCTAAGGGAATTCATGTGCAACAGAACAACGAGCGGTCACATACTGCACCGGCTAGTGCGACGACCATCCAAGATTTAAAGTTTGAGTGTCTACTATACCCCCCTTATTCCTATGACCTCACCCCTAACGATTATTTGGTCAACTTAAAGAGACATTAGGTGGAAAAATATTCAAAGTGATCCCGTCGGTACATGAATGACTCTGCGTACACTCAAAGCAAGTTTTTTCTTCGGGTATTGGAACAAATTCCAAACGGTGTAGGACGTGCATAGATCATAATGGAACTGCACCGAAAAATGGTGTACTTATTGTTGATATTCCTTTAATAAGTTTCGTTTTTGAAGGTTTTCATATGACTCCGCCTCATAAGTATAATTGAAATCAATAGCAAACTATGACGGAAAATACTCATACTACCTTCAAATAAGTATTTTACACATGAGGTAAGACTAAAAAAAATTCCAAATCAACACCGATACTAGATAGTTCATATTAAGAGATTCCACGCTTGAAAATGAAACCCGTGGCACAATTCCTGAGAACTACACTAACTCCATCGTTATTTAGGTTCGACTATCACGGTCCTCTGTCAAAAAAGAATTGATTTTATAGGAAATGGTTAGTCTGTTTGGACAACGGAAATAGAGCCTGACCTGAATCTATTTATAGTGCTGTAGAAGGAGATGAGAATATAAAGGTAAGTAGGCTGTTTCTTTTATGGTACACCCATGAATTTAAGTGCCTTATAATGTCACAGATAAAATATCCAGACTGCTTAAACGTGGATGTATAAGATCCATTATTATACCAACAACTAAGGTGTCTCAACAATTAAAATCAACGAAAGTCAAATTATATCCTGTACATACACCGGGTATTTAGGTACGATGTGAATGAGAAAAGAATATGTCGGCATGACTTCCTGTATGGTAAAAAGAAGAAGTACAAAACATTAAATGACCATACAACTATCAACAGAAATTAGCATGGCATAACAGGCCATTGTGTGTAGAACCATAATATCCACTTTGAGCACACCTAGCAAGAACTTGGAAAGCGCTGTTAATAAATAYATAATCAAACAGCAAACTCGTCATATGCCCAGTCAGACGCGAAAAAAGCTGAAGACCACTGAAAATGAAAGGCAGCGAAACGTATGAAAAAATTGATCTTTTGCTTTAGTGTACTTAATAATTTAGTTTTCCCTTATATATTCCACAATTGTATATTACCGCAAAGTAATTCTTTAATTCTCAATTTTTCTAAGTAAATTTACCTCCGTCCACGTAAAGGTAAAAAGGAGTAATAGAAAGTTCAAGCCCACGGCTGATTTAATTCCATCCATAATGCTTTCCAAAGCTAACGAGCCCAAGAGTAGCCTTCAAATGATATGAAAAGGCCACTTTGAAAAACTTATAGCTGTGGGATACTTTTATGAAACGGCTTGTTTGAGCCCCAGTTGACGACCATGATGTTATGAAAGGACGTAATTAAAGGGAACGGCGGAGTAAATAAAGGCCGGCGAACAAGCTGCTGTAAATTTTAATAAAGATACGGCCAACGAAAATCGCATCCGCCTATTAAACGGATGTTTGCAGTACACGGACAGACAGCTAAGGATTAACAAGCGAAAACCAGAGTTTAGTCACACGTTATGTTGAAATATTAATTTATTCTTTGTTGCAGTAGGAAATTTGCAGAATTCGTAGAATTTCAGCGATTGACGTCTGATGGCTAAAGTACATGATGCAAAATAAAGATGTCGATTCGACAAAAACGTGAGTTTTAATTTTTGGCTGAACTTAACATAATAATAATAATAATAATAATACACTGACTGAAAGAGATAAGAACATGATTTCAAATTTAATGATATTTTAATTCAAAAACCACTGCAGACAGTAAGGAATGGGAGGGAAAAAGTATAATATTGGGTATCAAATTATATATATTTTCAGCCTTCTGATTTCAGATTTGATATTTTTTATTACTAGCTTCAATGAGGGGGGAGGAGTAAAATTCATGCTTATTTTTTTTAATCCAAAAATTAAAATACATTTTAGAAGAGAGGGGGAATAACTCAACATTTCAGTTTTAGTTTTATTTTGCCAATATAAACAATTTTTTCTCAAAAAAACAACTTTCGGCGAAACGTGACAAAAATATATGAAAATACGTACTTTAATGACAAATGCAAGAATCTACATATCGTGTAAAACTCACTCTTCCAACGTTGCTACAACAAGGGTGCAGCAGTATTTACACCATTACCTATTATTTTCCTATTTAGAATTCAGGGTTCCAAGGTTTTTAGAACACATTAGGCTAGGTATTTTTACGTTTGCGATACTTCATATTTTCGAGTTTCAGACTAGCTAGAATTGGGTATTATCACTTTTTTTGAAAATTACGTAAAATGAATCTTGAGTTTCAGGTCTGAAATTCGAATATTAGGAGTCACACCCAAAACGCTTTTATCCAAGGTTATTCAACGCTCCTTGAAAGGACGGTGTAAGAGGTCGCACCAAAAAGTGATTTGTGTAGTTTTACAAGCATCTATTATGTATGGAAAACAAAACAAGTGTTGTTTTGTACATGGTTATAAAAGTACTTCAGTCAGCACAGCTAACAATATTTTTGTAACCGTTCCTCCAGATTATCAACGTATGAAAAAGTTGTTTAAGGCCCTAGACGTGATATGCCGAAATCGCAGTTTGTTTTTCTGTTGTCAATATCATCTTAATTCTTACTGTAATTTTTATTATTTCTTTTTGGGGTTATAATTGTTTACCATTCAGTTTCCATTTTGTTATAGCTTAAACAGGATATGAAATGTTATAATAAAGAACGACGTTGTTCCCCATATATTTGACTGTTAGCCAGGCCGGAAACGAGCCGCAAGAGCCCCGAAAATAAATGGCAATTTATATTTATTCTGACCTCTAAAACAAATGTCAAGTTTAGGGTACATTTTTGATTGTTACATTTTTATGTTTACAAATAGTATGTTTCCAACAACCCGCTGTAATCAAATTGTCAATGGTACGTTAATTTGATAAAAAGTTCACTTATGCTGTTGCTTTTACGTTCCTCAACCCCGCCGCGTTGAGCCGCTCCTCGGTGTACACAAATTCCATAGCAATGAACATGCCTTCAGGAGTCATAACTCATAAGTATTTAACTTTTTCTTGGCGTATTTTAATTCGCTTGTCACAAAATGAACGCAAACAACAAACTGATAAATTGACGGGCTGAGGCTGACGGGTAACGCGCTGACCCCAGATGTAAACAAGCGGCCATTTACAAGACACCTGACGTCACGGCCAATATGTTCGCGTTTTGGCGGTCCCTTTAAATATTCACATTTTTTATATTAAAAGTACACCTTACGATCCATTTTTTCGAATTTATAAGCTGTCACAGCTGTTCTGTGGARTAAATGCTACCTATTAATATGTAATTTAATAAAATATAAATACATTGAAAATAACCAATTCCTGAAGTCCCACTGTAAAGCGTGGGCAAAAGATAAGGTTATCTCGGTGGTCAAGGCCATTGTTTTGCTAAAAGGCTGGAAGTACCCAAAAGACAACAGTTTTCAATTATGTAACAGRTTTAAGGATCACCGTAACAGACGATAATGTGAAATTTATTTAATWCGTATAGTATATCGTGAAGTCCTAGTTGCGAGTCGTGTCATTTATAAACTTAAAATTGTTGAAGCATAGTTTGTTTTCCCACTTTTTAAAGATTTATTGACCTCCTCTGTTAAATGGTCCGTACCGCAGTAGTAATTTATCGGCAGTTGGCCAGCTTTTCTTCAAGAGTACCGTGTAGGCACAAACGGCGTCGCCAACCTTTAAAGAGAAGTCACAAGCATTGTTTAGTCTAATTTAGTTATTTTAGCCGTAACACATATTATTTCATTTTGTCGTTTGATCATTTCTTATCTTTGCTTCCCGAAATAAGTTCTTGTGTTGGCAGTAACGATTTTTGGTTTCATGATGAGCCACTGATGACCTTTTTGTGGACTAAGGGTGTGAAAAATTTTGCTATTTGCAAAATGCTTGCGCTAACTACCGGATTTTTTAAGAATTTGTATTAAAACTTCGCGTCATTGAGATTGAGCCAGTTATTTGTGATGGACGAATGTAGTATTACGTGCCGTTTTTGTTGAAGTATTTAGTATAAGTAAAATTATTTATTTTTCTACGCTAGAATGTGTTATATTGCTATTCATACTATTGTGTCTTTACTAAAAGGAAGCATTCTGACTTCGCTGCTTGAAGCCCGTAACGCCTTATCTTTTCGTGGGAGAAATACATATATTTTCTTTCTGTTCGATCCTTTGTACAGCCGTAATTTTAGATAAAGCAACAATTAACCGTTTGTTAATAATACATAATGGATATAGCTGCAAAATGGTAGCTATAGGTCACTGAATTATAAATAAACTGTGGTTCTAATGAATTCACTTCATGCATGTTTAACACAAATTCGGTGTTTTCACTCCTTCCATTTTCTCGATCAAAAGTAAAACTTCCTGGTTTTTCGGGCGCCAATTATAAGTTGAAATTGGCTTCTGGTCTGTCAGCCAGCATGTCTGCCTTTGATGGATGTATTATTAACCCTACAAAATTTCGGATATCGTGGGCCTAAACAGGCGTGAGATTAAATGTTTGTGCGCCTGAAAGGAGCCGTATTGTGGATATCGAATGATTTTTAGTCAATTTCTACAACCTATGTATAGCCGACAGTGCACACTAATTTAGAATGAACCACATGTGGTCAAAGTAATTAAACGTCGAGTTTAACAGCAAGAATTTTTTTCAATTAGGTACAACGCTATTATCTCTTTGAGTATGACCGTTTAGGTTAAAACGATCGCCAGAGTTATCTGATAAATCTAGTGAAACAAAGCCATATAAATTCAGAACAATCAACTCGTTTCCTATCTAACTAACTGATTTAGAATGTTTTACAATGAATGCACCTTTGAAATCATTCAACATATAAATATTTTCTGCAACCTGCATTAAAAAGCTGTTCAAAATGCTAAGATATTTCAGCAAGGATAGTTTGACATTAATATTACATTGTGGAGCAAATAACTTCAGGTGATTATTAAAAACATGAAAATAAGGTAGACAGGTATTAGCTGCATACCCTCTGCAACTCGTTATATCTAAGAAACTAACTGTTGATAAAGATAACGGATACGAAAAAGAAGTAATAAAACTATCATTTTACAATTCGCATAAAGCATTGGCTACTTTCAAAAATTCTACATTCTTTGTCACTTTGCAGAATATTTGCAATATCAATTATAATTCTTGAGGAACTTTGAGTAACGTTCTTAGTTACTCAAAGTTCTTGCTTACGTTTATTTCATAGGTACCGGTTTCGGGTTACCCTATCATCAGCCTGCTTCTAATTTTGTTTAATTAATTTTATTTGTTAACATTTTATTTTTTACCTACCTGTGTTTAATTGTCCTAACATGTAAAACATACACTCGTATGAATTAACCAATTTTGAAATTGTATTACACAAATAAATTTTGAATTACAACTTCATGCATTTTTCAAATCAGCTGTTCAATGTCAATGTCCCAACCGATGCTCCCGTTTCCTTTTCTTTTTTCAGTGTTTTGTTGATTGTCTAACTATTTTTCGAAAAATTGGCTTAAAATCCAAGTCTTACTTCTCATTTAGGCCCTACTCTTCCTCCCTAAAAATGAAAACAGAAGACCACAATATGACAAAGAAAAACAAACCCTACAGTGGATAAAAAAATTAAAGAAAATGACAGCATGGTAATTAAATTAAAGGACAAATAACGGTAATCTTAAAGAGGAAGGAATATGAAGAAAAGATAGAATTTATAGAAAAACAAGGGGTAAAGAGAAGCAAAAATAAGAACCACTTAAATGACTATCAAACAAAATTAAAAAAACAACTTAATTCTTCATACACCAAAAGGCAACAAAGAGAGTGATCCTCATGAACACTAGGAACCCACAACTTTACGGCCAAATAAAAATACACAAAAAAAGATGTCCAGTAAGACCTATAGTTTCCTTCATAGATACACCAGCATATCAATTAAGCAAATGGCCAGAAAAATCAATTACAACAATAACAAATTTCACAGCAGAATGGGGCATTAGAAACAACAGTAAACTAATAGAAGAACTTAAGAAATTAAAATTATCAGAAGAGAACATTTTCTGCTTGTTAGATGTTAAATGCTTTTTTACTAGCTTACCTACGAAAGATGCTATAGAACAAGCCGCAGATATAATTCATAGAACCGACAGATAAATATTACTTAATAAATCCCTTAAAACGTATATCACAGATGATCTACCAATCGGATCTCCTTTATTCCCACTTTTGTCAGATATGTAGATACAAAAATAGAAGAAGAAATAATGCGTAGCAACACTTACACTGAGAAAACTGTAAAATGGATAAGCTATGTTAATAGTTATGCATATACAAGGGAGCACCAAATGAATTTGAAAAACTCCATCTCGATCTAAATAAAGTATTCGTAAATAAGAACATTTACCAATGAAATAGAGCAAGAAAACAAAATTAACTTCTTAGACATAAAAATAATTAAAACAGGAAATGATATACAATTCGATATTTATAGAAAAGAAACAGGAACGGACACAACGATTGATAACTCATCAAATCATCCCAGAGAACACAAGATGGCAGCCTATCAGACATACGTCAATAAAATAGAGAAATTACCCATAACAACAGAAGAGTACCAACAAGAACTTACCACAGTGAAACAGACGGCTGTCAATAACGGATATGATGACAACGTAATGCAGAAAATAAGCAAAAAAAATGCAAGAAAGTGCAAGAAACAATAGAAAGGAAGATAATGCGAAAGAAGGAAAAGACGTAACCCATGCGTATAGAGCAATAACATACCCAGGACCAGTATCAGAGAAAATACAACGAATAATACAAAAAAACACAGATGTTAAAATCAGCCTAGTAGCAACCAACACTATAAAACAGAAAACAATCACACACTCGACAGAGAACAAACCAGATTACTACAGCAATGTAACAAAGGACTAACAATGTTCGAAGTAATGGATATTATCAAAGGAGGAAAAAAAAGGTCTAAATGAGAAGAAAGACTTGAGTTTTAAACGAATATTTCGAACAATAGATAACCAACAAAACACCGAGAAAAAAGGAATGGAGACGAAAGCATCGGATAGGACATTGACATTGAAAAGCTTATCTGAATAATACATGCAGTGATCATTCAAAAGTTTATGTGTGTAATACAATTTCATAATTTATAATTCTTACATGTGTATGTTTTACAAGTTAGGACAATTAAACAGAGGTAGGTAAAATAAATAAAATTTTAGGAGTAGACTGATGATGGGGTAACCGGAAGCCGGTACCTGTCAAAAAAGGGGTAAACAAGAGCTTTGAGTAATGTTATTATCTTCCTCAAAGTTAGAAGGAGAAAAAATAATAATAAAAAATGAATATCAATTATGTTCAAATAATGTTAAAAATATAAAAGTGGCTTACACACACATTTTGCATGCACCTATAAAGTACTCCGGCCCCTTAAATAAGACGTTTTCTCCTTCAAGTTTCCTTCCTATAGTAGATGATCTCACGTATACTTTAAAACAGCAGAGGAACATATTTGCGAACCTTAAATCCGTGTTCCCCAGAACTCTTGCCAACAAACAACATGCATTACATGCCAGCGCTTAAATTGGCTCGTTCACGGACGTTGTTTAGTTTTCATAAAACTTTTATGGCCGTGTTAAGATAAGGTCACACTGGAGAGATGAAGACACGTGCGAGACAGCTAGACAAGCTCACTTCAATTCAAGATTTATAAAAGGGGAGAGAACAATGTAAAAATTGCGCCAGCAAAACATATGTACCTACTTTGATGTACGAGACACTGTTAAAAATGTAGCTGCATCTTCAGACTATATATATACTGCAATTTGAAACTGATGGTATAACGAAATTACCAGATATTCACAGTTCAAATGAAAGATTCCAGTTTTTGGAAGACTGCTATAAAATAAATAATTTTGATCAACTAGACTGAACCTACTTTTTACTGCCGACCCGTTGGATACTGTCAAGAACCGCGACTGCATACTTTTTTATTTAGCAGATCTGGATCTTCTTTAAATGGGTAAAACACTGCAAGTGCAAGAACTAATTCGCCCCGTAAAAATTCAAAGAACCACCTGTCAATGCGTCTGGCACGAAGAATTGACCTAAGATCCGATTATAAGCAATGCAAACCCAAACGTCAACTTTTTATGGAAACTGTAACGCTCAAAATTTACTTTTTCAATAATGTACGCTAATATTACCCTGAAGCAATGAGGTACAGTTAGCTAATCGTCGGAGAGGGCGTGTGGTAATTAAACGTGTTACAAAACGAATATATGCCGAAATATGCCTAACTACCAACCTATTAACATTGATAAAATATTTGGGCGTCAGGTAGATGAACTAAATACCCCTAAGTTAGAAAAGCTTCCTTAAAACCAATAAAAAAAATATGGCACTTACCTGCACCTACCACAGGTAGTTAGAATATTGGCTAACAAAGCGCAAAAGAGGTAAGTATAGCAAATAAATAAACTACCCGTATATAGAAATACTGCAGTATCTATTTAAATTTTAATCATGCATGTATTTATGTGAAGTAAGCCGTAAAATAAACTCGATCTGAATTTTGCAAGTTGCAAAATAATGTATATCAAATGTAAGTATTTTCGTAAACCTTAAACAATGATGGAAATTTTATTATTTAATTTATAGAACCAATAAGGAAGATTTATACAATCAAAACTAATTTTTAATTATTAAAGAGAGCATTCGCAAATTATTTAACGACGCGAACAACAAAAATAGTCTTATAAACCCAAAGAAAAGTTACAAAACGGGGATGCAGAAAAGCCTGTAAAAAAACACGCGACGTCACGAGCGAATGGCCATGCGCAAGAGGAAATTCTTTACGAAAAAAACACAAATTGGAGTATCAAATAATAACCCGAACTGCGAAGTATCTTTACAAAAGAAAATGACAGCAAAAAGTCTATAGAAAATGTAATTGTGTACCAATATACAACAATTAAACAAATAATTATTAATTAATCATATAATTTTCTTAATTAAGAACGCCAACTGTTTCTTTTTCAAACATACAAAGTAAAGCAATCAATAATAGAATGTTCTAATGATTTAAGACGAACCAATATTCACTTATGTCTTTTTGAAGCGAGAATGACGTCCCACCTTAAACTGCCGAATTAAACAATGGTATAGATCTGACTTGCAGAATGAACCTTGCTGGTTTTGAGCGTCGTCACAATAATGAGCTGTCCGGGAGGCAAGGGGATGATATTAAAGACCCTGGACCCTGGGTAGTGCTTCTAACTGCAATCGCAACCCCAAATTGATGGATACATACAAGAAATCCACGCAAAAGCTCCCACAGGGATTCAGGCAGAAATCCCGACAAACGAAACTCAGCGAGCCCTGGTAGAAACCCTTAAAATGTAGAACTCACTTAAGTGTGTGAAACTAGCAAAAATATTATGTGCTCACCTCCTTGAGGGCTTCGTTTATACCTACTATCAATTAAGCAAAGCACGTTAGCACGTGCAGGACTGGTTCTCCCTCGAAATCCCTAAAGAGGGTGGTGAATTTCCAAAATAGAATCGTTCCCAAAATCACGACAAACCAACAACCAATTAAAGTCACCACAGATATGTTGTGAAAAGTAAATCCCTTAACGGATGACAATTAAAAATCACATTCAACTTCCCACGACATTCGAGAACCAAGATGCTAGTTAATGAACTACTTTTTGCGCAAAGATAATGCTCAAAGCTACCGCTACCCCAAACAGTTTCCTTCATTCATACAGAATATATTAATTCGATTTAATTTTACATTAAGATTAAAACCCCGAAAACTAGTAATGAGTTTCCATTTTCCAGTTTTGGCGCCTTGTTGTGCGGTCGGTAATGTAATCGGAAAATACAATATTGCGTACGAAATCTTCATTATTCACGCGTTATTTAATATATTATATAGTATATTAAATATGGTTTAGCAAAACTGTAAACTGCGGTCAGGCGTCATAGCTCAAAAACAAAATACGAGATAGGATGGACGTGTTCGACGATTGTCTGTAAGTAAGGTATCATTCTAAAATGATTTACCGATTATACTCCGTACTGCATGAGCTCACCGGCACCATCGATCTAACGAGCTCATTTCACACCAGCTATCATTATAGAAAATCAAATCAAGCCGGTTATAAAGGAGCGGACGAAAAGGCAATTAAAATTTCTCGCTCAAATGCTAGAGTAGGCTAAATGCGAATCACGTTTCTGTAACTAATTTACATGTAATATGCGGACGGTGAAATTTTTATATACGAAAAAAATCGTTTCACACAGATGCAGTTAAACGTGACCAGATTTCAAATGGCCACTTATGAGCTTTATAAACATTTCGGATGCGTATGACATAACAAGGGAACCCCTCATGAATGCCGGCGAGCGAGYTAAGTATTTAATTGTATTTAATATTACTGTTCCTGGTCAAACAAACTTTAGCTCTTAACCATTGTATTTAATTATATTAGGAAATTTTAGTGTGCTAATTATTTTACTGATAAGCTGCAACACCATTGCAGTGAATCAAAAACAAAATATACTTAAATATGAACTAAAATCGAATATTCTACCACGTGCTATTATTCATACAATTGTTCCTCCTTATTATGCTGATAACAGTCTATTTAAACATTTTCGATAACTCTATTTCCTAAAGCAGCTTTTTTCCATCAGATGCACCTCAGGGTCATATCTTTGGTCCAACTTTATTTAAGCATATATCTGAAATGTTAGTACGCAGGTTTAGTCAACCGTCAGAAATATTTGTAAAGATGAAGTCGATGACAGCCTGGATGTAATCAAAATCTAAACCCCTTATACATAATCAGTGTACTACAGCGCAATGCTGTAAAAATAAACTTCGTTTCGTCCTGTAAAGTTCTCAAAATAAAAGACGCCTCAAGGCATTTTTTTCACAATCGTTACTGAAATAATGCAATGTGATTCCGTAGTTCTATCACACCTCAATTGTCAATTGTGTTCGTTGAAAATTACGCTATATGAGAATTGTGTACACGGAGAATTGTGTGGTCTGAGAATTAGGATCAGTGAGAATTATGACCAATGAAGGGGTCTCATCTTTGCAGTACCGCTCGTTCGATAACGTAAGCAGTTTTGACTCGACTCGGTTGATGTCCACATGCACTAAGCTATGTCCAATCTGAATATGCGTCCCGGGCCTCTGAAGATGTTAGCCCGCCACTGCGAAATATTGAAATCTCGTTGCCATCCCTAAGTGCGGTTACACACCTCCGCTCTGTATTCGGTACGTGTACGTTCGAGGTTACATTTGCACAAGGTTTTCTTATTATTAATTTTCAACTGTTCCTTCGCTCTAAACAATAATTGTCTTCTATGTACAATTTTGAGTCGCTTAGTTGTTTTCCTTATGATCCATTTGTCGCTGGATAAACATACAGGATCGAGACACAATGTATGACCTTCGCCAAAAATGGGTCCCGTGACGGCACGTCTCTCCAAACCGAATTGAATTATGTCGGCTTAATATTTCATTTCGCCTAATGCCGAAGCTTTTGTTCTGTCTGAGTGAAAGGTCCGCGGATCGGGAACGGGCAAACTTGAGTTATAATTTATAGCCGAGTTGAAGGGTTTTGAGCCAGTGACCTGGTGGGTCCGCTATCATAGTTAAGAGCCTAATTTATTGATGTACTTCAAGTTGCCGTGTGCGGAATTAGGGCCCCGGTCGTAATACGTCCGCCAGCCTCGGACGCGTATTATTGAGCTGTAGCCCGCCACGTTCCGTTGTTTGTTGTTTGCGGGTTGGCCCCCGGCGGCTGGAATTGTTGGTGGTGTTTTGCGGAAGTCGCCCCACGTTTAAGCACCCTAACTGATGTTATGGGTTTGACAATGTCTATGCATAGATGGGTTTCGCTGTTAAGGCAAGTTTTGCAATAACAATAATCAGCCGAAAAGAAGGTTATTTTCTTTCTTACTCTTTGAAACTACTGCTGAAAAATTGAACTACATCATGAAAGCTTGAAACATACCAGAAGTAATCTCATTTAGAAAATGACAATTTCTTTCCAAACCCTAGATGATTTACCAATGTTCGTATACCCACTAGGTGTGAAACTCTTAGTAAATCGTGTAAAATATCTAGTTAATAGTCTAGTTACATCAACAATTTGCCAGAATTACCTCAATAATGACTGTCCTAACTGCAATAGTTCATTACAGGAAACAATTCAAAATAGAAAAGAAATGGAGTTACAAAATACATTATGAAAATAAAACTTCTTTGCAATTCCTAGTAAAAGCATTAATACTAACATTGAAAAATCTCAATATTATCATTTAAATTATTATATGTTCTTCAAACGTAAAAAAGGTGAATTGTAAAACAGTACAGTGAGAGGAAATTCATTACAAAACGTAATTGTATTTCTAAAACCGTGTCGAGGAACATAAAATGATATATAAAGGAAAAAAGGCATTACAGGTAATTTGAGCATTAATTAACTTATACAGAAATACCATTGACGCATAAGTTCTTCTGCTATCCAGAGACTTAAGATTAAATTCGTTTAGCAATCGATTGTGAGGAAAACTACACGCAGGATACTATCCATGAGCTTTAAAATACAAATATCTACAAAACGTCCTTTGAACTCTCTTCAAGCGATCTATATGTATTGACTAATGCGGGTTCCAAATATCGGAACAATATTCTAGCTTAAACTTTATAAGGGCTACATATATCTCATACTTTCAATATTAGAGAAGTCTCTAGTGTTTTTATTATAAAACAATATATGTGGGGAGAATGACAAAGCAGGATCCATAACAATCCCAAGATCGATAATCCGATCACATCTTTCAGGAATGTTACCATTAATGCTATAATCACATATCTAGTTGTTGACTCCGCGTGAAAATGTCATGGTTTTGCACTTATTCACATTAATAATTTTCTTATTTTCCTGAAGCCACACTACCAACGAACATAAACTAGCTTCCAATTTTATGCAGTCATCAATTTCAGAAACACATCTAAATAATTTAATATCATGAGCATAAGTAACATATCAAATCCAAATCAAGGTTCAATAACATCGTTTATAAGCATCACGAATAGCAAAGAACCCAAATTAAATCCTTGACAAACACCACTATTGCAATCAAAGAGAAAGGATTTGTAATTTTCATTCTGAACACATTGCTTTCTACCACTAAGCATTGACTTGAACATTTTTATTAGGTTATGACAGATTTCATATTTCTTTAGCTTACTAAGCAACAGATTGTGGTCGACTATGTGGACTATGCTTTGCTTAAATTTGTATAAATTACATTAACTTGTAATTTCTTATCAAGTGCATTTGACACAAATTAAGTGAAATTGAGTTAGTAAATTTTACCGGCCCTTTATAAAACCATGCTGTTTGTCGTTAATAATATGGGTTACATGAGTAGAAATAGATATATTTATATAAAAAGTCACTTCTATAGCAAAACTTCTATATATAGTTATTAATATCATTTTTATCGCATTTTTTATACCCAGGACATATCTTTGTCATCTTCTAGTTATCGGGAAAGGTCCCATCTATAAGCCGTAAGTCATCTTAACAATCCAATGCAGAACAAGTCTTTACTTACGATAATATACTCTCATATCTTCTGGAAGTTCTAAAGCATTCCAAAACAGCAATATTGCCAACTACTCTATAAATTCATAACTTGAAATCTGCACACGGGTTCGCTAAATCTTTAACTTAAACCGAATTATTCCACTGATTACAGTTATTGACACCTTTCGGTGCTATATAAGTTAATTTAGTAAAATGTATAAACAAGACAAAGGCAATGTTTGAATAGATTTTTTTTGCATTAATTGCAACAATAATCGCCTTTTTGTTGGAAGTTTCGTTCTGGTCATAATCAAGGTATGCGAAAGCAATCGCTATTGACTGCTAATTTGAAACGATTCTTATAGTTTATTCGGCATTATAGATCATCAGTTTTGTGTAAACACTGAATCGTTAATTTAGTCTCCGAGTTGTTGTAACAGAATTACTGGGAAGGGTAGAAATTGTGTTAGCAAACTGTCCCTGCGCGTGATAATAATTATCTACTAATAAAATTGAAAACGATTATATTCACTTCATAATTTGTTTCTGTTGAAGATTTTTTTATTGCGTAGCCTATAAAAGATAATTGTAAATTTCTTCATTAAGGTTTACAGAATTTTTGATTGCAAAGAAAACGTATGTACACAAGCGTTTTAGATACAAAATATCTTACAGCTTTTCTGCATGCAGGCTGCCCCAACTATCTTTTGAACCCATAAAATCTCCTACTTTGTCCAAGCATGGAAAAAAGTCATGAAACAGTTCAGCTTTAACTTCAAGGGGGATTAAATTTTATCATGGTTTCAAAGTTAGTTCTGCATCCATTTAACGCCCAGAGATACCCCTTCAAAAAATTAAACAGCAAGAAGGATCGAGTACCATCATTTTGATGCCACTTTCTTTGTATGCAACCATGGTTTTTTTGCCACACTGACTACGTAAATTACTTTGAGATAGAAAAATGGTTTGGAAAACACATTTCAATTAAAGGAATACTCAAAATATCCACCACCAACTTTCATATAATAGTAGCTTGTCTAACATTTTGCAACATTTTCACTGTGATCAAGCGGAACTCTACGKCGATTCCTTCTTGAAGCATTGAGATTCAGCTGGTGCAGCTTGCATTTTAAGTAGCCCCTCAAAAATCGAGTTACCTGCATGAATATGCGAAAGGACCTTATTAGTAGCATACCCGTTATCCGAAAAAGCGAAACGAAACCGCGTACTCGTATATGATAATGAGGAGGCGCTCCTTCCCGCTAAACAAAGTTCTCTTTCTTTGAAATTCACATTTTCTTCCGGTGCTTGAAAGACTAATAAAGTCTAACAAGTGAAATAACTATCACTAAAATTTCGTTGAAGAAAAAGTAGCTCGATCTTGCAGTCGCCGATAATACCTGCCCAGACTTTCAGTGTTTGAGTTGTTTGAGTATGTTTTTCACTAAAAAATGAGTGGATTGGTTTCAGTCCAGTAATAATAATTATGCATGTTTACTTTACCGTTCAACATAAGCGCATTTTAATCAGAGAAACAAATGTGAAGTAATCGTAGCTAATTCGTTCCAGATCCTTTTAGTCTTGGGAAAAGTTTTGTAGTACAGGGTTTCTATAAATGTCTCATGCAACGCGGGCGGCGTTGATTTCTAAATTCTTCGTGCCGCTTTTTGTATCTGCTGTCAAGCTACAATAAGCACGGCGATAGCAAGCGGCAATAGTACTGAAGGTTGCAGGTCAATGTCACCCCACAGCTCCGAAATGTGTGCTTTGCTGCTTTCTGCAACCTTAAAGTTAATTATCCTACAGAACTCTACAGAATATGATGAAAATACACGCTCCCAGGTGTTTTCTCATATTAAAATATATCAAGTAATTCAAAAAGCGACAGATGACAAGTATACGTCACTTTCTTGAGATGTGGCAAATTGATTTAATCGATAATTTCCTTAAGCGAAGCGCGCTGGATGCATGAATCATTTATAGAAACCCTGTAAAAGTGAGTAACTTAACACGGAGTACCTGGTCCTAATAGCTCATACTTTTATTCAATACTGTGTATAAATCATCACAAAACATTATCGGTGGGAATGTTTCTATTCATTTCGTCTTTAAACTACAAGCTGTAACTTCTACGTCGCAATTTCCGTATTTACTCAAGGTATGCTATAAATACCTTCCTCGCCAAATGGCAGACCCCAGTTAATTTTAGCACTTGCAAAGATATATGTCCCAACTTGCACTATTCTCCGACAATGAGTGGTAGCATCCCCATCAGCAGCAATGTGTCTGAAATGTTCAACAGAGTCAGAAGCTGCTGTCCGTGTCACATCTGCTAACACAGGAACCATAACAATAGCACTATTCTCCAAGGCTCAAGTTATTAATCTAACACGGTGACGGATAAGGAGGGTCGTCGTATACAAACCATAAATCGGAGTGCACCCGACGCTATTTAAGGGAAATGTACATTTCCTTTAAAACTATGCATGCTATGTTCAGCAGCTCCCATTGATCTTTTTGTACTTAATCGCAAATGGGTGTGGGTTTAGCATTTGAACGGAAGGAGCATCATGATTTATTAAACTCCTAGGACAAAAAGGGCATTATTCAGTAACCTCTTACGACTTTTAAGTGATACCCTTTCACATTTATTGCTGACCTAGAATGGAAAAAAAATTGTTACAGTACAGATACCGGCCATAGATGGCATTTTAAACACGATATGTATACAGTTAATAAGTAAATTACAGACGGCAATGGTTCGACATTTTAGGGCAAAAAGTGGCGGGAAATTTAAATCTTTATGAAGGAGGTAGGACAGAGAACCAAACTATCACACTTAACCTTAACCTGCTTTGCGCTTGAGTGTTTGATAAGAGCCTGATATGTGACAGTTCTCAAATCTGTTATGTTTTATTGATTTGGTTCCTTCTCCCATCTCTTGCCACTATTTTGCCCAAAAATGGCTCTCAATTGCGGTACTGCACTATATTCAGTGACTGTAGGAATATATAGTGTTTTTGTACATACAGGAACACGAGGGATATTATATAAAGTCCCTAGATATATACGGGGTGTCCTACATTATGTGGGCAACCTCCCGGAATCTGAAAACTGGTGTAAAAATAACACTATTTTATAGTATAACTATTTTTAAAGTAACGCCCGCCTACTGAGATATTCACTCTTATACATGAGGAAAGGGAACATTTTTTTCTAAAATATCTCTTAGAGTGGTTGATATAATTTCATCAAATTTTGGTTATTATTTGAATTGGAAACCGTTAAAACGATATGCACATTTTTTTAAATAATTGTTTTGGGGGGCCCAGAGGTCGATTGGTCGTATTCGCTTCCGATCTACTATAACGAAGGAAATGTTTCCAGTATGCATAAGAGGATGCCATATTAAAGTGAATGCATTGTCTCTAATATTCTTAGTTTGACCAATTGTGCCTTTTAATGGTCGTCTTCGCTTCCGATTTGCTATAATGAAGCAACTGTTTCCAGAAGGCATAGGTAGATGCCGTATTAAAGTGAATGCATTCCCTCTAATATACTGAGTTTGACCAAATGTGCCTCTTAATGGTCGTCTTCGCTTCCCAGTTGCTATAATGAAGCAACTGTTTCCAGAAAGCATAAGAGAATGCCGCATTAAAGTGAATGCATTGTCTCTAAAATAACTAGTTTAACCAATTGTGCCTTTTAATGGCAGTCTTTGCTTCCGATCTGCTATAATGAAGCAACTATTTCCAGAATGCATAAGAGGATGCCGTATTAGAGTAAATGCATCTTCTCTAATAATGCTAGTTTGACCAATTGTGTCTTTTAATGGCAGTCTTTGCTTCCGGTCAGCTATACTGAAGCAACTGTTTCCAGAAAGCATAAGAGGATGCCGTATTAAAGTGAATGCATTGTCTGTAATATAACTAGTTTGACCAATTGTGTATATTTTTCAAAAATATCTGTTCTTTTAATGTTTGGGCCTTATAAACAAGAAAGGACACTTTCTTCACGCGGCTAAAATTGACACTTTCGGAAAAAATTGCAGTTCACATTTTCACTGCTTCACTAAATCATTTGTTTTTATCCAATTGGCCATGATAAATAATAAAACTGTGTTAGTTGTCACTGTTATACTGTCATTTTGATAATATGTTACATTATTTGTTGCAAAAATTCTGAAATAATAATAATAATAATAAAATATTCATATAGATGAGTACGCTGGCATCTAGTTAATGATTTCCTATAATTAAAACTTCTTATTTTGAAAATAGTCTATCGTAACAATTACGAATTTATTTTTATTTTAAATTGTTATCAGTCATAATTTTTATTATTTATTACAGCTTATTTGATAAAAACAAAATGATGTCTGTTAGGCAGTGATAATGTGAATTTGTACAATTTTCTCGGAAAGGGTCAATTTTAGCCGCATAAACAAAGAGTACCTTTTTTTGTTTACAAGACTCGAAGATTAAAATACCCGTCTTAAAGTTAAGGAAAATGTGGAGGGTTGCCCCCCTCCCGCCCACCCCAACATTTATTTAAAAAAAAACTTCAAATAATAATAACCAAAATTTGAGGAAATTATATCAACCGGTTTAAGAGATATTTTTCAAAAACTTTTTCTCTTCTCCCATGTTTAGGGGAGAATATCTCAGTAGGGGGGCGTTATTTAAAAAAAGCTTTACTGTAAAATACAGTACTTAACGTAAAACTGATATAGCAGATGCCACAAATAATTTTGCTCAGCGTTTGGAAGGGGGTGATAAGCAACAAACATAAAAGCATGAGTTGTATACGTTTCATAACCATACTTTTCCCAAAATGTTTACTAATAGCCCAATAAAAACATGAACAGGCGTAAGTCTCAGATTGCACTCAGTTTGTCTTCATAATTTTTGTAGAAAGCAAACAAGTTAAATCTATTTCAAGAAAAAAAATCATATAGATTTGTTGAAATGCTTATTCAACGCTAGCAATTAAAAAATTTAAAGCAGCATTAACCCCAAATAGTATTCTGAATTTTATTTGTTTATATATTCCTAGTAATCCGATAATATCAAAGAATTTACCCAATATGATATAACTTAAAATTTTCGGTCATCTGTACATACGCATATCATAAAGGATGGCAGAAACAAAGACTACATTTTTAAGTTAGTTAATCCTGGTAAGCTGCAAAATTTGACTCACCCTAACAGAAAATGGACAGCGCTTTTTCAGCAGTCTTCCGGAAGGACACCCAGAACTAGCACAACGCATACACTAATAAAACCCACGGACAGACGAAAAACAGTTTGTCGCGGTACCACATTTTCAAAAATCCGTTCAAACATCTGGAAACGCACGCTCATCGAACGATTCACGCATACTGAAGCGCAGTATTCCAGAAGCTACTAAACACAAAAAATTGTTTACACTGATGGTCGTCGGACTACCGAGCAAAAAACGGATAGGCAAAAAACAGTACCGACTCGGACACAGTGATGGGATTGAAATTTTGAGCCCATGCGTGGAAGACAGTTTTGAGACGGCTACTGGGAGTGCTCAAAATCGAACTAAATAAATGCAAAATTTACAGATGTGGGTTCAAGTATGCTATTCGCGTCTAATACTGCAGTAATGGAAAAACCGCAGCTTGATGTGTCGCTCTACTTTGTACTGAAATTCTGTTAAAACGCTGTCAAGAAAATTTGACTTTTTTATTCAAGAATAGCATTTAGGTAAAGATTTCTAATTATAAACCAATATCTATTCTCTAATATTTCAAAGATCTTCGTTATGATTTTATATAATATATCTACAATTATGTACAATCTTTTTTAATCGATTCTCGGCATGGTTTTATCAAAAAAAAGTCTACGGCTAGAAATATGTTATGATTTATAAAATATGTATTGCTACAATATAATAGAAAAGCTATTTGAGCAGTATTCATATTTCTGTAAGCGCATGCAGTTGGTGTCAATTTATTAGCATTTATTTGCGAAATATGACTTTCTAATTGAAATATCTAATTATCATTTAATGTGTTTCGTGACAAGGTTGTATAGTCTGGCAATAAATTGTTGCAACTGACAACCTCGAAGAGCAAAATTTTTTAGAAAGGTCTTTCTTCAAAGACGACTTAAATTCGTCTACTGCACATTTAAAGTCAAACGGCTTAAGAAATTGCGTGAACTTTAACATCACTTCGGATAAGGCCTGACGGTAATGAAAATACTTAGTTTGTAGACGGCAATCTTGCACATGGATTCGTTCAAGCAACATACTCAAAACGAAACGTTCTTGTTAAAACTCACCAGTATTCTTTTATTGAATTGTACTCACGATTTGCAATTTGAACACGATTTCTTTAGTAGTACCTACATTGATTTCAGTTTGGAGTATTATAATTATATATCATAATAATAATGAATTAAGTAAATTTAGTATTATTTTATTAGGATATTTGTTAGATCTGGTTATCTCTAACATTTCTAGTGAATTTAATAATCGTCACTTTTGCTCAATAAGTATGGTTTACAAACAATAAATAATTTTGTCTTTTAATCAAGTCATAAATTGGAGTTGATCCAGTGTTACTGATTATTGGAATATAAGAAACTCTTCATCCTTATAAAACTTACAAGTCTACTTAAGTGAAACTGTATTCACTAAACTTTAAAAACATTTCCTTCTCATCGGATTAACTTTTATATCATGTACTGAGCTTCCCATCGACATTATTCGCCGTACACCAGTGGGAAGCGCTGGTTTTTCCACCCTTCGTCGCAGCTACTCATCCACGCTCTTGGCGTAAATTTTCTATAAAAACGCGCTAACTATTTTTACTTCCCGTTGTAATAAACGTGTGGGGCTGAACGAAAGCTCCGGTTTTCACGTCCAACCTATTTTTAAACGTGCACACCCTTTTCCAATCGGCTGGATATTGACCAGTGAACACAGGGATCCTTCTCTCTGGCAAATAAACACATGACAAAGGGTCATCAGCATCCGATCAATGTCAGTCCTCAATGGTACGCGACCGCGTTTTACCGCAGTTTCTGATGAAGGCTTCGCAAAACTGGAGGTCTGGCAACGATAATGAGTTTCTGAAGGACGGCTGCAGTTAAAGATTTTACGTCAGGTTCGGCTGCCGAGTGAGTTAAAAGTTTCTGTGAAGTGACTCTTGACAAATGAAAACTGGAGAAAGCACTGTACCTCTTATTATTTACTAATAACGATTTCTGCCATTGTATTTATTGCTATCTACAGTGCTATTCAGGTAAGCAACGGGTGTTCTTAGAGCAAAGACATCGTTTACACTTGCCATATTTATCAAAGCTTCACTTACAAAAATCTATTTAAGTGTTCGTAATAACAAATATTTCTTCCGAGAAAACTACCTTTACCAAGGTAGCTATGAACATTGAGTGGCCTGGAAACAACAGCTCGGTTTATGCGTATTGCGTCGTCAAAGTAATTTTAGGTTGAGAGAAACGTTGCTAACTTTTTATGATTTTATTAAATTTTGCAACGAACTGAAAAATGCGTTTAATACGAGAAAACTGTCGCGGGATGATATATCACGATTTTAAAACTGATCTGTCACCAAAGCAGTGCATTGAGAGACATACAGGGTGATTTTTTGAAAACTTCACACCTTGAATAACTTTAAACATAGCAAAAATTTAAAAATTTGCAAAAACAGGTAAACTTTTGTTTGCAGGGGGACAACTTTTGAGATAAGTTTTTAATGGATAGCGCTTACTCTCTGAGCAGGGTAGACACCCCTTTAAAAATTTTAAATGGAACTATCCATCTTGTGATACATCATTTGAAAGCTTATTTCACAAAGAGTCTGGCCATGTAATTAGTTTTACCACGTTTAACTTATTGACGGGGTAATAGATTAATAGTGCCTACGAAACAGGTTGCTTATTAAATTGAATATTTTGGACTCTTTTCAACAAAATGTATTTTATTTTAGAGCGGAAATAAAATTTGTCCTTACGAGAACCCAAAATTTAAACAACCAACTTGTAAAAAATATGACACTTAAAAAAACTCCCAGAATACTGAAAATTTTCTTTTAACATTATTATTAACATTAAAGTATTTATCATGTAATTTTTTAAAAAGTCCATGTTCACGAAAAAGAAAAATTATTTATTTGTAACTCCAAAAACAGTGTGAACAAAACCGTAGAAATTCAAACCTTACAATAGATTCTCAAAATGTGCACCACCTCTTTCCATACAATAATACAGACGGTTCTCGAACTCCTGCTGCACTTTTCGGAAAGTTTCAGGTGGAATTCTCCTGCACTCGTTAATAATTCTTTCTCGCAGATCGTCCAGGCTAGTAGGTTGTGTTTTGTAAACCACAGATTTTAAATGACCCCATAGAAAGAAATCTAAAGCAGTCAAATCGGGTGATCGTGGCGGCCATTCAATTGTTCCACGCCTACCAATCCAGTGAAGAGGAAATCTATCATTTAACCAATTTCGCACATTAATGGCGTAATGCAGTGGGGCTCCATCATGTTGGTAAAACAATTCGTATTCATCCAACATTGGATTTCCTTCAGGGTCACATTGGTTTTCTAATTGCTCTGTGATGAAAGGATCAATAACGTTATCAAGTAATTCTAAATACATTCCCCCATTTAGCGTCCCATCAATGAAAATTGGACCTACAATTGCGTTGCCAAGTATTCCAGCCCAGACGTTCAGCTTCTGAGGAACTTGTGTATGACCTTCTCGAAAAATATTAGGATTTTCGTCACTCCAGTACCTGACGTTATGTTTATTTACAGAGCCGTTCAAAAAAAATTGTATTCATCACTGAAGCAGATATTTTTTATTAGATTTGGTATTACTATAATCTTTTCTGTCATAATTTCGCAAAATTGCAGTCTTCTATCGAAGTCATCTTCGCCGAGTTCCTGGAGAGTTTTCATCTTATAGGGATGGAATTTGTGCAGTTTTGTAACTTTCCTTACAGATAAATAAGAAAGTCCAGTGGCTGTAAAAATGTTACGCAAAGAGCTAGTTGGATCCATTGCAAAATGACCAAGTACTTCAAGTTGGGCCATTTCATCAACGACTCTGTTCCCTGCCCTTTTTTTGTTTACTACAGATCCAGTGTCTTGAAATTTCTGCACGAGATCGAGAATGTACCTCGCGTCAACATTTTTATCGGGGTGCCGTTCGTTAAACACCCTTGCTGACGCACGAGCACAGCTATGCTCAGCACCGTAAATAAAAATTATTTCTACCCTTTCGGCAGTTGAATAAACCATTATCACTTGGACTCTCACTTTAAAATTTCACGCGATTTATAAAAAGGAATGTGAACAAAAAGATGATCGTGCCAAAGAAGTAGCCAAAAAGTTGAAACAAAAAATTGGAAACACAAAGTAAATAATTATTTAGCCAATTCAGTATAAACTGTCGAGTTGCAATATCAAGTAATGTCGAAAGAAAATTTTAAGTATTTTTGGCATTTTGCTTAGGTGTAACAATTATTTTTTAACAAGTTTTTTTAGGCTTAAGTACGGACAATTTTTATTGTAACTGCAAGACAATAAATTTTGTTAAAAAAAGTCCAAAGTATTCCATTTTATAAGCCACTTGCTACAATGCACTTTTTGACCCACTACCCCGTCAGTGGGTAAAAAATAGTAAAACTAATTACATGGCAAGACTCCTTGTGTAATAAGCTTTTAAATGATGTATCCTAAGATGGGTAGTTTCATTTAAAATTTTTGAAGGGGTATCTACCCCGCTAAGAGGGTAAGCGCTATCCATTAAAAACTTATCTCAAAAGTTGTCCCCCTGCAAACAAAAGTTTACCTGTTTTTGCAAAATTTTAAATTTTTCCTCTATTTAAAGTTATTTAAGGTGTGAAGTTTCCAAAAATTCACCCGGTATAGTGCTGCCCCAAGATTGAAGACTATACGGCTGGTACAATGAATAAATTAAATTAAGCTTTTTATTCAAGTAGTTTATTTAAATAATAAATGATGAAATATTGGGGACATATTCAAAGGAGAGAAAAGGACCATATTCTAGAAAAAGCGTGGAAAATGTACAGCAACAAGTTCAAAGTAGGACGACCGTGCTACACTTGGAGAACAACGGTGGAGGGATCATAGCAAAATCAAACATAAATGAAGAACAGTGATCGGAAATTCCAAAAGATAAGAAAACAATAAATAAGGATGTCCTAAAGCTGCATACAATCTCAGACAGCAACTCGTCCGAGGAAGAACAGGAATAATGCAGCCGAACTAAGATAACATCCAACACGGACGCTAATAAAAAAGTATCCGCTAGTTGGATGTCCTGAAAACCTTCCCATTCCAATCCCCAATCTCCTGTAACATGCGCTATGGGGGAGCCCACTAGCAACAAGCGTTTAACCCCTCCAACCCATTGTAGACGTAGCCGGCCTGGCGGTATATCCGGGAGCGACATAAATGCCTACCGTACGCTGGTTCAATCAATCAAAGAATCAGTCAAGTGTTTTATTTAAATGATTAGAGAGGAACTGCAGTCACTAAAGATAACATAGCCTCTGTTCGACAAATGATTGAGGAGGGCAGTAGTCACACAGAATTATTCATTCGCTTACATCATCTTCAGGCTAAAAAAATTGTTTTTGCTTGTTTTTTTGGTATACGTCTGTTTTTGAGGCCGTTGATTACGAAACTGCATTCAGATTTTTGAAGTTTGAAGTGGTGGATACGATATGGCGGACATATTTAGAAAATGATAAGAATTAGCAGCACCGTCGTTGAGATTATTTTTAAAAAGATCGAAAAGTTCTAGTCGGGCAAACTTCTTTTTCCAGGATCCACTCATTGCTTCTGAGAATTATAAACAAAAAGATTAAGAACGGAAACTAGCATTTCCTCGCTTTTATCATCGATCACCTTTTTCAAGTAAAACTGTTTTGTAATAAGCAATGAACTTGTTTCAAAGTTAAGGAAGTTTGGCAATAACTTAAAATTTGCAAAAACAGTAAAATTATGGTTGTTATGGAAATGTGATAAAATATATACGTCATGTTCACAAGAATTAATTGTAATATTATAAATATTACCGATATATAGTTCGCGCCAGGAGAGAAGTTAAGAATGTAATATCGTCCACAGTTTGAACGGAGCGAATCGCATGGGTGGGCTGAGTTAATAAGATCATGAATAATGACGAGTACGCTAATGATTTCATTGTTTCGCGACAGTTTTTGTCCCCACCACTTCTATCTTCTTTCCTMGCGCGCACTTTATATGCTAGTTTAAATTGAATAAACACTGTTCACCTGCATCTATCTTTAATAAATGCTCCAGTCAAGAACCACGCTCTGTTACAAAAACATTAATTTATCAATAATAAGTAAAATAAAAAAGGTTACAAAAATTCTAGTCAGACAAAAACTTTCCTGAAACTTGAATTTTCAGCTATTTACAACTGATTTTTTCGAAATTTCTTTTTGAATGTATATGAAATCACTGGACGTAGTTTCAAAATGGAATACTGTGGAACAATGTACTTTTCATCGGCGTGATCATATTTTTTATCGATTATTTGTAAAAATGTTTTCCCAAATTCATTACTTGGTAATAGCCTACAATTCAATAACTAGAAGTTAGCATCGTAAAAACCTTCGCAAGATTAATTTATATTAAAGAATCACGATTCTTTATACGATGAGGTTTTCTTTACACGTGAGACACTTTTATATTTTCTGGCCTCTTACACGTAGCAACTATCACTTTGACAGAACTATCAGCTAAGTTTTGACAGTTGTTAATAATAAATACCGCACGTTCTATTATTTAGAGAGGCGAAAAAGAAATTAACAATCTCTAGTTTATCAATTTTAGAGCTCTAATTGGCAAAAAAATGATTACTTAATATAATTACTTACAAAATCGGCCAATCGATGGTATCTTAAAGTTTGTTTTCCTAAAGTTTCGAATAATTTAGTTCACAGCGCCCACGAAGCAAAATTGTTTTGCATCAAGACAATGCTTCCTCCTATACAGCTCAGCAAACGTCCACTTTTTGGAAGTCACGTGTTATTTAAATATACTCCCTACAGCCCCGACTTATCACGCTGTGATTTGGACAGAGTTTTTTGAATACATATGATGGTGTTGCTGCATTCAAGAACCTTGTATCTGAGGTGACTTAAGAACACTGAAATCCTTGAAATCCTTTGTAACACAATAAAGGCCTATTTTCTTTTTATTCACGATTTATTATTAAGGTTTACAACGGTTTTCGGTGCTACCTAGTAACTACACGTAATAATTTTATTGTTATAGATATGAAAAAATGTATAGTGAAGACATGTGACGTATTAAATACTTCTATACACGGCATTTGTAACAAAATATTAACTTCAAAAATAAGCGTTTTTTTTTATTTTCCACTTTTCCCAAGTATCAAATTAACAGAGATACAGGTAGTTAAAGCTTTTAATTAAAACCAACATTGTTTAACAATAGTAAAACTAAAGTTAATATTACTTAAATAATATGCTGAAAATGATCGATGATGTAGTATACTTAATACCACGTTGCAAATGTAGCAAACGTCCCAATTATCGAAAAATTAATTTCGCCAACAAAATAAAGACTGTAACGAACATAAAGAAGAAAAATAGCTCCTGCTTAATAAAACTTGTTTTACATATATTGCAGTGGCAGTTTTTTCTTGTGAAGCAATAAATCAATTGCACCACCAGTAAAAACAACCTAAAGCTTGTTTTATGCCTTTAAAATAAAAAATAATAATAGTTTAATTATATTTTTATCATATTCATTGAATATGGATGCCTGATGCCTTCGTGGTAATGATCCGGTCCCGAGCTAGATTACAGAGCCACCTATAGTTCGCTACTGGTTGCATTTGAATTAACTTAAAATGCCTAAATGCGAAGTATGTAAAAGTTTTAAAAAATGTGAGGCAAACAGGAAAAGAATTTAAGAATGTGCGGAATTTTTAAATTTCATAAGATTTATTGACCTATTTGGTATTTTTATTGTTTCTTAGTCAATATCATAACTGTTGATGCTCCACTATCTGACGGATTAACTAGTCGCTACTGATATATTGTTATATCTGGTGAGTTGTTAAATTAGCGGTTGCCATTTAAGTTTTTCCATTTTTCATATACGATTTGTAGAACCTGAAGGAGTGGGAACAAAACCTACGAATTGTCGACGTAACAAGGAGTTGCTTATCTTTTCCAAATAACCAATACCTGAAGTACTTCTTATATATTTTTTTCAAATCTGGGAATACCTGGAATTAGTTGGATGCATTCGTGAAAACAACCAGCAGTAAAAAAAGAAGCTGTCAAATACACTTGTTGGTATCTGAAGCGACATTGTCTATGCCTACCTATCAGTCCAAAATATTTCACTATGTACATCGATGCCAACTTAAGTTAGTTATGTTAGCCTCTTTGCGCTCTACTTAAGGGCATACTATGTTGGTAACCTCGCTGGTAACGGAAATACGTCAGAACTGACGTAAATTCAAGTTATATGAAAAACGCCTTACTAATATAGGATTTCCGCTTCTATCAGATCTTTATCTACACAGCCTTAATAACCAAACTAAACGATATATTTGAGTGTGTATCTCTAACGTCTTACGAATGTCTTAGTATCCACCTCATACAGTGTGTGTGACAAAACAACTAACAAACCACGCATTAATATATTCCTAGGTACACCGCGGGGAATAACAAACTTTTCCTCTAATGACTACAGTTGCACATTATTCTCTTTTGCCTGCTGACAGCGACAACATCCAGCACAGGGGGTGCTAATTAAAAAAGTTATGGAAGTAGCATATACGGGGGATGAATTATTATTCGGCCTCGTATTTTATAATGCGAAAGCAGAACAGGTGCACAACGAGCTGTGGAATGGTCGTTATTACCATTCGTAATCAAAGAATTGCATGTGGAGCGGCGATTTTTAATAAAAATTAAGAGTCAGCCTTTTATCGCACCCATGTTTCGTCATTAGCACTGGAATATTTACGAAAACGCTTAGACATTACCACCGGTTACGAAAAATAAAACAGTAGTGTATTATTTTATTAGTCTTCTGTATTTGAGACACTCTTGGGAATTATTTGTATTTTGGATTTTTTCCTACAACTACAAGTTATTATTTTTTATGATTTTACAGTAAAAAAAGCAAAACCGTGAATAGTAAAGAACTCAAACTGTATTTATTTTAATTTTTATAATCTACTGACTAATAGAAATATATATACCTCCACGAATTAGTGGTACCAAAACATCGCATAACTAAAGATAACCAGAGTTACTTTTGAATTTTGATCACTCTGAGCAAAACAACATCAATTGATAAGTTGCCCATAAAGATCTCTCGATCTTTCACCTACCAAACATGCCTGTGACATTGTGGATAAAATTTACTCAATCCTCCACAAACTCTAGTGGCACCCATGATGCTATACTATACATATTGCGAAATAATCACTAGTATCTGTCATCTGAAAGAAGTTTATGATATTAATTTAATAGGTAAAAACGTACTAGATTATTAGAAGTGAGGTTATTGAAGAAATAGTTTACTACATTTTGCATCAAAGAGCACCTTTAATTAGGTGGCTATTTACATGTTTTATTTACTTCTTGGCGTACTATTCAAAAGCTGAGTCATATTTTAATTAAAACCCTGCTAGCAGTCTGACTTTTTAGGGTAAAATTGCGTGGCTAGGTAACACATGTTTATAACTAGAAAATGGAATAACCCTTTTACACATAGTTAAGGTGATATTTGCACAGATACCAGTTTTGTCTTACATTTTTTTTAATCCATCCTTGCAACTTGGCACATCTGTACCTAAATATTTGTAAGTAGAAGAGCATTATGGCAGAAAAGCATTCGCATCAGTTTACAACCCTTTAGTGGTGGATTTTTTGAGTCCTATTTCACCACATTTTATTGTAAAACTGAATAGGACTTATCTAAGCCCAAACAGTATAGCTACAAGTAGATACCGTGGGAAATCTGAAATATCTCAGCCTTCGCAAACCGCTCCTTATGCTACCAGTAAATTCATTTGGGAGTTGCTGATAAACTAGGTACACCCTCACATTAATAACTGTACGATAAACACGAAGCAAAAAGATTTTCGATACAAAGCAAACCATAGTTTCTGAACTAATGATTAAAATATCGCGTATGTTTTAGATTTAATCTGCAAGTGCTTCATTCATTAGCACCTAACAGGGTAAGCTTTTAAAATGTTTAGCATGGAGTTCTCAGAAACTAGCAAAGACGGAAGGAAGGTTAAACAGGAAAAGATTTGCAATTTTGTTAGCTTAATTTAAAGCACCTTTTGAATTGAACTTCGCTGTATAAGGTGTACTTGTACCTCTAAACTATTTTTAATACAAAACATAGATCACTATGGTTTCAAAAAATCGGCCACTTTTAAGTTACCCAACATAAAATGAATAATTACAAAATATGTTCATCTCTCTGATTTATTCTGACTTTTAAAGTGGTTGATCATAGACGAATGAAAACAAATAAATCAAATGTCAATCCATTAATATTTTATGCTTTGATATTAGTTATAGAAGTTTTTTTTTATCAATTATTTAAATTTGGAAAAGCGCGATATTATCAACTATTATATATGGTGTAATTTAAAGGCTGTCTAAGCTCCATAAGAATATTTTGAGAAATCGTATGTTAATTTGGAAATTTATGACTCCTTCAGTAAACCAAAGGACATTTCAAACCAAATAAATAAGGTTGCAGTATTGCAAAATCTATCCATTTCAACAAGCCAAGTTGCGGCAGATGTAGGAACACAGCAACGCACTTTTTTGAGTATTATACAAAGACATATGTAGAGCCAATCCATACTTTGGAGTGAAAAATCACAATTCACAAACTGCTTGATAACGAGCATCTTTCGGTGCAGGAATATCTTCATCATGTTGAACGAAGAGAGGGTGTGGTCTTGGTCCGCATATTTTTATGGCTATTTAACTGGTGCACTTTATCCAGCTTCCTCCAGAACGAATTCCAAGATGTGCGATATGAACTAAATTTAGAGAATGGTGCAATGCTCCAGGGGTTTCCACAAGACGAAGCTCCCCCTCATATAATAATAATAATAATAATAATAATAATAATAATAATAATAATAATAATAATAATAATAATAATAATAATAATAATAATAATAATAATAATAATAATAATAATAATAATAATAATAATAATAATAGTCTTTATTCGTGATGCCACCATGACAACATATACATAAAAAAAATATACAACCTGCTCCCGATGTGCCGGCACCAACGAAACGGCGGAGTTCAGTTGACCACAACGCTAGAGAAGTGGCATCTGCTCTTCCACTCAACCCAATTATTAGCTAATAGTATAGATAAAGGCCATAGAGTGACGAGAAAAAAAAAGAGAAAGGAAAAAATGCAACATGAGTGTGACAGAGAGTATTACTTATGCAACGATATAGAAAAGAAAAGAAAATAGATATAGAACCAGGTAACTAAAGGTATAACTCACTGTAGGAAACGGATATTGTTTATCGGACTGGAGAAGTAAAGAGTAGGATCTTTTTGTAAGCAGTTTTGAAGGTACAACTGGATTTTGATTTTAAATTTAAAGGAATTGAGTTATATAGCTTACAGATATTGTACGAGAAAGAACGTTGGAAGAAGCTGTCTCTGTGTAAAGGTAGCGAAAGTGCATCCCTCCTGCGTATGCCGATGTTGTGCACATCCGTTCGGTGTTTTATTTTATTATAAAGATACTCCGGAGTCTTATACGGAATTATCTTATGTAATAAACAGGCAAAATGGAGTTTTCTTCTTGCCGTCATGCTCAGCCATGGTATTGAACTCAACTTGTGTGTGATATGTTGTCTTCGACTGATTTCATAAATTAATCTCAGACACGAGTTCGGCACCACATGTATCCTCCTACCGTCTGCACTATCCAAACACGGGCCATAAACTGAATCAGCAAAGTTAAAAAGAGACAAGACTAGAATATCACATAAATGAATTTTTTGCTGAATATTCAAGAAATTACGGATATTTTGAATTATCTTTAAGTTACAGAAAGCTCTACCGATCAAAAGGCTGATATGCTGTTGGAACCGTTGCATATTGTCGAGAACAAATCCCAGATTTTTTGCACTATTTACTGTAACAATTTTCTGACCCTGCACATATTAACGTTGGAAACCATGTTGTTATAAGTAGGAGAGGCAGGTGAGAGCCCAAATAGCATCATCTTAGATTTAGACGGATTAATAGTGAGTGAATGTGCCAGTGAGACATTATATAGGTGACCTAGATCTACAGAAACCTTATCAGTTAGTTCAGCAATGTTTATCAAAGAAATAGATAACTGACTAGTTCTATGCCCTCCTTGGTCTCCCGATCTTTCGGCTTTAGATCTTTCAACAAAGTTTAATCGAGAAGTTATGAAAGAGTGGAGGACCTCAGAGAAGCCGTTAAAGCAGCTTTCATGGGAATTGCCGTTCTATTAGAAAAGCTTTATTCTTCTGAAACGGCGCAATACATGCATTGGTAATAGCGATTATCGTTTTGAACATTATTTATAGTAAATTTTTATGTGCTTTGGTTTTTAAACATGTGTAAATACTTAGTAGTGCTTTGTTACATAAATAAAATTCAATCAACTCATCAAAAGTCTTTGAAACGTCTCGTTTTTCAAAATTTAAGACCTAATTAATTTACTTTTCAGTGACTAACTAATGGTCATAACTCTTAAATTATTTTTCCCATAGCCAATTGCGATTTGTGTTTAGAAAGAACGGTAAGTTTATTTTATATCTCTAAAACGACAATTACTTGAATGATATTATCTGATAGAAGTCTTACTTATATTATATACGTAAAATTAAAATTATCGGCTTTGGATTAAGAATTTGGTTTGTTTAACTTAGTACACCATGAACTTTTTCAGAAATTCAAATCACCTAGCTGCAAGTCTTCCTATTTTGTTCTATTGCCGATATTTTCCGAAATTCTCTCCCTCTCTTTATTTTCGTGGCATGTAAGACATGTAATGTTATGCACAATTTAATCTACCAAGATCGAATTACAGAAAAGGCAGATTCTCGCCGATATAATCTATTAACTCACCAATACGTAAACAGCGAAAGGCATGACCACCACAGCGACGAGGAGATCAGCTAACGCCAGGCTGACTATGAAGTAATTGGTTACAGTTTGTAGAGTCCTCTCTCTATAAACACTCAGTATCACCAGGACGTTACCAAACAATGTAAATATTGGAAACAACACCAACACCAAGGCCCAGTAATTATAACTGGGGTGACCCTCATCGAAGGGAAAAGTACAGTTCAATCCACTACCGTTGAGAGCAAGACTGCAGTTCTGCCGGAGGTAAACGGAGTACTCGCCCTCATCCCCCGACAGGTTCAAGTGGCTCAAGTAGTGGTCAACATCCTCGAATTGAATCAGAAAGGAGTCGGGCGACTGGTTAAACTCGCTGTCGTTCTTTGTGGAGTTGCCATCGAACCAGAATCGGAAGGAATCCGATGAACTCATGTTGTAGTCCACCATGGTCTACCGACCCATTTTAACTGGAGACCGTCACACTAATCGCCCAAGTCAACCTTCCTCCTGTTCCATGTCGGATCTTCCTACGTGGACATGTCGGAAGTTCTTGAGGCTGTGTGCGCGAGGTTCCGTTGGGGAGGCGCGTGCGGACCGGTTCAACTTCGTCGACGCTCTAAGAGATCGGCGCACCGGAGAGCACCACGGCGCCGCCCTGTCTCTTGCGCCCTCCGTTGGGGGCGCGCCGAGCAGATGCCCGGAATGCGAGGGACAAAGGACACCGGGCCGTTCAGATGCCTGCACATGCCTTGCGGAGGGGTGAAGGATTCGAATCGTTTGTTACCCGGCAGAAGCCTGAATGGGTGAAGAATTCGGCCGGATTAATCAGGTATAAGACGTATAGTTGCCGGAAGTTTACAAGGTAAAGTCGTTAGGTGTCTTCGTTTTTTTTAACTCAACTCGAGGGAACCAAATACGAGGGTGCACATTTCAAGCTGGCGCTGAACTGGCGATGGCGAAAAAACAAGGCTGTCAAATTATAATAGTCCATCATTGGGACTTCACTTAGCTATACAGGGTGATCAATTAAGGCCGGACAGCGGCTGTAACTTGGAAACTAAGCGTGCTAGAATCTTCCGGTAAATTTTTTTTTAACAAATGTGGCCACCCAAATTTCATTTAAAATATTTTGAAGTGCGTAACTTTGCCGCTAGGTGGCGCATTTAATATGACATATCAAAGAATCGTTTCTTTCTCCTAAAAGTTGCAATGCAATGTTGGTCTAAAATAAACTCATTGCAATCTATGTTTATATCTTAATAAATTTTGTTCGAACATTTTTTTTGTAGTTGCTATGGCAATGACGATAGGAGAGATAGAAGTTTCAAATCTTCAAAATAGCATAACTCAAGTATGGTTCAACCAAATTTAACGAGTGATGGCTAGTTTTGAAGTGAATTTTATGCGTTTCAATACAATCATAAATAACTTATCATTTATTGCAGCTGTTTGACAATAGGGGGCGCTGGTGTTACAATTTTTATATTTGTTCAAATATCTTAAAAAAATCAAATGCAACCCTATAGACTTTTTTACTAGCTGTTATAGCTTATTAATAACGCAAGATAAATTTTAAAACTGGTAGTCGATGTATAGTAAAAATCTGCGAATCCGTCTTTGGGTTCAGCTTTTTTTTCATTGGAATAAAATGAGGTTCCATTAAAAAAAAAAAGACTTGTACTCATAAATTACGACTTATTAAGTTAGGTTATACGGTGATTTGCCAGCAGCGGTGGAAATTTTGAGGATCAATAATTATTTTTCGCCACCTAAAACTCCCGAGACTCGTATTTTCTTTATTTTTTAATTATAGCTTTAAGCGAAATGTCAAATTGAAGGTCTTTTTTAACTCTTTAAAAATGGTATGTAAGTGTCCAAAAATATTTGCAGATGATATTTCACAAATAAAGTGTTTTTTGTTGTTTTTTTTATCTCACCTCGTATAATAAATATTGCTTTATACTTGCTGGATGCCGATTTTGGCCTTCTTTAATTTGTGTCATTATCATGTATGCCTCATTTTTACTACTTGTTAATAAAAAACAAGAAAAACTCATGGTCGCCGTACTCTATTAACTATCTTTATAAATTCAGTAGCTAACCGTGGGCTAGTGTCAGTAAGAATTTGGTATTATATTTTTTATATGGGGAACACCAGAGAATGCTATAACCAAGAAACGGAAAAAAATATCGACCTCCGGCTTTCAAATTTATCTTTCTTGATTAATGAGCTATAACAACCAACAAAAATACGATCTTGTAATGCTTTTTATTTTAACTACACCTAAATGGTGATGATGTAACTCATAATGTAAAACCTCTTGTATACTCTCAGGTATAACTAATCAGTGATTCTACAAGAGACTCCCTTGTTCTATAGTTAACTCGCTTCTCGGAACGAAAAAATGGCTTGTGTTTTTTGTCTAATTTATTTAATTTTAATTTGTTTGGCCAACCGTTGCGAGTATTAGCTATAATTTGTTGTAAGAATGCATCTTTAGTCGTAGCAGATTTGACTAAATTTAAATTAATAGGCAGGGTATCGTTTTCTACAAATATAAATATATACTAATAGACCAACGTGTACTATCATCTTTTATCTTTTGTAAGTGTCGAAATTGTACCGTGATGCTTCAGGTAAATTACCTCAGATAGCAGCTTTGAATATTTGATATACCAGCATATCGAACGAAACAATGAAAATCGGTTGTTGCATTGGATGCAGTTTAATTTTTACTTTAACAAAGAGCGAATTTTGTACCGTTAAAAGGGCAAAATTTCTACTTCATTGTGTCGGATTTTGGTATCACTTCTAGCAAAATCGTCTTAATTTAGTACCTCTAAGGGTCTCATCTGACAGCTATGAAATCCTGCACATTATTAGTTCGAATCCTGATAAAGAAACGCCTTTCTTACAAAAAATTGAAACAAAACAATTTATAATTAGATAAAAATGTGGAATAGAAAAACAACTTGAAGCCAAAAACTATTCTAGTGAGATATCCTCTTTGTTCCTGCAAGAAAAACGTCTACTAATTTTGACCAATAAACCTTTTGTCAAGATACCGAATGATTGTACTCGTAATTTGACTACTTATTGTGAATAAATATTACTCTAAAAGATTTCAGTTTTTTAATGTCAGGACAGTTGTCAGGATGGTGATTATTGTAGGGGTTTCTATAAATGATTAATGCATCCAGGTGATCCAGTGTGCTTATGGAAATTATGGATGAAATCAGTTTGTCTTCTCTCAGGAAGATGAACACAGGCTACAGTAAGCCTGTTAATTGTACTATGATGGGCCGAAAGATGTAAGCTAACGTAATTAGCTGCACTACACAAAGCTTCCACAGTGCAAGGGTGTAGACTGTGAAGGTCACTACAAGCAGACTGTACCAATAATTATTGTTATTTCTTACATTTGAAAGAAAATTAGAACCGTGTATTGCTGGAAAATGTTTATAAACCCATCGATTTCGTGACTGTAACTTGATCTGCAACCTTCAGTACTATCGTGCTCATTGATGTTCAGTGATCGCCGTGCATACTGTAGTTTGACAGCAGTTATAAAAAAGGTGGCACAAAGAATTCAGAAATAATCAACGCCGCCCGCGTTGCATGAATTGTTTTATACATTATTGCTATTACAGAAAAAAAGAACTAATTGTATTGTATTGTCCTAAAAAATTGCAGATGTCTTCGAAATTAGGATTCAAATGAAATCAATAATGAAACAAAAAACTATAGAACCCCTCTATTCTGAGTGATTCAATCTGTTTTTCTTTTAGTATTTCTACGCAGTGGATTTTTATCTATCCCATTTACAGGAGCCTACCCCGTAATCTATTCAGCCTTATTATGCAGGTGTTAATGAAGGCGCTGAATCCTGAAAGAGTCGCTAATAGCTTCAATTTGCAGATCTAAATCCATTCCCCCAGAATTAACGGTTGATTTAATCCATTCTGCTACTTATTACGTAAAATATACCCGGCCAGCAGAGCAGTCTAATTCTCGGGTGTACCATGCTTCAGTTTCGGCGAAGCGAAAAAGGCTCGCATTTAAAAACGGCCAGGGATTGGATTAAGCCGATGGTTTTCCGATCCTGCTACATCCCCATCAGAGAAAGGGGTGCCAGTGTCGTCAAGTCTTATTATTATATCGCAGGTTGTGTACAAGGTTGCATTGTCCGTTTTAAGTAAATTGCAAGGTGATTCTGTGCCTTGGCGATGAAGGAGAATGTTCTGAAATGGAGATAGTGCGCTAAAACTCTCGACGTTTTAGGTGAATGCACCTGTGGCATCTGTGCTCATACGAAATGCTCTCGTTTAATTCCTTAGGGAATGGATTGTAGCAAAACGAAAGGAAACCAGGTACGATTCACAGGAATAAGTGCGCTTTCTCTGTAAGCGTAAAAGGTTTACAATGATAATAAGCCAAACGGCCGGCGTGACTTTTGCGGGGCTAGGTACAAAAATTTTGCGGGTCCAAAATGCACATTTAATTAAATTAAATTTAATGCACTACAAGCCTTTTTACAAATGCAAAAAATGACATTAAGAGGTTTTTTAGGGCAGGTGGAAGTGAAGTATGAATTGGCTCCAAAGTATCATCTATTAATTTCTAACCTCAGTCACTTGAACTTTATAATATACTCGATATAATTATCAACAAGCAGACGCAGATGTTGAAGGAAGATAAAATAGTTGCAATCTTTTATCGGTTCGTTTTTTTACAAAACTTAAAAATCTTTACGAAAACTGTTTTAATGATAATTTGTGGGAAAAGGTCATGATGTATATAGGCGGCATAGGCTTGCAAATTAGTATGAAGTGGTGATTTCTCAGTAATGGTGATTCATGGGAAAAAAAGCTCTAGAATAATTTTTGTAGACAATTGCAAGATTTACTACTTTTGTCTTTACGGACACAAGTTCCTAATAATAACAAAAATACTTAAAAGGATTGGGTACAATAAAGGTAACAAACAAAATTCATTAAAATCATTAGAAATAGTAAGTCATTCTGAAAAACTAAATATTAATATACGCAATGAACGAAAATAATTATTAGTGAGCCTTGTACAATTAATTATATTCAGCCGTTAAACCATATATGTATAGGATTCTTATTTTCATCACGAGATTGTTTACACTTATAAATACGCTGATCTTGGGAAGAAGAAGGAAGAGCCCGACCATGACTGAAAAATCGAAACTATAGCCGCGTTTATTTGCAATTTGTTTTTCCAATAATGTGGTATAACGCAGTAAATAAGTATTTAATTGCTTGAAACGTACCGAGCAGTAAAGGTCGAAACCACACAAAGGAAGATGGCATTAATGAAATCTGAAATATATTTTGGTAAAAGGGGTAAAGAGCTTTCCATAATAAATAAATAAAATTATTCTGATAGTGGACTGGCTGTATCAAAACTACAGCTGCTGAACGCATATAACATACAATCATATTATGATTTAATGACTGCGATGGGTATTTCTTTGTTTGGCATGTCAGGTCTGGGTGTTTGTGTTTGATTCTTAAGTTGATAGATACAGTACATACAGTTATCTATCCAGAATGTCCTGAGCGATATAATAATATACTTTACCAAGAGGTATACTACGTAACCGTCTTTTGACTAAATTGATACTTTGAAAAGATGATATTATTTATTATAGCATTTTATACTTTGCCAAATAAAAGCCTGGGAGACACTAAGGCGAAAACACGGAAATTTGATTATTTCGAGTTTCATAATTATGCGTTTCCTTCACAGACGTCTTGTTTATTTTCTAATATATGGAGAACTAAGTAATAAATGTACAACACGGCGGAGTTTATATATTTTATTTTTTTAATAAAGGTTTACAAGAATATGTTTGTTTTTATTATCCATGCATTTTTGATAATAAATACTTTATCAAAATGCTATGAACTGCCCCAAAATATCAGACCAAAAGCCAAATTACTTTGAACCAACCCAAAACACATCAAGCATATAACTGAATCAGACACTTAGCTTACTAATAATATTAGTTATATGCAGTTCCCAAGTTAATTTTTGGGTCAAAAATAATTTCTAAAAATTTAACACTATTGCTTGCCTGAATCGACTTAGCATTTAGAAGTATATATAACTCATAATTTAATGAAACATTTTACGGTAAAAATCTCTTGAAAGTTGTTATATCTATATTTAGTTTCAGTCCATTACATTCACACCTTGAGAAAAAAATATTTGAAGATAATGATGCCTCTAAAGCAAGCGATCCTGTACTTACAGCGTATCAACATTACGATAATTACGAATAATATTATGATTATTGGAAACGACGTCATTAATGAAATTAATAAAAAATAATAGGCCCAAAATTGAACCCTTTGGTACTTCTATTGATACTTTTTAAGAACTTTTCATTTTTTTATAAAAACTACTCGCGTTCTATCCAAGAGCCTATTTCAGTGGCACGCCTCGCACTCCTACATTCAATGATTTGAAAAGCTACTTAAATAGAAAAAAAGTCCAGCTAATAATTATTTATTACTAAGACCTTCATAAAGGTAATTCAAGGCATCTGCCAGTACAGTTTGGGACGATTTATTTTGCAAAATCCTTTTTGTTCAGGAATCAATAGGTCTCTCATGACTTTCGAGAAAATGTTTCAATCTATTGTAAAATAGGTTGTCAAATATTTTTGAAATTTGTCTAGGCAAACAAATAGAACGAAAATGTTTTATGTCACTCCTTGAGCCCTTATTTTTGTAAACTGGTATACATTTTAATTTTTTAAGCACTGAAAGATATATTCCTACACTAAATGCAATATTCACTAAGTGTGTTAAAGGACATACTATTATGTGTTTTACAGCATTTATAACTTTCCCATCGATGTCATCCATTCCTGGGACACTTTTTCTTGTCGTTTTATTAATGAATCATTTCCTTTGCTAAAATATTAACAGCACAATCTGCAGATTCAACACTCTTCTCTTAAATTTATATCAGGTTCTTTGCTTACTCCAGTTACTTGTTTACCTGTTAATTTGTAGTGTGCCTTTGTGGGAAATTCGCAACTATTTGTTAACGCTGGCGATGGTTATTCAAAAACATTATAACCTACTACGATCATCAGGTGTCACCTACCGTACTTGGAAGGCAATGAGCCGCCACTGCTCCAGTAAGTATTTCATATTTTGAACTGCATGTATTTAGGCACGCACTTAGGGTTAATATATTATGTCCTGAAAGTCGTAATAAAAAAGTTTGTAGGTGAAAAAGCATTTGCTTATACAACTTCGTGATATCTCCAGAAGTAAAATTAAAGTATTTGTTCAGGTTATAAAAAAGCTTCYGAATTCTACGCAGTCTAGACACAACAAAGAAGTCTGTAGATAAACACCAAACAAAATCTTTCCCTTTATCATAGTCAGTGAGTGATGGATTCTATCTCAAGAAGTTTTGCTGTAGCGTATATAATAGGTAATGTTCATAATGTAAACACGCACTCTAAATAATGAGTCCATTGCTGGTGCGAGAACGGGAGGACCCTGTAAGCAGTCTCCCTGATTAATACGTGTTATTTAGGTTCGTCTTTAATGAAAATGTCAACAGTGATATTAGGAATGCCACATGAGAGCCCTTGTAAAAGGATATGCAATGCACGTAAGATGAAAGTGTTACACCGGTGGCGGCTGGTCAGGTAAGTGAGGCACAGACTCAGGATAAATCTTATACCTAAACTTCAATTTAATGAACTTATAACAAACAACTTATACTATAATTGATATTTACGTAGCACATACACTCAAGACCTAAAATATAGAAAACTACACGAGGTGTGGKAATTAAATTCCGGGAACTTAGCTATAACTCGGAAACTGGCAACACTGCGTTGTTTGTAAACATATGTCCTTTAAAATGCATGTCTATGCTGTGCTGTCTGCACCGCAACAAACTGCAGATAGATCTATTTCCCTGTAATTACAGCTCATCAGTGCAGTTTCGATCTAGTGCAGACAGCACGGCATAGAACTGGTTTTGCCTATATACCGTGGAGGCTTGTTGTAAAATTGAAGTATGCAGGTTCATGCCAATTTCTCAGGCTACAGGTCACTTCCTTTAGGAAGTAGATCACATTATGGCAGTTAGGTGGCTTTGTCATCATATCAGTGTAATGCTGACAGATGGCATTGCCATCTACTTTCATACTTCCATATATCCGTTAGTTCCAGTCGAAGTTTGAAGTCCTTGCCAGGTATATGTGTTACCGGCAAAGTACTTTATGCAGTCATACCTAGGTTTGCCTAGGCAAAAGCCGCATTGGTCCGAAATTATTAGATATTTCGGACTTTGCAGAGTCATGAAGGCTAACTTCGAAATAACTTGCCGCATTACTATCATACTATCAATATTCTATGTACGAGTACAAGGCACAGTTTGCAATAGAAGAAAAACAACAAATAACAATCACAAATAAAATAAACTTTTACATACAAAAATCAATGAAAACATATTGAGGTATAATCAGAGACAATCTTAAAATCGGAGTAGATCCTTATAGAATACACCTAGTATCGTTTAAAAAAGAAATAGGTATTCGCAAAAAACACATTCAAAAAACCAACTGAAAAGATTTAAGGTAGAATCAGAGAGGTCTATTCGGGTAGAATTAGTACATAGTATGTACATATTATACAGGGACCCTTGTCTATACAATACATTTAGTGTTAATTATGTCACTTATTAGTACAAGGTGTCGAATGGTGACCCTTGTAATTGCATAAGAATGTTAATATTTTACATTTACAATAGTTAGTGGTGTATTTTTTGTACAGTTACATCATTGAAACCTTTGCCCTCCAAATGAAGAATTGGGCCCACTAATTTCGCGAAGCGAGTTCTATTTTCGGGATGTCTTCGATTTTAAAAAATTGTTCCCTACAACTTTGAATTTGGTTCCTTGCCTATAGAGAACTGATTTCACCATCTTTAGTACCGATTTTATAAAAACCATCTGCAGCTTTTTCCATTACAACATATTACGGACATCTCATCTCCTTTGCCTCTGTCCAAACTCGAAACTGGCACTGTGACTGTTGCAGAAACTGTCTGCGCACAGCGAGGCATAGAACTGATGCTCCAGAACCATCTGCGTCATCGTTGGCACTGGTACCACTAGTACTTCGAGCGCAATTCAAGTGAACAGTTTCACCACAGTTTCTGCACTTGTGAGAACTTGAAGTTTCCTTAGAGCAAGTAGTACATAAGCTTTGTGTAGAGCTTGACTGTGGAATTGAGTTGTCGTTTTCAGAATCGGATCTTTCCTGCTCCAGATTATTCGTTGCTCCACTTCTATTGTAATTAACACTAGCAAGCGGTCCTTCTAATTCTTCCTCAGTTAAGCAGCTTCCTTCGGACAGATTCGAGCTGAATATGTGTCTTGTATATGGGAAACCAAATCAAAAGTGCATATTCCAACTTAGAGCGAACAAGGGAAAAGTATAATGTTTGTAAGGTACTCAATCGTCTGAACTCTCTACAGTTTCTATACATAAATTCATAGGATTTTTAAGACGAATTGATAGTGTTTAATATGTGACTGCAAAAGGTAAATTTGTGGACAAAGATAACATCGAGGTCCCTGAACTCATCCACCCTGTTCAAAACCTTACTGTTAACATTGTATTGATAGTTAACTATATTGTGTTTTCTGGAGAAAGAGAGAACAAAACATTTGGAAACATTGAGATTTAAGCGATTAGTAAGACAGCATATATTTAGATAATTAAGATGATTTTGCAGTAAAAGACAGTCGTTGAATGGTTATAGTATTGCATAGTTTAAAATCATCAGCAAAGATGAGGTTCAGACTTTTGTGTGTGTCAGGAAAATCATTTATGTACATAAGAAACAGAAGAGGGCCCAGATTCGAACCCTGAGGGACTCCGGGAGTAGGAAAGAAAGGAATAGAAATGTAGTTCGCATAACGCACTCTGTTTTCTCCAAATGACAGATGATGCGATTAAAAAAGGCTTACAAAAGAGGAAGAGAAGCCAAACCGTTCCAGCTTATTTAAAAGAACAAAGTGATCAATTTGATCGAAAGCCTTCTGAAAATCAGTGCAGATAACATCCACCAGACCAAATCCTTCCAATACTTCAGAAACGAATTGCGAGAAGCACGCTAAGTTCGTGATAGTCCATGTTGAGCGGAAGATATAGACTTATTGACACACGAATATATATGCTTGTAGACGATATTCTCAAAAACCTTCGCAAAGTTACAAATTAGGGAGATAGGACGGTAATTTTCAATTTGGGAAATTTTGCCCTTTTTTATTACAGGACAAATGTATGTTTTTTCCATATTTTAGGAAAGACCGACGAATGTAGAACAAGGTTAGATATATGAAACAGTGAAACAGCAAACACAGAAGCGAAATCTTTTAAAATAAAGCTAGGAATGCCGTTCACTCCAACAGTCAAAGTATTTCAGAGCGCCACAAATCTCATCTTTAGAGATGCAGTCCAGACGAACAGAAGTGGGGTAGGATTTGGATTTAATGTTAACATTTGAGTCAGAATCAATCTACACATTACTGGAAAAAGTAGCATCAATCTATACATTACTAGAAAAAGTAGCAAAGGCATTTACAATATCTTGTGCGTTTCAGAGCTCCAGATTACTTTACGTCATAACGCCACGAATTCTAGTGTTGCACTTTTTACACTAAATAAAAGACCATAGCTTACTTTATGCTAAACACTCATATTTTTAATGTGTGATCCAGTAATGTACATTCGCTAGTGCTGTGCTGCCAAGCGCCGCTATTCTGGAACACATCCCTATTATCTTATCTTCATAATCAATATCTAATATTTATTGTTTTTGTACTTCGTAATACCTTTTATAATGAAAACGTAAAGATTGCAATATGAAACAAGAAAACGTCAAATATTGTATAGCATTTAATCCAAAGGTATGTTTCGTAGCAAAGTTGTATAGTCTGGCAATAACTTGTTGCAACTGACAACCCGCAGAGCAAAAGTTTTTAGGAACGTATTTCTCCAAAGAAGATCAAAATTCGTCTACTGCGCATTTAAAGTCAAGGAACACGAGAAATTGCATGAGCTTTACTGTCCCCACAAAATCTATCTGCCGTAGCAAATCCCAGTAATTGAGATTCAAACCTAAATCAACTGGTATTCATAGCGTTGGCAATAGATGGTGTGGTAGTGGTCTTCTCAATCTCTAAGCAAATATCAGCTAATAATAGCTCCCACCGATATTTCAACACGGCTCTCATCGCTCAGTGACAGCGACCTAGAGGCTAATTGGACTCTGTACACACAATTTAATCGTATATTGTTAAGTATCTCAATCTACCAGGGTGTCATTTGTACATCATAGGGCATTGGTTTCGCCGAATATCGACTCTTTTATTTGGTCCAAGGTGGAGCGGAACGGAAGGGTTTTCTAGTTGCACAAGAATATATAGATAATAAAATCAATAAAAAATGAAACAAGGAAAAAATCTTAACTGGGCCATRAAATAATGTATAAGTAACTGAATGTAGCAATCACAGTACACACATCACTCATCACAGGAGTTAATAAAGATTGTAAAGACTTCTTTTAGCATCGAAATTACGAATGCCAACAAATGAATTTCTTACTTTTGTTCTATTTCTATTGGGTATTTGCCATGTATTTATATTTTATTCAATTGCATATTAATAGGTAGCAGCTAATCCACAAAACAGCTTTAACAGCTTATAAATTCGAAAAAATGGATGATGATAATTTGATCACAGTGGGTTGTTGGAAATATACTGTTTGTAAACATAAAAATGTAAGAATCAAAAATGCACCCTAAACTTGATATTTATTTTAGAGGTCATAATAAATATAAATTGCCATTTATTTTCGGGGCCCTTGCGGCTCGTTTCAGGTCTGGCTAACAGTCGAATATATTGTAAACAACGCCGTTCTTTATTATAACATTTCCCTTTATCAACTTAAAACGCATATAATTTTTCATATCCTCTTCAAACTATAACAAAATGGAAACTGAATGGTAAACACTTATAACCCCTAAAAGAATAATAAAACTTACAGTAAGAATTAAGATTATCTTCACAACAGAAAAACAAACTTTGCGATTTCGGCATATCACGTCTAGGGGCCTTAAACAATTTTTTCATACGTTGATAATCTCGAGGAACTGTTACAAAAATTTTATTTGCTGTACTGACTGAAGTACTTTTATAACCAMGTACAAAACAACACTTGTTTTGTTTTCCATACATAATAGATGCTTATGAAACTACACAAATCACTTTTTGGTGCTACCTCTTACACCGTCCTTTCAATAAATACCACACAAAAGCTTTTTCAATACAAGAATGATACTACACCATTAAACAGCACGCTCCTCGGTAATGTTTACATGACACTTGACGTCACGAGTTGATTAACCTTGGATAGAAGCGTTTTGGCGGTGACTCCAAAGATTCGAATTTCAGACTAGAAATTCTCTACCTACAAATATTTTTTTTGTTTTTTTAACATGGCGTACGATATATATGTACTTTAAGATTCATTTTACGTAATTTTCAAAAAAGTGATAATACCCAATTAGCAAATGAAAAGTTTTATTGTGGTAAGTGATTGTAGATAAAACTTTATATGCATCACAAGCAAAAAGTGGTATTACTGCTCTCGAGTTATACCGTGCCACCGAAGGATCTCAATCAATAGTGTATCAATTTTCGCTCCTAATACATGAATAACTATTTAATTCCTGCAGATTTTAAATCGCTGTTTACTTAGTCACAATATATATCTACATTTACCGATACTGCATTCACTACAGTAGGAGTTATAAACTCCCGGCTGACTTAAAATTGAGAGTTTATCTTTATTATAGGCTGACTGGGAAGATAGGTTGGCTGTCGTAGAGAACGCAATACATAGCTCACACGGGAAAATAATTTTGAACATTTGAAGAAACTAGGTGGGCGGAACGGCTATCAGAATAAAATATTATAAATCACAATTCGTGAATTTTAGTTAAACCTTGCTTAGTAATACATAATAGAAAACTCTAAAACATTTTAACGACGAATTATGAGGCTCATAAGAATGATGAAGTAATAGAAATTATGTAAAACTACCTACAGATTAAATAATAAATAACGTGTTTTTGAAAAAGATGGTGACCAAATAGAAACAGATGAGTATTTTATATATACACATCTGCATAACACAAATTTCCAATTTATACACTGTTAAACAAATTAAGTGATCTGCGTTATTGAATGTCTCTCTCTTAGGCTGCCCCAAAAAGTCAGTCACATTCTTAATTTTTTATTGGGCCTGTCTTCATAAAAGTCCCTAGATTTAATTACAAAAACTCTTACTGATATTCCTTTCAACAAAAAATAATCTCATAGGATCATATATTTGCACATTGAGGTGTTAATTCACATTTTCCTCCCTTGCCATCCTCTCCTACCTTTTTCAATAAGTCACGAGATGAAAGGATTTTACTGGGTAACCGAGTATGAATCCTAAACTTGAAGGGCTTCAGCAATCTTGTCTGTTCAAAAAGAAATCTTATATTAGTTCCACCGCGGCTAAACTTTAACACCCTAAAAAGATGTGTCTGCAGTCTGATTCATTTTTTACTTAGCAGCTGTAGAAAAGTAGCAGGAGCAACGATACTGGATAACAACACTCCAATAAAAATTAACTTTTTTGGTGTGTACACGCTTTAGCTGGTGCTTACAATGCTACAAAGGTATTGTTACGTTTTGTATGTTCAGTGAAACCTTGATAAAGAATATAATAATTGAATTATTGAGAAAAGGCAATTGTAAAGACTTGTAAGTAAATAACATTTGGTCCTTCGAGTCTTTATGGAACAGCAGAAGATGATTACCAGAAGCAAATTAAAAGCTATGGAAGGAAAAAATGTTGAATGTTTCGGTTCCTAGTAAGGTAATTCATTCAGGTAGCAAAGATGGGAGGTCAGTTACTAAAAAAAAACAATATAACTACGTCCAGAAATAGGCAGTTAGTAGAAAGCTCAAGCAGCAAAAGAAATTGCAGAACTGAAGTTAAAAAAAATTACAGCTAGGAATACGAAAATTAAAAATAGATAGACAATAATACTAAACACATGGTCAAAGAAGGTCAGTTTAGATGTTATTGCTGAAGATGGAAATACTTTGTACATACTATAAAAGATATGGATTTACTAGTTCAGACAATATAAGCCAGTTTAATAAAGGATAAATTTAAATACCTAGGACTACAGGAATTTCAGGACTTTGAATGTATACAGATTAAACTGCTTATAGGCCAGGACAACTGGAATTTGATAGCTAGTAGAGAGGTTATAGAAGGTCCACCCAACAGTCCTGTGCTTTCAAAGACGAAATTAGAATGGCTTTACACGGAAATACTGGTCAATTCAAGGGAAGAGTGGACAAGTATTTTACGCTACATGTTTACATCAAACATTTTAACAAGAACAATGCAGCAATGGAAGAGTGTAAAAGAGCTGAGAATTGGTGGTAAAGTATTCAAGAAGAATAGAGGATAGATGGGAAACGTGTTTGTTATGGAAAGAAGATACTCCTGAACTACCGAAGAGCAGATTTCTAGCGGAGAAAAGAATGAGATCAATAGAAAAAAAGATGCACCAAGGTAGACAGTTTGCAGAGTTGTACAGAAAAAAGGCTGATGAATATTTAAATAAGGGCTATGGAAGGCAAATTCTAGAAGACGAATATGAAGATGGAGACATTAACAAGATATGGTACTTGCCACATTTTGGAGCAATAAACCCAAATAAGTTGGGAAAAATTTTCGATGCCGCAGCTAGAATAAATGAGAAGAGCTTGAATGACTTTTTACTAAAAGGACCAGACCTATTTAATTCATTGGTAAGAATTTTAATAAAATTCAGAGAAAAACGAGTAGCATTCTGTGTAGGCATAAGGGAAATGTTTAATCAGATACGCATTAGGAAAAAAGACCAAGATGCCCTCAGCTTCCTTTGACCCTCAAGAAAGAATTCAGAGAAAAAATATGAAGAATTCAAAATGCAGGTGATGATATTTGAAGCAGATCATCGCCCTTTACTGCTCATATATATATAAAGAATAAAAATGCAAATGAATTTATCGATATCTACCCGCAAGCTGTGAATGCTATATCGCACAAACATTATAAAGACGACTACTTGGATTGTGCTGATACCGAAGAAGCTTTATTGCTAGCAAAAGAAGTAAAAGAGATCCATAGAAAAGGGGGGTTTGATTTATGCAGTTGGGTCAGCAATTCTCGAGAATTTTTAGAAAACATTAGTGAAGAAGGAAGGAAACCGAAAGATATCTAGAAAATGACGAAGAAAGGATACTAGGAATTAAATGGCTTCCGCATAAAGATAACTTGAGTATTTCTACCCAATTTAGTAAGATAGGAAATGAATTATTAGATGAAAAGAGAAAGCCAACGAAGAGAAAAGTTTTGAGAGTCCTGATCGTATTCGATCCTTTGGGTCTCATAGCATACTACATTATAAGAGGCAAAATTTCTACAAGAAATATGGAAAACCAAGACTGCATGGGATACTGAAATACCCGAAGAAATATATTTGAAATGGAAGATTTGGATTCAAGACATAAATAAGATTAAAAATTTGCAAATTCCACGCTGCTATATAGTGGATTGTAGACAAGGAGATGGTGTACAGTTGCATATGCTCTATGACACAAGCTTCCAGGCGATGGCAGCTGCTGCTTACTTACGTTTCAAAGGAGCATGAAGAATTGAAATGGCACTCGTCATGTCCAAAATAAAGGTTGCGCCGAAGCGAAACATTACGATACGAAAGCTAGAACTACAAGCAGCTACACTGGCAACACGTTTGTGAAAGTATAACTTTTCAGAAATTTCAGATAAAAACTAGATACTTCTGGACCGACTCAATGGTAGTATTAGGATGGATTCGAAATGAAGCAATAAAATTTGAAGGGTTTCGTTTACAACAAGGTTTCTGAAACCAAGAAGTTGCTATTAGCAGGAGGAGATAGAAACATTACGGTGTGTTGTTTACATGTCTGTCTGTACGAGCGATTCACATAGAAATAGCAAGGGATTTAATCACGAATTCCACAATACTTGGTCTCAGAAGATTCATAGCAAGAATGGGAGAACCTGACACAATATGGAGCGACAATGGTACGAATATGAGAGGAGCAGCTAGAGAACTGAAATAATGCTTCCGTCGAGTTAATTTCGATAAAGTTTAAAGATTTATGTAAGGATACCTGTTTTCTGTCCAATGTACATTTTTGTTTTTGTTATGTAGATGATATTTTGTGCCTTTTTAATGGAAAACAAGTGGATCTCATTAATTTTCTTTCTTTTATTAATTCATTACATCCTTCTATAAATTTCAGTCAAGAAGAAATATTTTACAAATTGCTTATAACAAATTATTTAATAGAAAAATTATATCTTAAATAAAAAACAAAATTTAAATTTTCATTTCATGCTATTGTTTCAGACCAAAAATAAAGAATTGGCATTCACTTAGGTTTATTGGTATGTTTCAGTAAATATTTTCAAATTATTTTAGTCTCATGGAATTCATATTTTCTTTTCAACTGTAGGTAGCTTAGGATCGTAGTTAGTCCACAACAAAGATAAAATTCAATCCTTAAATCTTTCTGGTGTTTCCAGATCTACTTGCAATTATTGTACTGCAATTTATGTGGAACAAACTGGGAGATCTTTGATGGCTAGAGCTAAAGAACACCTCAAATAACTTCAAAAATATAAGAATGCTGATGTAGTTACTACAAATTCATCCTTGCCAACCATTTATTGCTTAATAAACACTCTACCAGTTTGGATAATACAAAAATTTTATGGCTTTGCAACAAATTGCCAAAATTAAACATTTAGGAATTTTAGAGATTTAGAAAATTTTAAATAACCAGATTACCGTTTTAAATCAAATTCTAAATTTTAACTAACCCATTTTAAATAATTTGCTCAATATACAATCATCATGTTGGTGACTGTGCAACTTACACTCATAACTTTAAAGTCTAGATAGTTGTTTTAATTTTTTCTATCAAAATTAATTTCTGTTTCCCCATAGTATGTATTTTTACATAATTATTGTATAAGGCACTGACAATGACAATTTAAGTGCTCTGCCAATTAATATTTAATAAAGTGGGGAAGCCATTGATATTTGAACAATTTCTGTTAAGTTAACTTCCTGCAGTTAAAAATTTGGGATAAAGAAACAAGCTGTGTAACAAAAATATATTTCACCGATTTATTTAATAATTTACAATTCAACTATTGCGTCGTAATCAAGCTTAAAATAGTTGCTATAATCTTCTCCCCTTTGTTATGATGTAATAGGTTCAAAAGTGGATCGGCTATTTTTTCTTCCAGCAAATCCAGAAGCTCGGTCCTGATCATTTTAATCATCTCAGCCACCTACAGGTTCAAAATGATGTTAAAATGATTCAAATTCTGCTTTCTTACTTACTCTGTGCTCTTCAACTCTAAACATAATCCAACCATCCTCCAAAACGATGTAAGTATTCCCATCATGCACGCTAATGTCCACATCGAACCCTGAGAACAGCACTAATGGAATCACGGGTACCATGCAGGTATCTCGAATGTAAACTTTTCTGGTCTTTACTTTTTCTTGAAAGACTAGGTATGGACTAGGAAACGTCTTGACTGTGCTATTAACAGAACTTGGATGGATAAAAACCTAAAAAAAAATATTTAAAAAGAAGGAAACAGAATAAACAAAAAACTTGTACCCAATCATCTTTTGTTCTGAACCTTAAATCTTTAGCTGCTGTTTCTTTTGGAATGGCACCCATCGCACTCATCTGAAATGATTTCTCCGCCGACATGACTTTCACAACATTCGGATAGAGAGCAGCACATATCACGGAAGACAACAAACGAACATTCTCTCCATTTTTATTAAACTGTAAAGATGAAATTGTAGATACCATTTTGATATTATTTTCTAGACATTTTACCTCTGCTCCTGTTATTATTAACACATTATCTTGACCCATTCTTCGTTTCTGATCCAAATTTACAGGAATGAAGCCAATGCTGACTAGAAGTTCTAAGAGTTGGTGCTTTATATCGGCTAGCATTTCCAATGTTTTAACGGATAGGTAATTTTCATTTGCGAAATTATTGCCAGCTATTCTACTTTTGGTACTTTCCACTTGCCATTTCTAAAATTAAAATACACTAAAGCACATTTTGACTGTGATTTAAATATTTATTAATCTGATAATTTTTGTATGTGTAGCTTTTAGAAAATCTCCAATTTATTAGTAGTAAAATACACAATGTAGAAAAGAGTCATAAAAGTGCTTTTTTAATGGTTTCAATCCCCCTATCTGGTTTTGTACCAATATTGACTGTCCTATAACCTTGTACCTTATGTAGAATTTATGATAAAAATGTAACATCAATTTGTACCTGTACTATTTTACTAGAGTTAAGCAATGGAAATTTCCAAACTCTAGTAAAAATTTGAGAGATTTACAAAACTTTAAATGACCAAAGAGTTACAGTTTTAAATGAAATTCAAAATTTTGACTCGGCCATTTTGAACAATTTGTTCAATATTCAATCATAATGTCCTGCAACTGTGCAACCTACACTCATAGCAATAAAGTCTAGGAGTTGTTTTAATTTTGTGACCTATCAAAATTAATTTCTGTTTCCACATAGTTTGTATTTTTTCATAATAATTGTATAAGACAATGATGATGGCCATTTAAGGCCGAAAGCGTTCTGCCAATTAATATTTAATAAAGTGGAGAAGACATTGATATTTGAATAATTTCTAATAAAATTTGCTTATAAAATTTTCACTGCACATAATAGAATAGTTTACATACCCTATAAGCAACCCACGATGTTATCTGATCACTGTTTCCCAATATGAACTTTCTCTTCTTATCGTTTGCAATCTCTTTCTTGCCGAACGGTGTCACAAATGGACTTTTGTAACTCAGACATGCAGCCATCGTCAAAGCAGCATCGACACAGCAAAAAATTGCCCCGTACAATATCAGCTTTCCAATCCTCACATCCACGGGAAGAGCAGCCAAATGATGACCCAAAGGTGTCAAATTATTATCTTTATCTAGAGCACCGACATGCTTCAGTCGTGACACCGCCGCATCTCTATTTTCTTGGGAAGGCGGCTCCAGGATTGCATCTTCAAATAAACGCTAAAGAAGTGGAGTCAAAACAAGGAGAAAAGAAGACCTACCTAGGACCTCGTTCATATCTCGATTTGAAAAGTTGGGCATTATTTTTAGATTCAACAACAGCTGTTCCAGTGGAATTCGTTGTATCTCAGGTATGGGTTGTGCCAGAAAGTGATGGGTGTAGCGGTGTTTCGTGTACAGGTGTATGCAAATTCCGGACGTGACTCGTCCAGCCCTACCCTTGCGTTGCAACGCATTCGCCCTGGTTACCCACACTGTCTCCAAACTCTCCATGTTTCTATTGGAATCGAAGTGCTTTTCCTTCATCTTTCCTGTGTCTATCACATAAACGCAGTCGTCTATCGTTATGGATGTTTCCGCTATGTTCGTGGAGAGGATGATTTTACGCACTCCTTCCTTGGGGGTTCTTAATGGAAAATAATGGAAATACATGTACAATTCTTTTTATGATTATTAATAATTAAAAATACATCGAGTTTTGTGTGCTGTTTAGTTAGTAACTAGATATTATGACAGAATGTCATATACAAGAAGAGAAACCAGAGGTATTTGGAAGCATTTCACAAAAACGTTTGACTCGTCCAGCTTTGCTGTGTGCAAATTTTGTAATGTACACATATCACGTGGAGGCAAGAACGCATCTATAAAGGGTTTTAAAAAAAAAAACTGATGACACTTCTGAATCCAGTTGTGGAATAGGCCCACCACCAAAGAAGCAAGCTACAGTTCCCCAATTATTCGAGTCTGGTAGGAAGTATGCAGTGGATGATCCTCAGTAAAAAAAAAAATAACTTGTCTAATCACTGAAGAAATTTGTGTCGATATGGAATCACCTAATCATGTCAATGAAGTAAGTTTTCAAAGACTCATAAAAAAGATATGCCCTAGGTATGAAATGGTATCTAGAACACATCTAACCCAAGTGTTATTACCTGATTTGTATGCTCAAGTAAAATACAAAGTAAAATTACACCTAAGTCACATTTCAAATGTGTGCATGACTGGTGATCTTTGTTTTATAAGTGTTACGGTTCAGGGTGTAGACGAAAATTTTGGAGAGAAAATTTTCTGTTTATATGTAATGCCTCTCGAGGGAGAAACTCATTCTGGTGAATTTATTGTGCAGAATTTATGCCAGGCATTTGGGAATTCAGAAATTGAAACCAAATTGAAAATAATTATTATTGATAATGCAAGAAACATCGTAAATGCTATGAAAAATATTCCAGCTATCCCAAAAACTGAACATATTCCTTGCATGGCTCATTCATTGCAACTCGTCTTACAAGATGCTGTGTTTGAAGTAAACGATATTAAGAGTATGGTTACTATTGCAAGAAATATACTTGGACATTGTAGTCACTCAACAAAGGACGTAAAAAAAAGCGAGCTGTCCATAATGTCCTAATTCACATTCTTGTTCAAGATGCTCCTATACGATGGGAGTCAACATATTTAATGTTAAATAGACTAAATTCGAGTTGTTCTGCCTGATCTGAATATTTGATGTGATTTAAATATACAACGATGGATACTTCTTCAGCAAGTTGTACAGGTTCTAAATTACTTTGAAGAAGTTACAAAGGCATTATGTAATGACGACACCAAGGCTTTAAGTGCCCTTGAAGACAATGAAAATTACATTTTAGCTAAGGCCATTGATCCATGGTATAAATTATGGATTTTTCAACATCAGCTCACTGTCAACAAGGCAAAAGAACTTTATTGTTCAAAATGTGTCGGTTGCAGAAACATGAAAAAATTTATGAAAATCCATCATCATTGCGGGGGCAAGCAGTATCTGAAAATAGTGGAATTTGGAACCTTTGCCAACAAATAATTGACACTGTTGAATCTGAAGAACACAGGTAAGCTTGTACATGACTATAAATCTTTTTGTCACCAAAATCTATTGTTTTTTTAGACACTCTAGGTAAAAGTGAGGTTGACCTATTTATTTGGTCGCCTAATATACCATGCTTTAACAAGTTTGTCTTTTTGGAACACATGTCATAATTTACTCTCGTCTGAAAACAGTTGCAGCAAAGTATTTGTCATTCAAACCATCCTCAGTGAATTTGGAAAGACTATTTTCCACTGTGAGATTTATTCAAACTCTGAAGCGCAACAGACTGAGCCTGGAAAATGTGCAAATGTTATGCTTTTTTAACAAGAATCTACCTGCCGTTAATTTTGAATATTAAATATTATATATTATTAATTGTATCTTCAATTTATTAATTAATTTTTATTAAATTTAAGAATATTTCTTATGTTGTGCATTGAAAAATAAAATTATTTTCTGTTTTTTTAGTTATGTTAATAACAACCGTAATCGTGATTGTATGATTGATTATTGGTTTTGTTAATCATAACCATTATCATAACTGTAAAAGCAGGAGAATCGTTGCATCACCACTTTTAAGAGAATATTAATGAACTAGGTAGTTTTTTTATAAGCCTCTTCAAACTGTTTCTGATCAGTAGAATTGTTTTTAATACAAGAAAAAGGTTTAACTCTAATTCCAATATAAAAAAAAACAAATGACCATAAGATATAGTTAATGAGTATAACAGGCATATATATGTGTTTAAAAATTATTGCCAGCTTTGGCTGAGATTAGAACCGGGAGCTTTGAAACACTAGTCAAACGTGCTAACTAACCCTATTCAAATTTGAGTTTAAAGCACCATATATACATCAAAGTTTACTATGTAATGCTGCTGGAATATCAACACTTCATTTATACTCACCTAAAAACATAGGACTGTTCTTCACTGGACAAAGATGAATGTAAAGGCACCAAAATAAACTTTCCCCTCTTAGGAGAGAACTCACGATGATTGACCAAATGGTCATGCAAAGCTGTAATCTCAGCAATACCAGGCAAGAATATCAATATAGATCCCTTCCTCAATTTCCTGTTATCATTATTCACAACCCAAAGCAATACCTGTTCAATCAAATCAAGATTTATCTGTTCTGGATCCATTAAATACAAAAGTTTACAAGTCTTCATACTGTACTCTGCAATATGCCTGATGAGAAAACAACTTACACATAAATATATCTTGAAATACCTGAATAACGTGCTAAAACTTGTTCCAGCTTTAGATTTTCATCTTTTATACTATCTTTTGGCATGGCGTGTTCAGATCTAACTTTACACATCTCCAAAAGACTGGTCAAGTCTTCATCTTCTCTTCTGTACTTCATGTAAGGTGAGTTTTCTTCAAGAACACAGTCTGTGGCTTCTAATATGTCCTCTAAGAAATATTGTTCAACTGGAAAAGTTCTCCCAGGGATGTTTACTACAGGAACATCTCCAAAGTAATCAMAGAATAATTGAGCATTTAAGGTAGCACTCATTAAGATAACTTTTAAGTCCGGCCTTAGAGGTAGTAGATCTTTTAGGATCAACAGGAGAAAATCGCTGAAAATACAGAATGTTTAGATAAAATATATCATGCTAAATACTGAAAATTGAGTATTAATAAAATCTATGTGTAGTGAAAGCTGAAATGCTAATTATGTAACAATAGTTGAGTAACAAATCTGCAGAGTATCATTCCTTTATTTTTATTATTTGCCATTCAGTAATAACTTCATGCTGGCTGTTAAAAATTAATCTAAAGTCTGGTTTGCATTCCTTAAATTGAATTTCATTTAACTAGAAATACACCATCTCAGAGGACCAAAATTTTGTTCTGCTTATAGGCAGAATATATTGTATATGTGTGAAATGTAATAATCTTTCTTTTTGTTTGTTATGAGTATGCACATGCCATTTTGTAGGTACACTATTTAATATTTCTGTATAATTCTGTTGTAAATTCTATGATTTTTTTGGATAATAAAGTAAACAAAAAAAAATGACCAAAACTGTGGCAAAACAATTTGTGGATTTTACATGACAATAATGTATGTTGGCGAAGAGTGACTATACTAATCAAATTTAGGGCTAAAAACGGAACAAATACCATTGATCAACCACCATGATCACTAGATGTGACCTTGTGTTACTTCGTTTTGTCTAAGAAGCTAGAAATGCAACCACACAGAATACCATTTTGGGTCAACCGGAGCTTTAAAAGAAAATTCATGAAATAAGCTGAAGACTATGCCGAAAAGTGCCTATTCAAGATGTTTGGAAGACTGAAAAAAAAGCGTGCAGATGTGTGTTGCATCAAATGAAGTGTTATTTGAAGGCGATACATTAAATTATGATGATTAATGTAGAAATGAAATTAAAAGTATTCATACAATGTTGAAATGTATTACCTGCTAAGAAGAAACCTTAGCTTGACTAAACACTCGATTCAAATTAACAACTATTGCTACTTCATTACTCACCTCTCAACGCTGCGTTCATGAACTTCGTCTACGATGATATGCGTCACATTGTCTAAAACTGACTCGTTCTCCAACCGCCTCAACAAAATACCAGTAGTGCAAAACGTTAGCCTTGTATTCCTTGAAATTTTACTTTCCAGTCTGATTTGATATCCAACAGAATCTCCAACTTTCTCTATTCTTTCTTGAGCCACTCTCTCTGCCACCCCCAATGCAGATATGCGTCTTGGCTGTGTGCAGACAATTTCAACGTGTTTACCATCATTCTTGTGGTTCGACAGCCAATCATCAAGGATGTATTGTGGAACCTGGGTGCTTTTACCACAACCGGTCTCACCGCTGATAACCAAAACTTGTTTCGTCTGGAGGAGGTTGATTATTTCTTTAATGGACTTCCAGGCTGGTAACGCACTTCGGCATTGTAGCATTTTTATGTATCGTACGTCCCGAGCTTTTTTTTGGAATTCTTCTACGAGTTGCTTGTCTACTTCAAGTATTTCGTCACGAGATAATTCTTTTAAGTTGTCACGGTTGGTGATGCCCTTTTTATAGTGAGATGGCCGACTTATTCGTTTCTGAATGTTTTCCTTGGGGAAAAGTGGCAAATTTTTATCGAGAAACCTTGGTTCTGTTTCTAAGTGAGCTAAGATTTCATCTTCATTGTTAATAAGTTCTATAAGTGAAAAAATGCTAGGAATTCCGTCTTCTGCCAATATCTCTGCTTCTTGATACAACCTTTTGGAGATATGTAAACAAATGAGCAAAGGAATCACAGCACTTGTCTTCAGGAACAACAATGGAGGTTCATAGGGGTATTTCGTGTTATTAGGGAAACGAATTTCTAGTTCAAAAGAAAAGTCTTCAACATGTGCGTTGACGTTTTTCTCCTCTTTCTCCTCCTCGTGTGAAAACCTGCATTTAGCACCGAACCTGCAATTTCCTTGTAAGAAACCCCTACACATTGGCTTTTTCTTGGATCCAGCATTTTGTGTAGGTTTTTTTACAACTCTTTTGTGAAATTTGCTTGTTAAGTAATCCAGATTGAGATCTACTATCCAAACAGCATTTTTCACTTTTTCATGAAAAGAAGCACCATAAATTGACTCTAACGAACTTTTCTCATCAACCCTCATCTCTAGCAGTTCTTTTTCTGAGAGACCATGTTCCAAATCTTTAGTGCTTTTAATGTGAAAGTACTTGCTATATAATAAATACAATGCATCTTCGATGTCACCATTACAATACTGCATTGCTTCAACACAATGATTTTTGTGAAAACCGTAACTGAAATAATGAACTATTAGTTATAATATGCACAAAAAATACCATCAACAAGACAATCCAGCAGTTACTTCCCTTTAAATCTTTAGAATGTAATAATGTAGTATATTGTGAAGAAGCTTTGGTGGTTCAGCTAGCTAATGTTTTTTTATCTGCTTACTTTTAAAAATATTTCTTTGGCAACTATAAGTGTAAACTGAAAAAGTCATCATTTATCATTTTTAATTTCAATTCAATTACTAGTTTTTGTAATACTTCAGTAACCACATGGTGAATACTATTCTTAATTCATTTACCAATAAAATTCCTTACAATATTTCCTGGTTGATTATGATTTAGAAATATTTATCAAAGAAAATGTGCAATCTACTTGTATAGATAACTATGCCCTGAATTAATTCATCTGTTTTGGTAATTATACTGGTGCTTCATAATCACAGACATTACAATTTTGGTGAGCTTCCAGCAGAAAAATTGGTGAAAGCTAAGTTAATGATTACAGAATGTAAGATATAAAAATATAACAATTGGCATCTTCAATTGCTTTCACTTTTTTATCATCAAATGTTGAAATAAAAACATTTGGTTGGCAACTTTTGCATATTAACTTTCATTATTAAATTTAAATAATCAGTTTGTATGACAAAGTTGCTAGAATTAGAATTAAATAGTCCATGGATATCTGTACAGGTACTCAAGTGTAGATTATGGGTCACTTTCAGTAAATGCACTAAATTTTCTAAGGCTCAGTTCTACAATGCAGCTTTTTTTTCACAAGCTGTTTATCTCTTAGGTGCATGATTTAAAAATGAAAATTTTGAAGACAATTGTAATACACAATTTTACTTATATAATTAGTATGTGTATTGTACTTATAATAAATATTGCGATAAATTTTGATTACAATGTCATTGGCTATTTTAAATATTTATAATTTTAAAATAAAGAATTGATATTTGTACTGTTTCATTATTCAGTTCTGTATTTTATTTGTTCTTGTCTATTATTAAAATAAAATTTTGTAGGTACAATTTCCATGTTTTTGTAACATCAAATTATTAATATATAGCTTCACTAAATCACTTGCACCATGAAAGACATCTCACTACATTAAAAATAGCTTAAAATCCAACCAGCTTTAAAAAGAAATAACTTTTCGCTGAATTACCTTATAGCAGACACAGTGGCACAGCGACAACCTTGAAAAAACTGACCTTTCTAACCGCATTAAAGCAAACAACTTCAGCCGTTCCGCTTCCTCTGTTGGTTCATCCAAATTTTGAGAAAAATCACAACCACCTTTAACAACAAGATTACCACGTTCTACCCAGTACTTCTTCATGAACTTGCCATCTTTAGCCTCGTATGCAGATGCGTTTTTAAAAATGAAATCCTAGAAGAAGCACGTCCGTTAGCAAACCTGCAATAATTACATCACCACATTCATACTGGTCCGTGAATGTACTTTAGCGTCTCCATTATTTGTTCTTGAGCAGCCTCGCTCAAGTGCAGGGTCTTGAGTTCTTCTTTAACGTTAGGTTTTTTGGGTACATTGTTTGTATTACTATAATAAAAGGTTTTTAACTAATGAAACATTCAAATACGCTTTATGTTACCTGATTTTCACGTTTGGAATTTCTTTCAAGAAGAAATCTGCAGCACTGGCTGCAGCCTCTCCATCCATAGTTGTAAGGAAATGATACCAACAGTTTCACGTTATATTATTGAACATTTTTTTATGTGTCGATAAATGTTTATGGTAATTCATACGCCTCTTATTATATCAAGTCATAGAAAAAGTTAAAGTCTACTATCTACATTTTACAATGTGACTTTTGAGGTTAACAGGCAAGGATGCAACATTATGTGTGTTGCCAATCTTCGCTCGCAACAAGACTAAAACTTCCCTACAAAAATTCCAACAATAGGATATTTATGAAATAAATTAATGATATCGCAGTAAGCGATAATTGTATAAAGCTGGAAAGCTGCCTTTAACTTTGTCAGGAGACGTGTAAATATCATTTAGTTTAATTATTAATATATTTAACATTACCTACACGTAAGCAAAATTTAAAAGTAGTATTGCATTATGAAAATTATTCCTTTGGTAGTTATAGTAGATACTTACCTAAAAAAGTATATCCCGAAATCATCATCATATAGTTCGAGCATCAGCATCAAATTAAGCCCGACACTTTACCACTTAAATTCCAGTTTTGGCAATGGTATATACAGGGTGTCCCGCATTATCTGGGCAACCTCTTAGAAACTGAAAACTCGTGCACGAATAACACTATTTTGCTGTATATAACTTTTGTTGAAATAACGCCCGCCAACTGAGATATAGCCTCTTAACCATGGGGGAAGAGACCAGTTTTTTTGAATATCCTTTGAACGGTTCATATAATCTCATCAAATTTGGCTATTATTATTTGAAGTAGAATCCGTTGAAATGATGCGCACATGTTTTTAATAAATGCTTTGGGGAACCGGGAGGAAGCTAACCCCCATATCTTAACATAACTTTAAAGCGGGTATTTTTTTCAAAAATATGTTTTTTAATCTGTGGGCCTTGTAAACAAAAAAAATACTCTTTGTTCATGCGGCAAAAATTAACTCTTTGCGATAAAATTGCAGTTGAATGTTAGGATTCACATTTTCACTGTCTAACTATAAATCATTTTTTAATAAAAAAAAAAMTCTGGTGTTATTTTAACCAAATGCATAGTTAGACGGTATTCCTGGCATACGATAAGCTGTAATGAGGGCGCCTGTAACCAGCAAGTATAATAACTAGAATGCCTTATTAAGTGGAACAGATAATCTGTTACAGTGTTAGTTTGACCAAATTCGGAGTTAGAAGAAGGTGGTCCTAGCATACGATAAGCCGTAATGAGGGCGCCTGTAACCAGCAAGTATAATAACAAGAATGCCGTATTAAGTCGAACAGATAATCTTTTATGGTGTTAGTTTGACCAAATGCATAGTTAGACGGTGGTCCTAGCATACGATAAGCTGTAATGACGGCGCTTGTACCCCCATCAGGTATAATTAGAATGCCTTATTAAGTGGAATAGATAATCTTTTATGGTTTTAGTTTGACCAATTGCTAGATGTATGCGGTGGTTCCTAGCATACGATAAGCTGTAGTGACGGCGCTTGTACCCCCATCAAGTATAATTAGAATGCCTTATTAAGTGGAATAGATAATCTTTTATGGTGTTAGTTTGACCAAATGCATAGTTAGACGGTGGTCCTAGCATACGATAAGCTGTAATGACGGCACTTGTAGCCCCATCAGGTATAATTAGAATGCCTTATTAAGTGGAATAGATAATCTTTTATGGTTTTAGTTTGACCAAATGCTAGATGTATGCGGTGGTTCCTAGCATACGATAAGCTGTAGTGACGGCGCTTGTACCCCCATCAAGTATAATTAGAATGCCTTATTAAGTGGAATAGATAATCTTTTATGGTGTTAGTTTGACCAAATGCATAGTTAGACGGTGGTCCTAGCATACGATAAGCTGTAATGACGGCACTTGTAGCCCCATCAGGTATAATTAGAATGCCTTATTAAGTGGAATAGATAATCTTTTATGGTTTTAGTTTGACCAAATGCTAGATGTATGCGGTGGTTCCTAGCATACGATAAGCTGTAATGACGGCGCTTGTACCCCCATCAAGTATAATTAGAATGCCTTATTAAGTGGAATAGATAATCTTTTATAGTTTTAGTTTGACCAAATGCTAGATGTATGCGGTGGTTCCTAGCATACGATAAGCTGTAGTGACGGCGCTTGTACCCCCATCAAGTATAATTAGAATGCCTTATTAAGTGGAATAGATAATCTTTTATGGTGTTAGTTTGACCAAATGCATAGTTAGACGGTGGTCCTAGCATACGATAAGCTGTAATGACGGCACTTGTAGCCCCATCAGGTATAATTAGAATGCCTTATTAAGTGGAATAGATAATCTTTTATGGTTTTAGTTTGACCAAATGCATAGTTAGACGGTGGTCCTAGCATACGATAAGCTGTAATGACGGCACTTGTAGCCCCATCAGGTATAATTAGAATGCCTTATTAAGTGGAATAGATAATCTTTTATAGTTTTAGTTTGACCAAATGCTAGATGTATGCGGTGGTTCCTAGCATACGATAAGCCGTAATGAGAGCGCCTGTAACCAGCAAGTATAATAACAAGAATGCCGTATCAAGTCGAACAGATAATCTTTTATGGTGTTAGTTTGACCAAATGCATAGTTAGACGGTGGTCCTAGCATACGATAAGCTGTAATGACGGCACTTGTAGCCCCATCAGGTATAATTAGAATGCCTTATTAAGTGGAATAGATAATCTTTTATAGTTTTAGTTTGACCAAATGCTAGATGTATGCGGTGGTTCCTAGCATACGATAAGCCGTAATGAGAGCGCCTGTAACCAGCAAGTATAATAACAAGAATGCCGTATCAAGTCGAACAGATAATCTTTTATGGTGTTAGTTTGACCAAATGCATAGTTAGACGGTGGTCCTAGCATACGATAAGCTGTAATGACGGCACTTGTAGCCCCATCAGGTATAATTAGAATGCCTTATTAAGTGGAATAGATAATCTTTTATAGTTTTAGTTTGACCAAATGCTAGATGTATGCGATGGTTCCTAGCATACGATAAGCCGTAATGAGAGCGCCTGTAACCAGCAAGTATAATAACAAGAATGCCGTATCAAGTCGAACAGATAATCTTTTATGGTGTTAGTTTGACCAAATGCATAGTTAGACGGTGGTCCTAGCATACGATAAGCTGTAATGACGGCGCTTGTACCCCCATCAGGTATAATTAGAATGCCTTATTAAGTGGAATAGATAATCTTTTATAGTTTTAGTTTGACCAAATGCTAGATGTATGCGGTGGTTCCTAGCATACGATAAGCTGTAGTGACGGCGCTTGTACCCCCATCAAGTATAATTAGAATGCCTTATTAAGTGGAATAGATAATCTTTTATAGTTTTAGTTTGACCAAATGCTAGATGTATGCGGTGGTTCCTAGCATACGATAAGCTGTAATGAGGGCGCCTGTAACCAGCAAGTATAATAACAAGAATGCCGTATCTAGTCGAACAGATAATCTTTTATGGTGTTAGTTTGACCAAATGCATAGTTAGACGGTGGTCCTAGCATACGATAAGCTGTAATGACGGCGCTTGTACCCCCATCAGGTATAATTAGAATGCCTTATTAAGTGGAATAGATAATCTTTTATAGTTTTAGTTTGACCAAATGCTAGATGTATGCGGTGGTTCCTAGCATACGATAAGCTGTAGTGACGGCGCTTGTACCCCCATCAAGTATAATTAGAATGCCTTATTAAGTGGAATAGATAATCTTTTATGGTGTTAGTTTGACCAAATGCATAGTTAGACGGTGGTCCTAGCATACGATAAGCCGTAATGAGAGCGCCTGTAACCAGCAAGTATAATAACAAGAATGCCGTATCAAGTCGAACAGATAATCTTTTATGGTGTTAGTTTGACCAAATGCATAGTTAGACGGTGGTCCTAGCATACGATAAGCTGTAATGACGGCGCTTGTACCCCCATCAGGTATAATTAGAATGCCTTATTAAGTGGAATAGATAATCTTTTATAGTTTTAGTTTGACCAAATGCTAGATGTATGCGGTGGTTCCTAGCATACGATAAGCTGTAGTGACGGCGCTTGTACCCCCATCAAGTATAATTAGAATGCCTTATTAAGTGGAATAGATAATCTTTTATAGTTTTAGTTTGACCAAATGCTAGATGTATGCGGTGGTTCCTAGCATACGATAAGCTGTAATGAGGGCGCCTGTAACCAGCAAGTATAATAACAAGAATGCCGTATCTAGTCGAACAGATAATCTTTTATGGTGTTAGTTTGACCAAATGCATAGTTAGACGGTGGTCCTAGCATACGATAAGCTGTAATGACGGCGCTTGTACCCCCATCAGGTATAATTAGAATGCCTTATTAAGTGGAATAGATAATCTTTTATAGTTTTAGTTTGACCAAATGCTAGATGTATGCGGTGGTTCCTAGCATACGATAAGCTGTAGTGACGGCGCTTGTACCCCCATCAAGTATAATTAGAATGCCTTATTAAGTGGAATAGATAATCTTTTATGGTGTTAGTTTGACCAAATGCATAGTTAGACGGTGGTCCTAGCATACGATAAGCCGTAATGAGAGCGCCTGTAACCAGCAAGTATAATAACAAGAATGCCGTATCAAGTCGAACAGATAATCTTTTATGGTGTTAGTTTGACCAAATGCATAGTTAGACGGTGGTCCTAGCATACGATAAGCTGTAATGACGGCGCTTGTACCCCCATCAGGTATAATTAGAATGCCTTATTAAGTGGAATAGATAATCTTTTATAGTTTTAGTTTGACCAAATGCTAGATGTATGCGGTGGTTCCTAGCATACGATAAGCTGTAGTGACGGCGCTTGTACCCCCATCAAGTATAATTAGAATGCCTTATTAAGTGGAATAGATAATCTTTTATAGTTTTAGTTTGACCAAATGCTAGATGTATGCGGTGGTTCCTAGCATACGATAAGCTGTAATGACGGCGCTTGTACCCCCATCAAGTATAATTAGAATGCCTTATTAAGTGGAATAGATAATCTTTTATAGTTTTAGTTTGACCAAATGCTAGATGTATGCGGTGGTTCCTAGCATACGATAAGCTGTAATGACGGCGCTTGTACCCCCATCAAGTATAATTAGAATGCCTTATTAAGTGGAATAGATAATCTTTTACAGTTTTAGTTTGACCAAATGCTAGATGTATGCGGTGGTTCCTAGCATACGATAAGCTGTAATGACGGCGCTTGTACCCCCATCAAGTATAATTAGAATGCCTTATTAAGTGGAATAGATAATCTTTTATAGTTTTAGTTTGACCAAATGCTAGATGTATGCGGTGGTTCCTAGCATACGATAAGCTGTAATGACGGCACTTGTACCCCCATCAGGTATAATTAGAATGCCTTATTAAGTGGAATAGATAATCTTTTATGGTGTTAGTTTGACCAAATGCATAGTTAGACGGTGGTCCTAGCATACGATAAGCTGTAATGACGGCACTTGTAGCCCCATCAGGTATAATTAGAATGCCTTATTAAGTGGAATAGATAATCTTTTATAGTTTTAGTTTGACCAAATGCTAGATGTATGCGGTGGTTCCTAGCATACGATAAGCCGTAATGAGAGCGCCTGTAACCAGCAAGTATAATAACAAGAATGCCGTATCAAGTCGAACAGATAATCTTTTATGGTGTTAGTTTGACCAAATGCATAGTTAGACGGTGGTCCTAGCATACGATAAGCTGTAATGACGGCACTTGTAGCCCCATCAGGTATAATTAGAATGCCTTATTAAGTGGAATAGATAATCTTTTATAGTTTTAGTTTGACCAAATGCTAGATGTATGCGGTGGTTCCTAGCATACGATAAGCCGTAATGAGAGCGCCTGTAACCAGCAAGTATAATAACAAGAATGCCGTATCAAGTCGAACAGATAATCTTTTATGGTGTTAGTTTGACCAAATGCATAGTTAGACGGTGGTCCTAGCATACGATAAGCTGTAATGACGGCGCTTGTACCCCCATCAGGTATAATTAGAATGCCTTATTAAGTGGAATAGATAATCTTTTATAGTTTTAGTTTGACCAAATGCTAGATGTATGCGGTGGTTCCTAGCATACGATAAGCTGTAGTGACGGCGCTTGTACCCCCATCAAGTATAATTAGAATGCCTTATTAAGTGGAATAGATAATCTTTTATAGTTTTAGTTTGACCAAATGCTAGATGTATGCGGTGGTTCCTAGCATACGATAAGCTGTAATGAGGGCGCCTGTAACCAGCAAGTATAATAACAAGAATGCCGTATCTAGTCGAACAGATAATCTTTTATGGTGTTAGTTTGACCAAATGCATAGTTAGACGGTGGTCCTAGCATACGATAAGCCGTAATGAGAGCGCCTGTAACCAGCAAGTATAATAACAAGAATGCCGTATCAAGTCGAACAGATAATCTTTTATGGTGTTAGTTTGACCAAATGCATAGTTAGACGGTGGTCCTAGCATACGATAAGCTGTAATGACGGCGCTTGTACCCCCATCAGGTATAATTAGAATGCCTTATTAAGTGGAATAGATAATCTTTTATAGTTTTAGTTTGACCAAATGCTAGATGTATGCGGTGGTTCCTAGCATACGATAAGCTGTAGTGACGGCGCTTGTACCCCCATCAAGTATAATTAGAATGCCTTATTAAGTGGAATAGATAATCTTTTATAGTTTTAGTTTGACCAAATGCTAGATGTATGCGGTGGTTCCTAGCATACGATAAGCTGTAATGAGGGCGCCTGTAACCAGCAAGTATAATAACAAGAATGCCGTATCTAGTCGAACAGATAATCTTTTATGGTGTTAGTTTGACCAAATGCATAGTTAGACGGTGGTCCTAGCATACGATAAGCTGTAATGACGGCGCTTGTACCCCCATCAGGTATAATTAGAATGCCTTATTAAGTGGAATAGATAATCTTTTATAGTTTTAGTTTGACCAAATGCTAGATGTATGCGGTGGTTCCTAGCATACGATAAGCTGTAGTGACGGCGCTTGTACCCCCATCAAGTATAATTAGAATGCCTTATTAAGTGGAATAGATAATCTTTTATGGTGTTAGTTTGACCAAATGCATAGTTAGACGGTGGTCCTAGCATACGATAAGCCGTAATGAGAGCGCCTGTAACCAGCAAGTATAATAACAAGAATGCCGTATCAAGTCGAACAGATAATCTTTTATGGTGTTAGTTTGACCAAATGCATAGTTAGACGGTGGTCCTAGCATACGATAAGCTGTAATGACGGCGCTTGTACCCCCATCAGGTATAATTAGAATGCCTTATTAAGTGGAATAGATAATCTTTTATAGTTTTAGTTTGACCAAATGCTAGATGTATGCGGTGGTTCCTAGCATACGATAAGCTGTAGTGACGGCGCTTGTACCCCCATCAAGTATAATTAGAATGCCTTATTAAGTGGAATAGATAATCTTTTATAGTTTTAGTTTGACCAAATGCTAGATGTATGCGGTGGTTCCTAGCATACGATAAGCTGTAATGACGGCGCTTGTACCCCCATCAAGTATAATTAGAATGCCTTATTAAGTGGAATAGATAATCTTTTATAGTTTTAGTTTGACCAAATGCTAGATGTATGCGGTGGTTCCTAGCATACGATAAGCTGTAATGACGGCGCTTGTACCCCCATCAAGTATAATTAGAATGCCTTATTAAGTGGAATAGATAATCTTTTATAGTTTTAGTTTGACCAAATGCTAGATGTATGCGGTGGTTCCTAGCATACGATAAGCTGTAATGACGGCGCTTGTACCCCCATCAAGTATAATTAGAATGCCTTATTAAGTGGAATAGATAATCTTTTATAGTTTTAGTTTGACCAAATGCTAGATGTATGCGGTGGTTCCTAGCATACGATAAGCTGTAATGACGGCACTTGTACCCCCATCAGGTATAATTAGAATGCCTTATTAAGTGGAATAGATAATCTTTTATAGTTTTAGTTTGACCAAATGCTAGATGTATGCGGTGGTTCCTAGCATACGATAAGCTGTAATGACGGCGCTGTACCCCCATCAAGTATAATTAGAATGCCTTATTAAGTGGAATAGATAATCTTTTATAGTTTTAGTTTGACCAAATGCTAGATGTATTAGATGTATGCGGTGGTTCCTAGCATACGATAAGCTGTAATGAGGGCGCCTGTAACCAGCAAGTATAATAACTAGAATGCCTTATTAATTGGAACAGATAATCTTTTATGGTGTTAGTCTGACCAAATGCATAGTTAGACGGTGGTCCTAGCATACGATAAGCCGTAATGACGGCACTTGTACCCCCATCAGGTATAATTAGAATGCCTTATTAAGTGGAATAGATAATCATTTATAGTTTTAGTTTGACCAAATGCTAGATGTATGCGGTGGTTCCTAGCATAGATAAGCTGTAATGACGGCGCTTGTACCCCCATCAGGTATAATTAGAATGCATTATTAAGTGGAATAGATAATCTTTTATAGTTTTAGTTTGACCAAATGCTGGATGTATGCGGTGGTTCCTAGCATACGATAAGCTGTATTGAGGGCGCCTGTAACCAGCAAGTATAATAACTAGAATGCCTTATTAATTGGAACAGATAATCTTTTATGGTGTTAGTCTGACCAAATGCATAGTTAGACGGTGGTCCTAGCATACGATAAGCTGTAATGACGGCACTTGTACCCCCATCAGGTATAATTAGAATGCCTTATTAAGTGGAATAGATAATCATTTATAGTTTTAGTTTGACCAAATGCTAGATGTATGCGGTGGTTCCTAGCATAGATAAGCTGTAATGACGGCGCTTGTACCCCCATCAGGTATAATTAGAATGCCTTATTAAGTGGAATAGATAATCTTTTATAGTTTTAGTTTGACCAAATGCTGGATGTATGCGGTGGTTCCTAGCATACGATAAGCTGTAATGAGAGCGCCTGTAACCAGCAAGTATAATAACTAGAATGCCTTATTAAGTGGAATAGATAATCTTTTATAGTTTTAGTTTGACCAAATGCTAGATGTATGCGGTGGTTCCTAGCATACGATAAGCTGTAATGAGGGCGCCTGTAACCAGCAAGTATAATAACAAGAATGCCGTATCTAGTCGAACAGATAATCTTTTATGGTGTTAGTTTGACCAAATGCATAGTTAGACGGAGGTCCTAGCATACGATAAGCTGTAATGAGGGCGCCTGTAACGAGCAAGTATAATAACAAGAATGCCGTATCAAGTCGAACAGATAATCTTTTATGGTGTTAGTTTGACCAAATGCATAGTTAGACGGTGGTCCTAGCATACGATAAGCTGTAATGACGGCACTTGTAGCCCCATCAGGTATAATTAGAATGCCTTATTAAGTGGAATAGATAATCTTTTATAGTTTTAGTTTGACCAAATGCTAGATGTATGCGGTGGTTCCTAGCATACGATAAGCTGTAATGAGGGCGCCTGTAACCAGCAAGTATAATAACAAGAATGCCGTATCTAGTCGAACAGATAATCTTTTATGGTGTTAGTTTGACCAAATGCACAGTTAGACGGTGGTCCTAGCATACGATAAGCTGTAATGACGGCGCTTGTACTCCCATCAGGTATAATTAGAATGCCTTATTAAGTGGAATAGATAATCTTTTATAGTTTTAGTTTGACCAAATGCTAGATGTATGCGGTGGTTCCTAGCATACGATAAGCTGTAATGAGGGCGCCTGTAACCAGCAAGTATAATAACAAGAATGCCGTATCTAGTCGAACAGATAATCTTTTATGGTGTTAGTTTGACCAAATGCATAGTTAGACGGAGGTCCTAGCATACGATAAGCTGTAATGAGGGCGCCTGTAACCAGCAAGTATAATAACAAGAATGCCGTATCTAGTCGAACAGATAATCTTTTATGGTGTAAGTTTGGCCAAATGCATAGTTAGACGGAGGTCCTAGCATACGATAAGCTGTAATGAGGGCGCCTGTAACGAGCAAGTATAATAACAAGAATGCCGTATCAAGTCGAACAGATAATCTTTTATGGTGTTAGTTTGACCAAATGCATAGTTAGACGGTGGTCCTAGCATACGATAAGCTGTAATGACGGCACTTGTAGCCCCATCAGGTATAATTAGAATGCCTTATTAAGTGGAATAGATAATCTTTTATAGTTTTAGTTTGACCAAATGCTAGATGTATGCGGTGGTTCCTAGCATACGATAAGCTGTAATGAGGGCGCCTGTAACCAGCAAGTATAATAACAAGAATGCCGTATCTAGTCGAACAGATAATCTTTTATGGTGTTAGTTTGACCAAATGCACAGTTAGACGGTGGTCCTAGCATACGATAAGCTGTAATGACGGCGCTTGTACCCCCATCAGGTATAATTAGAATGCCTTATTAAGTGGAATAGATAATCTTTTATAGTTTTAGTTTGACCAAATGCTAGATGTATGCGGTGGTTCCTAGCATACGATAAGCTGTAATGAGGGCGCCTGTAACGAGCAAGTATAATAACAAGAATGCCGTATCAAGTCGAACAGATAATCTTTTATYGTGTTAGTTTGACCAAATGCATAGTTAGACGGTGGTCCTAGCATACGATAAGCTGTAACGACGGCGCTTGTACCCCCATCAGGTATAATTAGAATGTCTTATTAAGTGGAATAGATAATCTTTTATAGTTTTAGTTTGACCAAATGCTAGATGTATGCGGTGGTTCCTAGCATACGATAAGCTGTAATGAGGGCGCCTGTAACCAGCAAGTATAATAACAAGAATGCCGTATCTAGTCGAACAGATAATCTTTTATGGTGTTAGTTTGACCAAATGCACAGTTAGACGGTGGTCCTAGCATACGATAAGCTGTAATGACGGCACTTGTAGCCCCATCAGGTATAATTAGAATGCCTTATTAAGTGGAATAGATAATCTTTTATAGTTTTAGTTTGACCAAATGCTAGATGTATGCGGTGGTTCCTAGCATACGATAAGCTGTAATGAGGGCGCCTGTAACCAGCAAGTATAATAACAAGAATGCCGTATCTAGTCGAACAGATAATCTTTTATGGTGTTAGTTTGACCAAATGCATAGTTAGACGGTGGTCCTAGCATAGGATAAGCTGTAATGAGGGCGCCTGTAACGAGCAAGTATAATAACAAGAATGCCGTATCAAGTCGAACAGATAATCTTTTATGGTGTTAGTTTGACCAATTGCATAMTTAGACGGTGGTCCTASCATACGATAAGCTGTAATGACGGCACTTGTAGCCCCATCAGGTATAATTAGAATGCCTTATTAAGTGGAATAGATAATCTTTTATAGTTTTAGTTTGACCAAATGCTGGATGTATGCGGTGGTTCCTAGCATACGATAAGCTGTAATGAGGGCGCCTGTAACCAGCAAGTATAATAACAAGAATGCCGTATCAAGTCGAACAGATAATCTTTTATGGTGTTAGTTTGACCAAATGCATAGTTAGACGGTGGTCCTAGCATACGATAAGCTGTAATGACGGCACTTGTAGCCCCATCAGGTATAATTAGAATGCCTTATTAAGTGGAATAGGTAATCTTTTATAGTTTTAGTTTGACCAAATGCTAGATGTATGCGGTGGTTCCTAGCATACGATAAGCTGTAATGAGGGCGCCTGTAACCAGCAAGTATAATAACAAGAATGCCGTATCTAGTCGAACAGATAATCTTTTATGGTGTTAGTTTGACCAAATGCACAGTTAGACGGTGGTCCTAGCATACGATAAGCTGTAATGACGGCGCTTGTACCCCCATCAGGTAAAATTAGAGTGCCTTATTAAGTGGAAGAGATAATCTTTTATAGTTTTAGTTTGACCAAATACTGGATGTATGCGGTGGTTCCTAGCATACGATAAGCTGTAATGAGGTCTCCTGTAACCAGCAAATATAATAACTAGAATGCCGTATTAAGTCGAACAGATCATCTTTTATAGTTTTAATTGACCGAATACTGGTTTTGTAAGGTGCGATGGTCCTAGCATACGATAAGCTGTAATGACGGCGTCTGTACCTCCATCAAGTATAATTAGAATGCCGTATTGAATGGAACAGATAAAATCTTATAGTGTTAATTTGAGCAAATTCGGAGTTGGAAGGTGGTCCTAGCATACGAAAAGCTGTAATGAAGGCGCCTGTAACCATCAAGTATAGTAATAAGAATGTCTTATTAAGTGGAACAGATAATCTTTTATAGTTTATAGTTTACACATGGCAGTTCTTTCTGGGAATCCAGTTTCCTTGCATAAACAATGAAAACCGACAAATAAACTGACATTTTAATAGCAAGCTGAAACCCGTAAGTTTTCTCGTTTTAAATGGTTTTAAAAATGCCTGCATAAAATGAAAGCAGCACAAAACACTTCAGGTATGAGTTAAATAGCACTAATGAAAACCGAGGACCTTGCCTGATCAGTATCAGTAATGCAGGTATGCAGTTATCAATGAGTATTTGCGCAAAAAAATATTCCTCGGCATAAACACAATTCTAAACCGTAACAATAGCTCCGCATGCTATGGAAAAGTTGTTTCGTAGATAACTACTGCATCTTGTCAACTTATGCAATTACAGATAAGCAATTTATTTGTGATTTTCCTTTGTCTTTGAATTTTCACTCATCTAAAGCTTTGTAACATTCTACTGGTGTGCATAAATCACTGAAACGTAATAAGAGTGTAGCTTATTTGTCTATTTCTGTTAATTAGAATATTGTTGACGCAAATTAGTAATATTTGAGTGTAAAAGTTTAGATAAACTTTAATCTCTGTTTATAAAATGAAACCGTGGACAATTTTCTGCATTTGTAATCCAAGCAGTTTAATAGATTCATTCCATCTTTTAAAAACAAACTAGAATTTTTTAAATCACCCAGTTTTAATTTGAGGTAAAATGATGTTTTGCAACTGTTAAATAAGTTGTTGTAATCGTATCATGGAGCCAATATTCCGTTTAGGCAGCAAGCAGATATCATAAACATAGGTATTCTCACTAGTTATATTCACTGCATGGATTACTTGAACAATCCCATTGTTCTGAAATGCGGTGACGATTTTGCAATTGAGTTCGCCTTAACTACAGCAATTTACAGATGGAAGCACTTATTGAATACTTACCTGAGAAATAATAATAAATTTGTATAAACTACAAGACAATGGACAACATAATTTTGATGTCAGTATAAAATTGCGCAAGCCACCGTAACATTAACAATACTGGATTTCAGGCATATTCGAACTGTTCGTCAATAATAATTACAACAAGTGTTACCATTGACGTTGCACTCTTAATTGTTGAAGCCCCAGTAATGGAAAATGTGGTAGCAACTAAAAGGTTAGAAGGAACACCTTAAAATTTCTTACAGCGATTGTACTATCGATTGTTGTAATGTAGATTCTTGAAATATCTAGGTGCTCTATATGTTAAAGAAATCGGGAACACACAACTAAAACTACTATAGTCATCAGACAGCGATTTAATTAAGCTTTATGATCTCTTGTCWTTGGTATCAAACCTTTGGAGTTGTTCATGTTGCTCCCATCGTCATTCATATTATAAATGTTTTTCCATTAACTGAAAAAACTGCTACTTAAGAAGAGAGACGCTCACAATTTGATCAGTTATGATGATATAAGGAAATAATTTTTACCTGACATGAAACATACTTCTCCGAGGGCTGCGTAGTTTCTGGTGTACCTCAAAGTAGTGTTCTTGCAAAACAAAAGCGCTACTGAAAAGAGACCTCATCTTGCTGAAACCAATTATTCTGATGAGGTACATCGCCATCTTCATTATTAAGTAAATTGACAAGCAACGCTGGTACTAACTACAAACGTAAAAAATATCGGGCGGCAGTGAGGTTTTCTTGGTAAAAATAAAGCTCTAAATACCATTGACCTGTAATTTCTACTCATAGATTTAATTGGCTTTGGAGTTTACTGTCACTGTGAAACTCTTTTGTCCATGGGAATTTTGTTGAGACCAACAGAATTACGATTTACTGATCCATTAACTTGAATGCACAATTTGCCGGATAATTGATTACACGTGGGTATGGGGCAACAAAATGGGCAATAAAAAGAGAAGTTTTTTTAGCTAATACCTACATATATTTCGAGCCCAAATCGGTTTTTCCTCAAGGCTCTGGTAAAATAATACAGTTTTAAAATCACATAAATCTACAAACAGTAAATACTTACAGCCTACCGCTAAAAGGACAAAAATTAGAAAAACACATTGTGGTGAAAATCACACCAGTTGATACCACTGCATTCTTCTGAGTGGAGGCACAAACATTTAAAACATTTATATACAGGGTGTCTTACGGCCACAGTAGAATTATGAAATTCTGCAGTATTAAGTTTTTGAATGTGATCTTTTTAATGAAAACAGTTTCAACTTAAAATTACTTAATGAAAACGGTTTCAACTTAAAATTACTTCTGGCTATACCGGAAGTAGACGCCAACTTTGTTATTTTAAATAGAACCATATAAATTTTTTGCAGTCTTGGATATTTCATACAATTCTAATGCGGCTTTATGTAACACATGATATATTTAAATATTAAAATTTTCGAGATATAAAAGTTTTTTAAAAAATTTTGCAGGGTCCCGTACGACGGCTACCACACAGCAAACAAATGTAAATCGAAACCATTGATGTCGATAGTATGAAACAAAGGCCTAAAATACACCTTGCTCCAATCAAATTTTAAAAATAGTGTAATGTGTAATGTAGCAGTTACATGGTGACATCATAGGTACGTATCTAAAAACAGCCAAAACTCAAGGAAATTAAATGCCGTTTTTGTATTCTAGGAAATATTGTAGTTCGGATTTGTGTAAAGCGCTATGAGGCTACAAGTAAAGATTTTTTGATATTTAACAATTTATGTGAAAAACTGCTGAAATCGCATTTTTTGCTACATCCAGAGTGCTTTGGATGTACTTTGACAGACGTTAAAACAAATGCATGTGCCAGCTGTTTGCAGTTTATGTCACGCCTGTTATTTAAGAGCATTGAAAATGTCACGTCTAAGTTATTCAAATGAAAGGTTTCCCGAAAAAGCAAGACCGGATTGCAAAACTATGAATACTGTTAAAGAATTGCTAGGATTTTGAGGTATTCCGTCCGAAATTAAATAGAGTTAAGCCGCAATTAAATAACGAAGACGTAGAAATAAACATTCTAGCGTTTATTGCTGCCCACGGAGAAGCTTCGGTGCGCGATGAAGAAATTCATTTAAGATTGCCATTTAACACAATTCTTCAAAAACACAAGTGGAAACCATACCACGATGCAGCATCTTTAAGAGTCAGACCTCCGTTGTAGAATTGAATTTTGTGCGAATTTTCAACATTCTTGGCAATTCAATGTGCTTTGTGCCGTGAAAAATGAATTTTGTGTTTGTACTTTTACTTAATGAGCTTCCAGAAGAAGAACGTACAAACGCCCGGTACCAACATGATGGTGCTCCTCCTCATCGGACTAGACCAGTTACAGACTGGCTTGAAGAACATTTTGGGGACAAATGGGTTGCCAACAACGGTCCTTTTCGTTGCCCATCACGTTCACCCAATTTGTCAGTTGTAGATTTTTTTATTTGGGGGTATATAAAAAAAAAGTATATGCAGATCCAGTTACCACGGGCGGGTGGCCTTTGCTACTTTGACCGATGATCAAAATCGTCGAGCTACAGAAAGAAATGTTCTAAAAAGAATCAACAGATGCTTAAACCTAGATGGAAATATATTCGAACATTTATTAGCGTGATACATTGTTTTATAAGTTAATTATTATCATTAGTTTGTTCGTCTATTGTTGTTTAGTACGGTTGTTTTATAAGTTTCTCGCTATTAAAGTTTCCGTCTTCTTGTACAAAAATGTTAATATAACAAAAATTGTTAGTATTTTGTTTTTGTCGGTGGTGTTGAAACTAAAACAAATGTTTAATTTGGCCTTGCTTCATTGGCCTTTGTCTTTGCGTACGATACGCATTTGAAAATGTGTAAAGTAAATTCTCAAAATGACAACGTAAACTATCAAATTAAATAATTATTTATTTATTATTTCTTAAATAATTATTAGAAATTCATGTCTTTCACTATCAAATATTTTTATTTGATAACTGATGGTAACAATTTATTAGAATATCTCATTGTGATGGTATAATTAATTGCTGTTTAAATACACCTTCTTAGAATAGAATTATCACACTATACGCAGGTGAATGGATGAGCCCGTAACGCACTTCTTTTGTCGGTAAGATACGTAAAAAATGTTCTGCTGATTATCATTAGGATATGGATGCTTCAGTGTGTGATACTTGGTTTACAAAACAACTGTTGCCATTTCTACTTCTTAATATCGTAATAGTAATGGATAATGCAAAATACCATTCTAAACAAGCTACCAGAAGACAAGACATCATTGAATCAGGATAAATAACACTGGAGTATTCAAAAAAGCCACCAAAAAGACGTGCAAAAAATGCCCCCTTACTATTGAACTATTGAACTTATTTAGAGTAATCTTGAAATAGGGAATAGGAGGCACAATAATAATTCTCTTAATTTAAGTGCTATTGTGGTGAACGTTATTTTAGGTACCAATTCTATAAGATTACTACCGAGATGTTGATAAACTCTGAAAAGTATGCTATTGAAATTGAAAACACCTATATATCTCCACGTGTGAACAGTTTAATTATTAATTTAAATTCTGATTCGGACAGTAGCTTCTTTCGAACAAGAAGACGTTGCTAGGAGAACCATGAGACAGAAAAGCTTACGCCATCTCTTTCTTTTCAGAAAAAAATATAATGCAGATTAAATAATTCACTTTTTCTGTTATTGTTTTTATTAGTGTTACAAAAATATAACAAAGCTAGATGCCGTTACCCCAGGATTGTAGTACCCGTTACGCCAGTGCACTAATTGCCCAATAGCAAGTGAAAAAATGAAATTCTTTTACGAGATCTTTGTAAAACGTACTTTGCAACTCAACAATTTATTCACGTAACTTCGATTACCTAATATTAAACACTTATATAATCCTGATTTTCGTATGTACAAGAGGGTTTTGTTATTGGACATCTGTTTCGAAACTTCCAGCAAAGATTGACTTGTATTGTTCAGCCTGCGGTATTTGACAATGGCGAAGGTCATCTGCTGCTAGCCACAACAAAAAAGCACCTATTTCAATTAATTGCTTCATTCGGAAGAAAACAATTGCTTCAGTTTTTTAACGCCTTTAATACTCCGCGTATTTCCAGGACTTTAAATTCGTTTAGAGGTTTTTGCGTTACCACATGCCGAGATTCACAAATGTGAACTTAAAGTCTTTTCTTGAAAAGACACTGTCGCCGGTTTGCTTTAATAGGTGATGAGTTTCTCTTAAGAAAAAGATAAGTAGGGTTTTACCTAGGTATGGTTTAACCTAAGGCGATAGATCAAGTAGCTCTCAGAAACGACATTCAGTGAAAACAGATTGAACGATATGTCTAGCACACGATGTATTACACTTAAAATGAATGGTATTGTTGTTGTATTATCGATGGCATACTTTCGATAAGACATTTAAAAAATCGGAAAATAATTAAAGAATCGTTAGGCTTACATATTCAGCCACTCTTGAAGACAAGCTGTTTAAAACGTTTAGATAATAAGCAAGCCAAATTAATATGCACTTCATTAGGTTATGAACGAACGCTTGTGCAATTAACATGCCGTTCTTGCATATCAATAGTCGTTCTACTGAATACATTATTTTCTGTATATGAACCAGGTAAAAGTATGTCCTGACAGCAACAATGTTTGCCATAATCTAGTTACCTATGAATTTAAACTGTAAAAAGGGATCAACAAGAGTAAGCGGTCATTTCCATTTTTGTTTTCATAATACGAGCGGTGGAAACAATTACAACATGTTTAGGTTACAACAATATTTTTTTGACAATAATCTAACATAATTTGCACGTATATAAGATACCAGTTAATTCTTAGAGCGTAAGAGTGGACTGTTTTCTTCAGTGGTAAGTAATTTGCTTATTTTTTAGTTTTTCTAGAAATTTCTATAGCTTCTTTTATTAAATGTCTGTAATGATATCTTTCTCTGGTAAAATGTTCATTTTATCAAAAGTCAGTCATGTATTTAGTTAAATACGAGTGTTCGGCTACGGAAGATATTTACACGCCCCTCAAAAGGGCGTTATTTGTTAGAGCTCGTAGAGACGAAAGTTCTTTACAATTATAGTACTAAAAAATGTTTGGTCATTTGATCAGTTTTAGTAAAAGTTGTCGACTAAATTTTCAATCATCACAAAATAAATTAAAACTGAGTTTGCCTCATGTACAGGCCCTGCGGAAAAATGAAAAAGGATACTTAGAAAACACTATAAAAGTACATTTAGGAAGAGAAGATATTTACGAAATTACTTACTTAGTATTACATATAGGTCAGACTAGAAGAAAAGTAGGGACGCGTTTGAAAAAACACAGTGCTTGCTACTAGGTTGCAACAGACGGATAAGAACTTCCGTAGACAAACTTTGATAAAAAATTACACTAGACATTTTACAGGTATTTCTAAAATACTATTACTTTAACAAGCATGGTGCAAATTATGAAATGAGTAAAATTTTTATAGTTCTCTTGTATCGAGTAATTCGTATATATATCCAGTGGGGAGTTACTTTCTACCCGATATGTATGGATTTTATCGGGCTCCCACATTGTTTCTATATGATTGTCGATCTCTATGATTCTGTATTTCCTGGTGATTAGTTTATTTACTTTAATTTTGGAGGTCCTCTGCTTTGACAAAGACTACTGGCGTAATGAAAACGTCAGATCAATATTTTTTTGTCAGTGTTTGATGATTTCTCCCATTTTATCGTCTCTTACATCTAATTTAAAGCAGTTTTGCGGTAACATATTTTGATATTCGAAAGTTGCTCATGCCTTATGGATTGTTTATAACGTTTTCTACAGCACCTAGAACGTGTAATTCATCATTTATTAATAATAATATTAAATACTGCGGTTGATTTTGTTCACTTAAACAAAAAACAAATGCCTAAAATATATTTTTGAGTATGAAGAACAATTGTAGGCAATTATTGATACAAAAAAAATTAATTGCTTATTACGAAGACATTCTTCTTAGAAGTTATTTTTTATCTACATATACTTCTAGCCAAATTTAACAAAAAGTAGCAGTAAGAACAGCCGAGTCCAATATAGAAGTCGTTTTTAAATTTTTATAGATGTATTATGTGGCAAATTAAATATAATTTTACTGTTTAAATTGAAAAAGTGGCCTTTCAATGTTTTAGTTACAAATGTGTAACTTAAATGGTTTTTGAGTATGATTTTCAATAATGTTTTAAATGGGTCCTCAGATCATTGCTCAACATGACAAAACAAAAAGATTTGTAATTTGCAACACTGTGTGTCTGGTAAAATAAATGATTCCTTGTCTCCCTCCTTTAAACCTAATAATCGTAATTTTTTAACAGCAACATTAATGCGGTTAATGTTTTCTCAGCTAAATTCTAAAATGCTGTTTTCCGGCAATTTGTAAATGCATATCACATAATATTAAACTGTTGTTGCCTTGAGTGAGATTGTTATGTCTATGCTTGGAATGCTCATTTCAAACTTGACTTGCACTGAATCTAAAAAAAACATTTTAGATTTATCTGAGTACTACATTTAAATGCATGTATAAGTATAAGTACTAACTCATTAGATGCAAAGGGGAAAGCTAGTTTTCTCAGATTTTTCTAAACCGTACGCTCGTTTTGGTCAAATCACAGATTTGTATTATTTCTAAATATAAAAGATTTTCTGACAGTTTTTTTTAATAACTTTCCCCGACAAAGTTAGTTTCTAATAACAAATTAATTAAATTTTAATAATTGCAAAAAAAACTTCAGATTCATTAAAAATTTCACTCCCAGAAATACATGTTAGTGTTACCCTTTTTGGTTAGAAGCTATATCCCTTTTTTAATTACTACTTAAACAATTCATGTTTTACCCAGGCATGTAGAGGAAAATTTAGGTTTAGCCTACGTGAGGTGATTATTAAACGAGGCTATTACAGCGAATATTTTAACGGCTTGCTACAAACTCATATATTCGCACAATTTTAAAAACATACTGCAGAATTTTTTGTATTGATAATTTTCAAGGTACTTTGTTACAGGTGATAACAAGAAAATAGTAGAATTCGATGACCACTTTGTGATAGCTACACTTCTGTTTTTATCTAATGATTTATAATGGACAGATATAACGTTTTTGGTATGAATACCAAAGTATAGTGCGGCTAATAATCGCTGCAATACTTTATTATATTATTTCCATGTTTGTCAAAAGGTTCGTAACTACTATAGCGTAAGAGTGTTGGACTAGTTTAGCAGTGTTCACAAATATTTACTATGTACTTTTAAATAGATTCGATAAAGAAAAACTGAAACGAATGGTAAAATAAAAAGGGTATACTAAACTATTCTTTGCAAGTGCTGTGGCAGGAAATAGATCACTAGCGCACTCGTATAGTTGTATAGAAAACCATTAAGTTAGGAAAATAATGTGTTTTTTTATAATTATTTCGCCCAGCTCTTTTAATCGTGTGACTTTTGCAACATATTTTTTTTAATATGTATTTGCTTATCGTAGTCGGTTTCCTTTGACTTTTCATGACTTTGCAGTGTACAAGATATTAACGTTTAAAGAAGTCACTAGCTTTGGGTTTGTAAAATTATCTTTCTCTGTGTCTCTACATTTCGACGATCCTTTTTTGCGCTTGAGTGGATGTGAAATAAAGTTCCAAATGAATTAACCGTGATGTTATTTAATGACAAAACGAAAAGCCAAAAATGCTTGATTAAGTCATGTTTCAAGCTTTTCAAAATATCTGTATTTAGTAATAACAGCACTCTCAATAAGAATGCGCTAACAAAGGAAATGGGAATGCAACAGGTATATTGAAAATGTGGTGGAGAAATGTCGTCATCAGGTGATAAATTCAATACCATCTCAAGTGATGTTACCGAAAAAAATTATAATGTACATGAATGCTATGAATTTCAGCCTTTGTCTAATATGCTTTATTACTGAAAATTCCACCAGATTGTTATTTGGACGAATATTGAACTTGCAACGAATGTATGTGGTGCAAAAGAGGCGTGCATTTGGCTAACCACGTAATCTATGTATACCTATTTCTTGTTGCCGACTAAACTCAGGAAAAATGTTCAAAATTTTATCTGCATCTGCCAGTGGAAAGATCCTTATAAAAGTGAAGCCATCTTTGATGCATACTTTACAGAGGAGGAAGGTATGTTATCGATTTAATAAATTACGGTTGTTTATCTTAAACTTCTGTCCAAAAAATTGACACTTAAGTAATGATATAATATTATAACCGTTAATACCATTTATGTAAATTAATAGTGTTAGGCACGAGTCAAAGAAACAGAATATGACCAAGTTCATTGCAGATGCTCCTAAAGATATGTTTCTAATCATTAGCGTATCTACATGTTTGCGTTTACTTTAAAAATATTTTGAATCATGGGCTGCTCGCATATTTGGATGTATGTAACCTTTCGTGGGGATAAATATATCTAGTGGGAACGATAAAGGATATGTGATTATTGTGACAATCTCGATGTCCAAAAACAAACAAGAATCGTGGACAATTGTCGATGATATTTTTGGCTTAGAGTTATACGAATAAAATATGAAGCAATACCTCAACGAAGTTTGTTAAAAAATATATTTTTTTAAGAACTTCGGCCAGTTTGTTTGCAGATTATGGAAATGATAAAAGCTGTGGAGTCTGGTACAACTTTTAAAATTGGATTTCGGTACACAGTTCTGTTTGTAGTATTATCATTCATCAAATATATAATTGTGCGGAGATTACAATGGATCAAAAGAAATTAGAGAAAATTAATGTGTGTAGTAGAAATATCAAAATTATCATCATATAAGGTATCGGAAGAAATTACGAAAACTCTCAGGCAAAAAAAATAGACAGAACAAGAGACAAGATACAGGAACGGCAAAACCGAGGAAATATGGAAAACAGTGAACAACTCAGAAAGAAAAAAAAGCGAAAATGCTAAAATGTTTTATTAATTTTACTAACTATTTTAAATACGTAATGAACCTACATATGTAATTAAGAAGTTGATGCTGTAATATCTTTAAACTTCAAACAGAAACGCAAACTATTAATAAGAAACATATAAAAATTCTAAAGGAAGGTGCAAAGTTTATATATTTGCTAGTTTTGGCAACCCTATCGAAAAAGGCGTTTTCTCAGCTAATATTTAAAGGCGTAATGTAATAAGTAATAGTCTTTTGCATTGATAACAGCTTGATCACAACGAACACATTCTTCCAATATAAAAAGATTCATGAATTTACGAGGCCAGTGAACAGTAGGGGTGAAAAGTCAACAAAAGTTTATGTCCTTTTTAATCAAAGCAGCAGAAAGGATGTGAAAGACAACAGAGTGAAGACAAAAAAGGTGGATTACAATGACACACTATAGAAGCTTTCAGTGGGCATACCACAAAGTTCTCTGTTTGGAACCAGCACTAAGTTCAGCTACCATAATGACCGGTGTTCATAATGTAGACGCAAAGCAATGTAATATGCAGATGATACAAGTTTTTCCATGCCGCTTATAAAAAATAAAATAATTATATGATAAAAGAAATGCAAAAAAATCATTCTTTAGGGATACTCTTAAATAAATAGCTAAATTTTAATGCACAAATTTATAATCGTTACACTAAACTATCAGTAATAATGTATCTTTTACAAAAACTGCTGGACATCGGTTTTACGTAGGTGTCATAAATGGCACACATAGTTTGTTTCCACAGATATCTTTTCTATTGTATTCTATTTTAGGGTAATTTGGTGAACTGGATGTTGACCTTTAAATATTAGAAAAGAGTAGTAAGAGCAATTTGAAAGATATCGTCGTGTAGAAAAGGTTTTTGCAATCTTGATAACCTAACTGATGTATCATTATGTATGCTGTAGAAACATATAAAGCTCAAATACACAAGATATTGTAACCTTATAACATCTAGTCTACAGATGGTGACGTATTGCCTTTATTGTGTATATGTGACGACGTTAAAGCTGTAGCTGTTAATGCAAATAAAGAAAGTTATTATTGTCATTAAAATATGTAATATTAAAAAATTGCTTTGAGTAAAAGTTTGGTCCTACTCGATAACTATTGGAAGAAAGTGAGTTAAAAATTACTAGTCTTATGTACCATTATTTTAAACGCAGATGTGTGTTCCTACAATATACTTCTGAAACACTTTTCCAGTATTCGTCAGCAGATATTTGGTTTTATATATCGTAAATCTTAAGCATACTCCTTATTTTCTATGAATAAGGCATAGTTTTCTTCCTAGCAAATGATACCATTTACTTTAACTTCTACAGTTTTCAAGGTTGATACGAAGAAATCTGAGGTCATTAGATTATAATCTTACTGGGGCGGTGCTGTAACTATTCTCCTAAACGTTTTAAATAAATGAACTAATCTATGGACTTGAATTATAATCAGGCACGAATCATCATTCATGTTCCGCAGAAGAGAATGGACGATGAATGTAAACTGTATGTAATTGCATAGCTTCTTTGAATGGATCCTGTCTATGAGCTATGTCTTTTTAACAACAAAAGTGGAAGTAATTTACGGATGCGGCTCTCTCTTGTTTGGAACGATTGAGTGACCCACGTCACCGGTGACGCTACGGAAAGCATTTGAATTCATTTCCACAGAAAATTATCACACTTGATCGATAGTTAATTGCAATTTTTACCTCTCCCACTACGACTTGTCCTAATCTGAAAATCAACTGCTACTTCTTCACCTTGCTCGAGTGTCCATATACTTATAACGCCTTGCAACGTATAGACAGCACTTAAGTATTTGCCGCCTGCGTACCTGTGATAACGGTGATAGTCCGCTAAACACTTATACAGTGGTGCGATCATTTCTCAAATAGTCGTGGTGTTTATTTTCACAAATGATTCGAGAGGATGCACGACAAAAGGAACAGCATCAATTCGAAACACAATAAGCCGCACCACACCCTGAAGGTTTCAGGTAAACCACCCGCTATTGTGGTGTACATAACATTGCTGCTGTTGATCCTGCTGACGTTCGATTTGCCCGATCAAAAACCACTAGACCATTTCGGGTTACTTAATTTAATAACGTTAATTCGTCTATAAGAAAGCGGTTTTTTTGGCCAACAGTGGAAATTGTAGTAAATTCAGTGCCAGTTATTCAGTCTCGTGATTGGAGTAGAAGAGCCATTGAACGCTAAGAAGGTAAGGACCGAATTAGCGAATTTTTTATTCGGGAAATTTACGTAAAAATTCTCCGACATTATCGTGTTTACCCCCCACTACAACAATAGATTTTCATATACAGAACTTGTTGCATCTAAAGGAATTTGAACTGCCGCGATGGTATCAAAAAAACAATTCTTCGTGTTGCTCTGCATCTACGTTGGCTACATGCTGGCTGGGGCGGGCATCTTCCTCCACTGGGAGATCCCCGAGGAACAGGCCAGGCGAAAGTTAGAACGGGAAGAAAGGCGCGAGATAGAAGGTAAGAAATCGCAGTTTTTATCTCGTTCGGTTATTAATTAAATTAGGTTCGTTGTCACGGTCCGCTTCTGATTGTGTCAGAATTTATTTAACTAACGGATATTTAGATGACCTTTTCGTCGCTGATAAAATACCACGAGACAATTTTAAAGGCAATTTGAGGCGAGAGGATGCATTAATTCAAACAATCGGCGCAGACGAAGCGTCTGGAACATTGCAGCGAATGCACATACCCCCTTGACATCGTCGGGCAATAAAAGTTTCAAAATCTAAATGGTGACACTGACCCTGTCTCCGTACTGAGAAATCACTATTGAATTTACGAATTCGTATTCTATGAACATCGCTAGGTGCTTTCGAAATACGCTCTGTGTCGAACAGAACCTGACCTTTGTGCGTTCGCCTCTTGGTAAACTCGATTTTAACAGTGAAGTAATAAATCAATGTAGTAAGTAGTCGATCGAGTGAATTACTGACTCGAACAAAAAAGAATCTGACTAGATGGAAACACTTTCGTAGTACAAATAGAGATCGCAAATATATATTTTTTCTTTCAGAAACTGTTGCTGTTAATGATATTACACTTACACTCTTATCAACAACTATAGAAAATACTTACGAAATCGGTCAGAATTCAATTGTTGAAGTTCAAACGCTTTTCACGTAATCGCTCAAGCCATGTTTTTACTACAACGGTGTCAAAGGTGAAGCACCTTTTGCAAATAATTTAACATTAAAACAGATTAGTTTGAAGTTACATTTAGTATTAAGTAATAAATTTTCTTACTTACAACACTTACTGAACAGCGCATAGTACATTCAAGTTCTAATTGTAAAAATGCATTCTTAGACAGACTGTTTAAACAAAATGACGTTTATTTTTCACTTCGTAATTATTATTTGTTGTTTTTACGTTCTAGGGCGCTAAAAGCCATTACAGCCTGTAAGGCATTATAATAACGCCCGCTTTCAACGCTCTCTGATTCACGTCGGTTGTAAATTTGACATAATTTTATTAAAAATAAAATACAATTTAATCAACACACTTTATTAATTATGCGAAACAAAGTCGAAATGGAGTACAATTATTTTAATCTTAATAATTAAAAATGCAATCTCATTAAATTATGTATATCCGTATCCGTAAAGTCCTATAATTATTGCATTTTATTTAGAAACTTTACCGTTTTTAGCATTATCGGTTTCAATTTCATTTTGATTTTCGAAGCCATAATGTGCTCAATAGGTACCTATATCCTAATGCAATGATGTCAATTCTTTAGAATAATTTGAGCCTACATTCGATGTTCGACAATGGAACGTGTATTCTTCGGCACTTACATAATCGAGATAATGCGCAATTTTTGAAGAAATATTTCCAAAAGTATATTTACCAACCTGCTGTGAAATGCAACGACCATTGCGATAGCCAAAGAAATCCATAATTCTCTTATCCCGTAGAGAAACAAGACAGTTACATTTTCTTTTATGGCAAATAGTATTTACATCTTCAATTTTGACCACCACAAATGCCCTTCTTTGCAGATGTCATCTATAGGTAGTTAACTTTACTAACAGCACGTCTCTCTTCAGTTCTATCCGTATCCACTGTATTAGAATAATATTTACATATAACTTTTCCAAAAGATATGTGTTGTTTTAKGCTTCCCTGGAAAATTGTATAACATCTTCTGTTGTTAGAATTACCGATTTTTCGGAATGTACCCTTTCGGCAATTCCTTAAAGAAAACTTCTAATCGCAAATAAGTTTATATGCTTATTTTTTTTGCTGAAACAAAAACATTTCGTTAATAATTCTAACTAAAAAATAGAAAATTACCTACAAAATCTTTTAAGAAAGTAACGAAAAATCACAAACTATCTACGTACCTACCAATTCTTGGCAATATTCCATCATAATTATCTAACTGATAGTTGTAAAGTTTAACGAATTATTCCTTATATTTTTAATAAACAAGTCTTCATGAGTATGTCTTACTATTTGTATTCACAAATAACATATCGTTTCGTAGTCATATACACGGTTAAGAAATCGAACTGCTTGAATACATTCATATGAAAATTTTCATTTTATTTAGGTATTAAAAGTCAGAAATTAAACGTTGTGTGAACCGTGGGCATTAATGGATATCCATAGCCCTCAAGCGACTTACAAAACTTTGTAAACTAGTCGCCTTCAAAGGGTGACATAAATAACCATTTTAGTTCTTTACTTGATTAGATTAATTAGAGAACGTCTAAGCCAAACAAACGTCTCACCATATACCAAAATAATTTTTCGCAAAAATCCTGCACTGTGTCCATATCTTGTGCTAAAATTACAAATTCCAAAAGTGAGTATTTGATATTATAAAAAAGTGACAGCATCTATATACAAGTGCAGCGTGACGTAATGGTCATACCTTAAGTATGTGTTGCCACGTCTATAGCAATCTCCTCAGTCGTAAGCAACCTGAATTAGGCAACATTTTTTATCTACGGTCTAGCAAAGTGCCAAGGTGGACTATAATGTTGCATCTACATTCACAGTCTTAAATGCAGTAAAATTCCTTTCAGTAAAGCCTTTGAGATTTATTAAAAAAGATACGTCAGTAATGAACAACAATCATTCTACTTCAAAGAACCAATGCGATCTTCATCAGTAATTTTTCGCCAAATGTTCAATAATAATTTATTGGAAGTAAATTTTCGTAGTCTAAATAATGGTTTCACCAGCTAGCAAAATTTCCTGGCAAAGCCTTCGAGTTCTCAATAAACCTATAACAAAATTAAATTATACACTTGTTGCAAAGACTTGTATATTAAAACCTCGGCCAGGAAAGTTTTCGTTTGCGAACCAAAATTGTATAGAGATCTCCACTCTCTCGTGATGATTCATTAAGTCTATGGCGTATTCTTCTGATTACTGGTAGACAGATGAGCCTCTACCATGTTAAGTATCGTTTCTCATTGAGCAGCTGCTTCTTAAAGGGAACGTTTAGTAACACGTCCATGAGTACTCTACGGTATCCTTCAGTAGGTTTCGTTACCTTTATAGAATCCATAAATATAGTGTATGTGGGTGTATTCGTAATTCGAAAAAAAATCAGTTCAAATGTAGCATAACGTTACCTACGGGTTTCTGCATTTCAAATGTTCGTAGTTTGGTTGCGATTGAGTTTATACCTATATTAGTTAAACATTATCATCGATAATACTAATACGATTGATGACGAAAGAACTGGAACCATAGAAGTTTCCACAAATGGTTTTATTTTTTTACGCCGCGATGAAATATAAATAATATTTGTCACTTAAATTGCTTCTAATGATTTTATAAGTTACTTTTACATATTTAATTAGCATTTCCTGTTTGATTATTTAATCAGTAGTTGTTTTACTTTTTATTTGGATATAAACTGTTGCCGCGGAAACATTTGTATAAATTAAAATGCATGTCTATGCTGTGCTGTCTGCACCGCAACCAACTGCAGATAGATCTATCTCGCTATCATTATAGCTCATCAGCGCAGTTTAGGTCTAGTGCAGGCAGCACGGCATAGAACTGGTTATGCCTATATATGAAATGCATATATAACATAATTACACTAATGAAACATCCCAAATCTAAATATTAAAAGACAACTGGCCACGATTGGAGCCTCGCGAAGAAGCAAATGTAATTTCAACAACTGTATTCTAACTGAGACATTTTATGACTTCTAATTTATTCAATGGATCCCTCAGTCTAATCAAAATGTTTATTGTAAAATTTATAAAAGCGGTCCAGTTGTTGTAGGCTAACCGCAAACAAAATCAAGTTTCACACAAGTTAATTACTTATTGRTAGATATTTTCATATTTTGTACACAATACGCATTATTAATTTCTACAGAGATATAAGGCATATGCCTTGCTTGTTCACAATTTGTAGTAAGTAACGTTAAAATACAATCCTTAATTTGTAGCTTAAGTGAGTGGGTAGTTTCTGCGTAACAGGTGTATGAATCGTTCTGTAAAATAAAATTAGAACAGCGTAATTAATAGAACATATAGTATAAAAATAAGCATGGTTGATGTTTAGCGACCATAAGAAAATTTAAATTAGAAAAATTTGGATCAATATGTGGTGAAAAAGGCATTTGATTTGTCAAAAAAGCTTTGCCTACAGTAGTAGGTCATTTTTCAATTCTATATCCGCAATGATATTCAAGGTAGCAGTATATGTATCAAAATCATGCTGTGCGACCAAAAAAGTAAACCAGGTATTCAGTTTAACTGATGATGGAGAAAATGCTGCACATATGTGGTGATCAAACAGATGGTAGCTTCAATTATTGTCAATGAGCACTGGGTTTTACACATTTTGTACATATTTAATGCATTTTATCTTGCTGCTCTACAGTTTTATGTTTCTGGTCAGAACGGTTACGCACCCATTCAAGGAAAGTAAGTTTTTCGACTAAAGGTCAACTACAAGAAAAGTTTACTGAAGAATTATATTATTATATATTAAATATGTAGACTTAAATGGGATGATAACGTAACTACAACGGTTGTATGTGCAAAGTATAATTTGTGGTGACTTGGGAACTAACTGTTTTAGGGAGTCATAGATTATTATTGCAAATATCTTCTTTAAATAATGTCTGTTCAGTGATAAGAAAAGTCAGCAACTGTTTATATGCGTTTAAACTTTTATAAGAAAGACGTGACTAAGAAATTGATTCCTGCGTATCTGATAATCTTTCTACATTTCAAATAAATAATTACAGGGCATATTGATGTCTAGTTGGCTAGACGATTGTCCGTGAACAATAAGTCGTGTTGCTGTGGCAATAATCTATTACCCACTTATCGCGACTAAGAAATTTAACTTCAAAATATTACAGCAATAATATTTAAGTAAAGAGTAAGATTTAAGGCAGTAACCCCGGTTAACAGATTTTGTTAAATGGCGCAAGTATAAAAAATGGTTTGCGATTTTCAAGAAGTAAAATGTTTTCTTGGAATATAGCATAGATAGACTTAGTTATTTCGCAATTCTGAATAAGTATGATATCGCTAAGTGGATGGTGTTTTGTCTCATTTTGTGAACTCAATACACCAATTCATAAATTTCGTTCATGAGAGCGACAGCGGTAAGCCAGTTTTGAACTGTGCTAATTTTTTTCGAACGAGTCTCCTTCAATATAATTTTAGACAATATTTTCCCTTGTTATTCAAATTAAAGTTTGCAAGTTTTAAGAACAGTAAAGTTAAAAACCTTGATAAAAATTTTAAAATTTCTAATTTTCAAATTCTAAGGCTTTATAAAGCAAGTTTATTTTACACATTATGTTGTCACACATTACCATTGCCAAAATAGCCATTAGAATCTTGTATCGTTTATAGTTGTATCTTATTTATTGTACTTTAGTAGCACAATGAGTACCTATAGAATTTGGAATATTTCGCGAATATTGAAGACAATAAAGATTTTAATTGAATGTTGAATATATTTTTCTTTAGTTGGTATACGCCAATATGCTCTTTGCGTAAAACAGTTCCTACTTAATCAAGTAACAGCCATGTTTATAGCTTGGCAAATATCATATTGCAAAAAACCCGAATATTTATCAACAGCCTTCGCATAATCATCAAAGTGCAAATCAAATGTTCCATTAAGTGTAGACTTGTTTACGCGTTTTGGAGTACATGAGAGTTTCTTCAGTAAAGCAGAAATTTCAATACTTCAGTTTTATCTTGAGCCGAAATTTTCTGTAATTCACCACCGCAATCTGGAATAACCCAGTGGTTTCAGTTTCAGTTGGTTTTGAACGCGAATAGTAAGATTAGGTACTGAAGAGAGTGCAGCGAAACCAAGTATTGCGATAAGATAATGCCTTTGATCTCAACCACGAACTTTCCCTCTCAGTTAACAATAACTATCAAAAACTGGTGTGATTATTCGAGCATTTAGAACGATAACGCTTCCAAATAAATAGTCGCATGTATCAGTTACGTGATTTTAAACCCGATATCACACAAGAACGATATGCATATAGAGAATGACAGGTCCTGAAGTGCCCATTTCGATTACAGGTGTAAATTCCGAACCAATATAAATATAGTAACGTTTAGAACAAACAATATCACTTTGTCGCTAATTGTGTGGTTGGACAAATTATCGCCAATTAAATCTGCGTAAATTAATAGCGTCAGTTACACTGTGGTGCAAAAACAGCTTTTGTTGCACTTAACATTTGTTGTTTCAATTCATTCGACCTGTGCAAATAATTGTGTAATCCTTGAATTATCCAGCCAAAGGGTAGACATTTATTAAATTATCGAGCTTGATTTGTTTGCCAATAATTTGTCACATACTGATATCTTGATAGGCGTGTAAACACATGCAAAAGGTTCGTGGTCGTTTGCTTTTCTTTATTGGTTATGAAAGACAGTAATATCATATGATCGTTCGGGGACAATCTCAGCTAATCAAATTATCGCCTTTATCACCAATCACTACAAGATATGCATTCAAAAAATCTGAGAACACTAGAGATACGTTTTACTATACGGAAAATTTTGTTGATATCCGCGTTATGGATCAAGATTACAACGTAGTAGTAGTAGATGAACACAATTTTATAAGCCAGAGAGTAAAAAGTGCATAGGTATTATGTTTCAAATGTTTCTAATGTTTACAAAATGTTCTCCTTTTAAAAGCTAAGATTTATTGTTACTTGTATTCATCTATTTACGTCAATACATTAACAAAAAGGGTATTTGGGTCTTATTGTAAGTAATCCAGAATTCCGTTTAAGAACTAATTTTATGGAAATATGGTAAATGATTGGGCCAGAAAACTATTAATCTACTATTCCTCCTACTCAGCAAATTACAATTCCGTAACACAGTTTAAGACCCTGCATGTTATTGCACTGGATGATATAGAAACCAGAATACTCAGAAATATTTGTTCCATTTGCAATAATTGTTGTACATACCTCTGTTTTTATTATAAAAAAACTTAAGAAATTTGTAAAGGGCAAATAAGGTGTTTGCGAGAGGCTTGTTTATCCTCTACGGCTATTGCTACCAGAACAAATAGCAGTAGTGGAWCGTCGTCGGGCATGGTTCTCGGAAGACCTAACACGAAGAGCGAAGAGGGGCATCGATGAAGAACCTGAACGCCAAGATCATCGTATAAAACTTTTGGATCTAAGGGGAACGCTACCAGATTTCATTCATACTATCTCATCCGATGCCTCCTCTGACCATTGAGCATCGACAAAACCCATTGGAGTTGTTCAAGGTTCAAGAATACTGGAAGCGGGAATGGCACATTGTTGTCTTTAGTGACTAATATAGGTTCTATTTGGATACGCTTGATGGTTGAACAAATGTCAGAAGGGAACATGTTGAAAGACGCGGTCTTCAGTTATGGACAGAAAGACATCTACGTCAGTAATAGTGTGGAGCTTAGCTTCCCATTTCGAGCGTTTCGGGATTTCTACCTGTTTTAGTGTCATATGGTATGTTGTACCATTTACTGCTTTTACCGGTTCAAGAAGCATTAGAATTCCGAGACAACTGGCTATAAGACTTAAATATTTAAATAAACTCTACACAATTCATGATGACATAGGAAACACAAATTATGCAACTAATATTTATCCTGTCTCTACCAAATTGACAAGAGGCAACAGTGGACTGTTTACCTAGCTCAGAACAAAACCCTTCTGAAAACTAAGAAATTTAAAATGGACTTTGAAACGGCCATGGTAAAGAGCATTCGAGATAATTTTCCGAACAGAATTTTATGAAAGAGAGAGATATTTATACGACTTCCTTGTATATGAACGATGAAGATGATGAGTTCAACGATTATTTTGTTGCAATGGCTTGAAAATTATGTTATTCACCAAATACTTCGGAAGGAAGGCATAATAGACTAAATAATGCTGTTGTAATACATACTTGATATACTTGAAATTTAAGCTTTAAGGTGATTTACACTTAAAAATTTTTGGTCTGTTTTTTGACACTTGTGGGAATTTACAGCTTATGGTTTATTATTATCATGAAATGTTTGACGCACGTAATAGTGTATTCCTAACAGCTGCGGTTTGAAACGACTTTAATCGAGTGTCGAGGGCTGTTGTGGCAGCAGATCACCTTTATACTTCATCAGAGACTCTGAGTTAAATCCAGGAAGTAGAGAAATAAAATATTTTACTTTACCTAGAGCTAGAGCCTTCCCAATGCTGTTTTTGATAAAATAAAATATTCAAATGCTTGTAGCCACAGTTACTGTAAACCACTTTAAACAAAACGTCAGTTTGTTACGAGGGCCGCCAAGATGTCTGGATCTGTTATATATTGTATGCCCTTGGAACATCTGTTATACACTCGGTTTTTTGAATCGTTAGCAGGCTTGGTCAAGTATATTCTTTTAAATAATCCCACATAAGAGTATGAGAGAAATCTGGCAATTCAGTCCAACTGAGAAATTTTAAATGAATCTTGTATATTTTTGTGGTGTACTCAAAGTACTCACCAATGCACATTAAACAAAAATAATTTGAGAGACACTTCAGTAAATTTATTCTTAGCACTTTTCTTCAGTTAATATGGGTACCTTGATATGTTCAATTTGTATACGCTAACAGTATACATTAGCTAACCTATAAATAAGCATCTGCTCTGATCATTCTTTGACTCCACGACTAGTTACTTTCTAGGAAAAAATCTAATAGTTATGAGCTAGTACAGTTGCTAGCGCCATAAAAAAAATCAATAATATTTTCTTTTGTAATGATTGTACCCTTTGATCAATAGTAAATATTCAACATGAAATATTCAAGAACAAATGTCTGTAGTGGTATCTTAGTAAGTTTTTGATAATTCGATGTGCTCTATCTAAAACGCTATTTACAATGGAGTCGACTCCGTTAGAAAAAAAAACAAAGTTTGATCCTCAACTTCTTTTTGTAATTATCATCAGGTTCTTCTTGGAAAATTAAGAATCTTTAAATAAAAAAATGTGCTTTTTAATTATTTATTCAATTAGTTATTCAACTTGATGAACCCAAAAACTGTAGAGTAGATGTACATTAGTTCTTTTTATTTATCTCTTTGATGTGCTCTATCGAAGGCAGTTGATGCTCAGTTGTTCTCCGAAAATTAGTACTGTTAATGTGAACTCCCTGTATATGTTACGCCATCAATCTACTTAATGTGGCGCCCACGAAATACTCCAAATCGTTCTAGGAATTTTGTCTCGCAATTTACGTGAACATTCTGTTGTCGCCACTGTTAAAAAATTATATCTATGGAGACACCCATCTCATCTGTCCATAATATTTTGACATGCGGCTACTATTCGATTTTGTACTTCCGCAAATTGTGAAATTTCTTAGTTTCATCATAAATTATTGATAGATAGTAAGCCTGTTTGGGATATAATATCAGAATTATGTTTCTACTGCAATACATTCTGACCTTTCAGAAGCGTCATTAAAAAAATTAACATCAAAAGGATAAATCAGACAGAAGCTATACGAAGCCGCAAGTGATAAAATCAACAAATTCAAATATATTTATTCAGTACACCCCATATGCCTGTCCTTATGTTACTGTCAATAATTAGATTTCTTTTCTTAAAGGAGAAATTTTTTCATTTAAGATGACCAAAAACCTGGAGCATCCCCACTAAAATATATAACTTAGACACTAGGCATCTCATATGAATGAGCAGTCTATTACATTATGTTGACTTGTGTATGAACTAAATGAATTCCAAAATGCTTGAACACGGGTCAAAAACAAGCGCATATGAACACTTTACGTTCAGTCTTTGCTTCCTGAAGAGTTATCACCATGGATAAAAACTGGGTACATTTTTACCGTCCTGACAGAAAGCAAGTCAATGGAATTGAAGCACTATGGCTCTCCGGGATAAAAATGTTTCGGATCCAAACGATAACTAAGTGAAAATACTTGAAAAAAAAGGCGTGAAATGGTCATAAAAGGGCTCTTGTTCTTGTAGGGCGATACGACTGAATATGTCGCGCATTGAAACAAAATTCGCTATTTGGAGTTCGAACTGGTAGGCCATGACTAACTTGACTTCATCGGACTACTGTTTATTTTCCAATTTGAAAAAGCGCAAGTTTTCTCTCAACAATGAAATTATTTAAGCTGTAGAAAGCAGGATAGCAGACCAGGAAGATTTTTTTAAGTTAGGGTTAGGGAGGAATTATGCAGAAAAATAAAGGGTTTCATTTAAAAATTTAATCAATCAATACTATCTTGTATGTTTTGAAAATCTGGGTTATGAATAAATAACGTAGTTTCACAAAGGAACAGAATAATATATTCTATAGTAATCGACATATGCCAGAATTTTTATATATTTTTTGCCCCCAACTTCCACAACAAAATTGTTAAATCTTTTTTTTTAATTCATCATCATCTTGAATAACTTTCCTTTCAGATTTCAAAATCAGTTTTCTCCTGTTTATAAATTGCAGCTCGATTTTATGCGTTTCTTTTGACTTTTTCAAAACGATATTTAAAAAATCGAATTCCTATTATATTAGCTGGATCCTTACGACTTAAATAACTTGTTTGGTTTCAGAGTTACTCAACAGGCATTACATCCCATCAGACGAAGAAACGCAAGAAGGTATTTTCGAAAAGCTCACCGTTTACTGTGGGAAACCTTTGAGTTTGAACATGACTGAAATAGACACCCCTCTAGAGTGGGACTACTACACTTCTGTGTACTTTGTTATCACCGTTGTTAGTACCATAGGTACGAAAATAATTTGCCATAAATAACATTAACTATCTCATTAACACATAATCTAAAACTAACACCGATAGCTGCTATTAATTTCTAGCGTAATTTTCTGCTTGTAAATTAACGCATTTATCAGCCTGAAACTATACAATGGAAAAGGATTAGGAACACTAATCGATCTCTACTCATTATACAGGATATGGTAATTTATACCCGACAATTATGGAGAGCCGCGTATTCATGATTTTCTACTCTCTAATTGGGATTCCGATAAATGGTATTGTGCTGGGAATAATGGGAGACTTCTTTGCCAAAACAGTAAGTGATGCAATTAATGGAGTCAATAACACTGCAGATAACGCATGTTTTCTATAGTAATAGGGTCAAGTATTATCTCATGACCATGTCTATCTCTCTTGCAGTTCGAGAAGTTATACAAACGATGGAAAAACCAGGAAAAGAAGCATGACCCAACCAGGATAGGACTTGTAATGCAGGTCATTCTATATTTGATACCGGGATTCATATTCTTCATATTCCTACCAGCTTTGATATTCATGCTGTTTGAAGGCTGGGACTACGAAGTTTCGGTATATTATGCGTACGTAACGCTGTCCACTATTGGCTTTGGCGACTACGTTGCAGGTTAGTAAGCATTTAACTCAAATAATTCACTTCTAAATAAGTCTCCAATTAGATGATCCTTGAAGATGTAAGGCAGTTCCCTGAAATTAAACTTTACATCAAACTATAAATCTATTTAATTAAGAATGCCTGCGTTTGGAAAAGAATGCTACGATAATATAAAATGAACTCTGAGATTGCTTTTCAATGGTAATCGAACGGTCTTGAGCCAGTTCTTCTACATTAACGAGTTGTCTTTTTATGGCGAGCTTATTTATTTTAATCACGGAGTTTTAGGTTAAAACTAACCTACAGATCATGAGGATTTACAGTACGTTAAATTCAATGACTCAAGTGAAGAAAAAGTAAAAAAAAGACACATGGGAAAGAACAAATCTAAATAAACAAAAATGATTTATGTTAAGATGACAATCTTAGTATGTTTGTTCTTAGAGTCCCTGTAAGCAAGTTCCAAGCAAGTCGGTATCAATAGCTGCCGATTGCGTAGGAAACTATTGTTAATTATAATATAATGCAGGCTTTCATGGCCGCTGTTCATCGTAGAAAGTTCTTCCGAGTTTGATGCCGTAGTCGTAGAATTTGCTCTTGACTTTTCGCCGATCAACTGACGGCTTCTTCAGAAGCACTTTGACTGGTGAAATCATTCATTGTCGTGACATATAGTAGCTGTTCCGTTTACCTGGTTACATATTTGTCCATGTTTATCGGTTCCGGTCCGATGATCAAGTACCGTCTTCCAAATTCTTCTTAAGCGTTAGCCGTCTTTTCTGTTAAAGTTGTTCGGCTGCTTCATTATCTCCAGAGATTCTATAGTTTGAAAATCTTTTTGTGTAATATAAAAATATATAAAACGTTATGAAAGGAGGTTCCGCAGGTGTCAGTACTGGTTTTTAGTCATTTGATGATAATTCTACAAAAAGGTAAAGCTTAAAGTGCTTTTCAATAAGATTAAAGGTTAACTGAATTCAACTGCGGTTTCATTTCATTTTACAAACATAGTGAAACTCCATTAAACTGAACGAATTGAAATACTAATCAACTCATATACCTGTATTAAACGCGCCACTAGCTTTGGACAATAACATTCAATCGTCAATCGTCGGTTGTTCGAATATCGAAAAAGGACAAATACAAACTCTACAAAGTAGGTACACCTTCTTCATGAGCTAAATGAAGATGACCCGGACATGATCAAGATAATTAAAATGTTGCAAACAACATTTTGTTGTCTAAGAAAGCCACTCTTTGCATAAATCGATTTGTAAACTAACATAACTGCCGCTGCTGGTATACTGAAAAATTCTCATTGGATGACGGAACAGCATACACAGTACTTTCGTACTTCAGAAACTAAATGTGTGGCCAACACATTATAAGTCCACATTTCATAAATGGAAATGAAACAGTAGATATCTACCTGATAATTTTGTAACTGACATTGTACATTTGTTTCCCGATGATAGATCAACAAAGAATGAAAAATACTACTAAAAACCTTTTATCAAGTACATTTTGCTATAATTTTATACTCATAGAAATAAGCTAGTTATTCTATCCTTTTGATTAACCCTTTAATCTAATTACTATCACTTAAAGCAAATGTATCGCATAATTGTTCCATAAGAAAGATTTTCCCTAAATTTGGATTTGGTATCTATCTTTTCAGATTGACCTAGTTTTGTAAATTAATAAACCACATAAAAACTAACGCAAATATCATTTTTTGAAAAAACGCGTATTTCTTTGAAAATGTTAATAAGATCTAATGAATAAACGCATAAGTTTCTGCTATAATTTTTCAATCAGTTGTGCAAAACCTTGTAACTTAGGACAACGGCTGTCACTCGCACTGACTAAGGGTTTTAAGACATTATGCGCAGTCTGAAATTGTCTGAAAGGGCTTTTGATTACCCGAGGGAAAAAAATAGTATGCGCTTCTCTCAATCCTCTAAAATGTTTGTTCCAGGCATGTCGGACAATGGATTCGCCTACCAAACTTTCTGGGTGTACAGGATCTTCATCCTCTTCTGGATAATAATCGGATTGGGCTATCTAGTCATGGTGCTGGGCTACATCAGTTCGGCATTGCAAAGTAAAAAGGTGCGGGAGCTTGAACACTTGATCTCCTACAATCTCAAGCGTACCCCTCAAAAAATTCGTGAAGAACTCCGTTCGCTGCTCAACGAAGTACTCCTTACTAGAGTGAAACGCGTGTACAAAGATGAAAGAAGCCCAGTTTCCGCCCCTTTAACTCGAACAAACAGCTGTCCTAATCTCACCATGTATCGAAGCGAACCATCGCCAGCAACAATGAGGAGAAGAGCATTCTCGACTTGTCCATCCGGTCACGAGCTGCTTAGGGTGCAGTCAGACACGGATCTGGAAAGAATCGACAAAGATAAAACATTCAATCCTGCGGAGGCTGTGGTTCAGCCAAGCGAGCTGCTGGTGCGAGTTGTTAACGCACTGGGGAACTACGACCAGAGGGAGGAAGAGGAGGGGATACATTGCTTCTCCGATTCTCAAATATTGGCAAGTGAGGCTACCAGGTTTGGCTCAGATTGGACGATATGTAATATGCCTCCGTCTTACCAATATACGGTAAGGCAAAGAGCTGCGAGTGAGGTGAAGTTCCCGTTCCATGAGAAGCTTGAAAGCAACGATTTGACATGGTACGGTCCCGCTGCCACGAAGAAACTCGCGGAACTGCGAGAGAAGGTGCTATATAAGAAGTCCAGACGAGCCACCCTACCAGTGCAGCCACCAKGTCAACCCCAATCGTTGCRCTCGCGCCTGATGAACACGTTTAGAAAAACTAGTAAGGACGAGACAKAAKTGAAAGATATCGACATAGAACGACAGGATTACATGCTGAAGACTTCTAGAGGGCGTCCAAGCAACTTAGAACCACCCGATAGGTACCTCCAGCAAACAGGAAGAGGAAGACTATCCACTTTTTCAATCCAAGAAGATTCGGTGTTAGAAACCACATCCATAGCAGAGCTTTTGCGTGCCTTAACAGCAGTTGCAGACGATGACGACGCGTCCACGCATCCGCCGAAGAGAAAACTGGGAACGGCTGGATTAACACCTCCGCGTTATTGTTCTCCACCTCGAACACGCAGATTGCCAATCCGTCCGAACTTACGTGACAGAAGATCATCGCTCGCCGTTCCAACAATGCAGAACGAGACTTCTTCGAGAAGATTTTCGCTACGTCCGGTGATAATAGAAACAACGCCGCTCACACCAACCACTGAAGAAGCGGAAGTGATGTTTGTTCCATCCTCTTCACAAACTCGACCTCCACCACCCTACGAAGGGGTTGTGAATCCCAGGGTGAGGAGGTATTCACTAAGACCCTCGACTACGTCTACATCATCTCCTAGCCCGATACAAAGGCAACTGAATGCGAGGAAAGACAAAGAGAAGGACGACGGTAGAGACAGTAGTTCGTAAAACTCGAAAAACAACTCTAATAAACGTGCTGTGATTTTATCGTTGATAACACTCAGTTTCATTATCGTTTAATTTTTTAAGTAATTTGCAAGTGAGCATGTGATTTGTATCGGAACGTCTTCTAAAATCATGTGATAAGACCTCGTGTTTAGTAAGCATATGAGTAATGCTGTAAGTACCTGCCTTTCATGCAAAATGTACAATTATTGTCTAATCGATTTAGTATTAAGAAACTGTAAATAAAGTACAGTTAATGAATGTGTGGTACTAATTTGACAATGAAACCAATTATAGTAACAACAATTACGCAAGCAGCAGCCACGGTCGCCCTCCTTTAATCAAAGTAAAAAAAATTAACGGAAATGCTTAAAATATATCAATCCTTCGTTGTGCACAATAATATATTTCATGGGCCATTGCATCATTTGATTAATACTATTGGCTATCGAATTACGTGCTGTTTTATTGAAAATAAGAAATACGAATATTACGTGGTTCCTTTTAACAAGTTTTTCGTATAAAGCGATGAAGCGAAGATATATTTTTTTTGCGATGTAGCTAATCGAAGATAAGTGAAATGGTATTTGCGGTATTATACAAACACTGTAAGTAATCTTCTAAGACTTCTTAAACTACTATTCATTTTCGAACGTTTCTATAACAAAAAAGTTCGACGCAATGAAGCAGCATTATCTATGCTATGTAAAATATCTCTTTTGAGATAGCAGTGATATATAGAATATCATGTTACACGTTATTTAAATAAAAATTTTAGCAGATGTTTGGACAAATATCTACTAAATATAATTATTGCAGTAAAACTAATCATACAAACTTTTATATCTATAGGATATCAGTTCCTTATACAGTGCGTATCTATTCTCGCACATGTATTTTTTGAACGGGTTAAGTTAGGATAAAAAGGGCATACGATGATTGAATTTTTTTTCAAACCGAAACACCCATATAATTTTACGACTGATTGCCTGCCTTCAACTTCCTAAACTTAAAAAATAATAAATGTTTTTCCAATTAAATATCATAATCACTTGTAGACGAAATCTAAGACTGCCGATTGTTTGATTGAGATGTAAGCTAACATTCGTCGGCTAAATTTTGAAATTACCACTCTTAAACTAGGTTACTAACTAGGCTCTATATATTTGCTTTTAAACTTTCGGTCATGAGTCTAGAGGTATTTATGGATAAATTATTATTAAATTATGTTTGGATTTATGCTTAACACAAAGGTACGTAACAGAAAGTTATTAATATACGCTCATTGTTTCTTCTAAGGGTGTGGGTAATGCCACTGCGGTTCAGCATAATCTGTGCAAAAAAGTGGACGCAAGCTTAACATTTACTATTGTACAAACTTGGTTTAAATTTCAATGAAGTTTAACTCTGAAGCTACGTTCAGACTGTAGCGCAATACCGTTCAAAATGTGCCGCAACGTGAGATAAAAACGTTCGTGTATGTAATGGTTCCACTTTTGCTATACGCGCGATGAAATTATTTGTTAATTTAATCATTATTAATATATCATGAACGAAAGTGTTTTGCGGTTGTGGCTGCTGTTTTTATTGTTTTGCGTGATGCCTTATCGACTTAAAAGAAAAAAAAAGGAAGAATAAAGAGGTGTTATTAGATGACACGTTTATTTCATACCCGAACTACTACTAACTCTCATCGGCCCAAAAATACAGAAGCAAAAGATACCACCTTTAGATTAGCTATCCCYTTTAAAGAAAGTCTAGCTGTGACGCTTCGGGTTCTAGCCKCTGTAGACTCTTATGCCAGMTTGATGTACACTTTCAAAATCTCCACGCAGAGTATCTCTACAACTGTGACTGAAGTCTGTAGGGCATTAACAGAAGGATTGAAAGAAACTATTTTATTTTTATTCATAAACTATTTTAATTAACATGTTTAATTATGCTCACCACTAAAGTTTCACAAAAATCCTGCAAAGGAATCAAAATCATTTTCTGAAATCCGTGAATTGGATGAACTTTGAGACTGAACAGTTTGATTAAAATAACTAGTTGATAATGAGCACGAATATATGATAAAAGGGGTTGTTGGTGATGTTGATATGGCGATGCTTCAATAGACAAATTATTATAATAATCTCCGAGCTTTTTCATTTCTGCCTCAAAAATGACGTTAATGATTTTATGCATAAGAAGAAATTGATCGATGTCGCTCATCAAACTTATGCAGTTTGGTGGCGATATGTTATCCAAAAGTTATGCATTCATTTTTAGAGGCATCAGAAACATTTTTGAGAATGTCTGGTGTAACTGTCTTTTCAAAGCTCTTTTTGGCGATAAAAAGCTATTTACTTTCGGGTGTTGTTTCCTTTTTCAAATCTGTCATTTCTGCTCAGTCCAGTTCCAATTCTGACTCACCTTGAGTATCGTTTTCAACAGAAAATTCCCAAAATAAAATCGCAAATCAATGACATTTATTTAATGCAGACTATATGCATTCTTAGCATTTTTAGCAATATTTGAAGGAAGTTGACGACAGGAGCAATCTGCAACCGGATCATTTCTTCCTCGAAGAGTTTGAAGAAAGTCGGCTATGCGCGCTCAAGAAATTAGAAGTGATGTAGCGGGGTACTTTATAAATAATGGACGTGTAACTTGGCCGATTAATGGTTATGCATAGAGAATTCTACTTATTACAGAACTAACTACACAGCTTAAAGAAAACATGAATACTTACACTTTCAGTACTGATGGTTTCTACTACTTTGTTCTTATTACTAAGAAACGCAAAGCTTTAGAATGCAAATCATTTGCTGATGTAAACGTCCTTCTTACCTCAAATCTTTATCTCCGAAATAACGACAGCAAAGAAATCAATTTGGTCTTGACGACCTTTATGTCTTTATCCAATTATTTTGTCGATTTCACCCCATGCATCGTGTTTTTTTATTACTCAAATGATGATTTTTATTACCCGGGTCCCATAGATTTGCTACATAGTTATCTTTTTTTCATGGTCTCACTCATAAATTTTTGCCAATTAATTTGACTGACCAGAGGTGCGCTTGAACGAACAAATGCAACTGAAAAAGCGCGTCCAAATCAAACATGCAGATCGCGCGAATGTCTGATGTACAGACATCACGCGGGAATATTTTGGTTTGGTGCGGCTATGCGCGACTATGCTTATAACAGTTCTGAAGAAAATTACGTTAGCTGCAAACGAGAAATTTAATAAAATAATAAATTTAATATTTAAAACGAAAGCACGATACCATTGGGTAGAATTGTTTTATATTAAGTAATACCAATCCATCTTCACAAATCAAGCTAAATAAACGCAGACAATGCCTCTATCAAATAAAAAAAGCAGAGGCTGTAGACTGGATGCCACTTTTCCATAATAAGATTGCATATGTTCCAATCATAAGGATAAAATTTAGGACAATCCTAAGGTCTCCGACACAAAATGCTACAGTGAGCTTTAAAAAATTAAAATAAACTCCGCCCCAGAGTGAGACAATATCACTTATTCCATGCTGTTTTATCTTTTCCTTAATGCTAAATTCCTTCTTTTAGAAGTTTTTAACGATGTCTTAAGAGGATAGGAAAGACATACTTGTCGTCCCAGTCCTAAAAAAGGGAAAGAATCCAGATGCGGCAGATTCGCCTTATGTCGCTACTGTCTTGCGTTTTAAAAACATTCAAAAGAATAGTAAAACATCGTCTGGAGTGGTTTTTGTTAAATATTTGTTTTTCTATATAACTGATTTGGGTTTAAAAGAGGATATGGCATTATGGATGCTGTATCTGTGCTAGTTACAGACACTCAACCCCGTTTTACTGGAAATAATTATCTAAGTGCAACCTTTTTAGATGTGAGATATGATACACCTCCATTCAAATCATTCCAGCTTCAAAGTAAATCAGTATGCTGATTATTTTACTGTCTATTTCTCTCACCACAAAGTTGAAAAAAGTGTTGAAAATTTATCAAACATAGTCTATATGATTACTAGACAATTCAATGACCAAGGATTTACATTATCCCTACAAAAATTGACTATAGTGCTGTTCTCGTGACATAAAATTGCTCCGAATCTACACATCCTCATCGAAAACATTCATTTTTAAATTTCGCAGGAGGCAAAATATCTGGGGGTTGTGCTAGACAAGAAGCTGTCATAGAATCGTTTCATTAGTTTAATAGAAACAAGATATCAAAAAGGGGTTAACTTTTTGACAATGATAAAGAATACATAATTTTTTAAAGAAACTAGAGATTGTACAAAACAGTGTACTGTGACTATGCCTAGGAGTAATGAGATCTACCCCCAGTGGAAGCCTTGTGGACAGAATCTCGGGAGCCTCTGCTGGATTTAGGCAGGTTGGTACTTGGCTGAGAAATTCCGGATCAAATGGAATACCGAATTGGTAAACAGTATAAGTAAAATAAACATCCCTGATCTAACCAACAAATATTGGAAGAAAAAATGTTCCCACACTTTATGTGTAGCATTTCAGACCTCTATGGAATGTTCTGTGTTAGCTCCAAATATGTTACCCACAATAACTTCTTAGCATCGTTCACAACTTACAATATTCTTACACCTAAATATAAAACATCTCAGCTGCAATCCATTGCGACTTAAAATCAATTATTAACAGTTATCACGACCACATTTAGCTATTCACAGATGGATCAAAATCTTGAGAAAGTACCGAATGGGCCGTATTTTATGTTAACGACAAAGTGGAAGCTTTAGCTATATTACAGGCGCTAGCAATTATGAAAAGAAGATGGTATATAAAAGCTATATTTAATCTTATCAGACTTTATGTCTGTACTTAAGACAGTCACTTCTCCAGTCGATATTACAACTAAAACAAGCATTATACAAAATGTAATGGTGAATTTGTAATACATGTTATTCAGCAACTATAAATACAATATAAAGAATTGGTCAAAATTGATTGTCGGTTTCAATCAAAATTATCCAGAGTAATTACAACATACATATTTTATTATGTATTCACACTTTTTAATATCTGCGTCTTCTGTTATGATCATACCTACCATTATTACTATGATAATCATCATACCCATAATCTCTATTTCTATGATATGGATGATTTAATCTTCCAGCACTTCTGTTTGACCTATCATTCTTATAATCGCATCTTTCTCGATGATGCCTCTGGCCTCCTCTGTCATCATTAAAGCTTTTGTAATGACCATCGCCAATCAGCTGCCCACCCAAATGCATTAAATTATTTATGTCTATTTGTGGCACAGGTAAAACCATCGATCTGACAATGGGTAAAACACCAACGCTGTCCCTTTTGACTGCATATTCCTGCCTTAATCTTGGTTTGATATTTAACCTGCGATCAAAAAGGCTAAGTCCATCAAACAATTGTAAGCCATATTGAACTGATGCTTCGTGTTTGAAAGTTACAAATGCATAATTCATAGGTTTGCCATCTTTTCCCACCGGCAATTTAACCCTTTGCAGCGGTCCAGCTTGTAGGAAGAGTTCGTAGATGAGCTCCTCAGTAACTTTGTCCGATAAGTTTCCGCACCAAATTGTCCTCCTGTCTTCATCGAAGTCCATTTTTGTCGGAACTTTTTCACGGCTCACGCGTATTGAAAATTAATAACGGCACAATACGCCTTAACGACTGCCTTATAAAAGTTCGAACACAATAAACGCCAACAATACAAAATAATTATAAAACGCTTTACAGAAAGTAATCTAAGAAACTAACGCCTATCAAACCATAGTCGCCATTATTAGCTGTCAAAAATCGCTGTGTCACTATAATTCGTATTCAGTCTGACAGATGCCACGGACATCCTTAAAATTTTGTGACGACCAGTACGTCGCCAAGTTGCCAGATGTAGGTATTTGTCCCTTACTTGCAGGATTACTTTTCAAAGTAGAGACGTGGGGAAGGATTTTTTGAGTTCATCATTATGTAGTGATTTTGAGCTAAAATTAGGACCTCTTCATATCGTTTTTCAGGTCAGCCCATTGACAAATATGTTTTGAAAAACCACAGGTGCTTTTTGTATTTTATCATAGAGAAATAACTAGGGGTTATTCCAGAAATTGTGAATAAAACAACAAATTAGGAAGTTCTTTAAAATTTATCAAATAGCTGTTATACTTCAGAGTTACAGTACACTGTATATAAATTAATAAATGTTCAAAATGTATGTGGTGAATATAAAAATATAAACGTTACGGCATTATAATTTGTGAATATATTTTTATGGAGAGAAAGAAATGGCTACTTTACAAGATTTAACCACAGAAGGTTTTTAATCGAAAATGCCAAAAATAAAATATTGGTTCGAATATAGATATTTTTAAAATATCTAAACTTATACAAACTGTACTGTCGTTACTCTCATAAAATTGTATGTAGAATTTTCTTTCTAATTTTAGCTTTCCAATTTGGATAAAATAATTATAAATGAAAAGAACAAATAAACACGCTCACAATTTTATTAGACTACATGAGGATTACTTGAGATAAATTTATATTTCATAGAGTCTGCTGGCGATGATGTAGCAACCTCAGTATCAGACTGAATTGCCTTATTTTTTCATTGTGAAATTTAAACATTGCTTTTTTACATTGGTATTCACGGGACTGATTTTATATGTTTACATTAGTGTGTTGTTTAGTTTGTTGTTTTGTGCGTAACGTTAATTTATAAACAAGTTCAGTAGGGACACTGCTTTTATACATTCTGACAACACAAATCGTTATCCTTAGATGAGTTATCTGTAGTTAAAGCGTCAAAACGGCCTACTAAGCCTACTGCCCTCTTACTGCCTCACCGTAATCCGTAGGAGGTCCGTAGGTTCGTAGTTCGAAATCACACAAACCAAAGGCGTAAACACAGGGCGTAAAGAAGTAAACACTGGTGAACAGTAATCACTAGGGCATAATAATAACAAAAAAGTAATAAAGGAAGTAGTTATTAGTGTATGGGTAGGTGTTGACACTAGACAGTAGTATTTTATATTTTAATTTTTTACTTCCATTTAGTATTTATTTGCAATTATGAAATAAATTATAACCTTTCAGGTAGGGAACAAAATGGGCATGGACTATTTTATAGAAAACATAAATCATTTACTACTTCCTAACACTCTCTGGGGTGTTCATGTGCATCCAGAACACAATTTTATAGCAGTAGCACACATAAAGTTGACAAATTTAGCCATTGACGTAGATAAATCTGTGAAGCTTACATCTGCTGGTACCATGGTGAAAGCTGCATGTTTTTTTGGAAACCGTATTATTGAAATGCCAGGCATGACGAGCAATGTACAAACGATAGCTGACGTATCAAGGATGGTTGATTTTTTGGAGAAAGCTAAGCTTTGCTCGAATTCCAGTAATGCTGGTGCAAAGTCTTGTTTGAAAGTCGTCACTGATTCTGACATACTTTGCTCGGCATGTAAAATTAAAATTGCTGAATCGAAACCTGAGAAACAAGAGGATAGTGAAGACAGTGAATCAGAATTAGGCCTCTGCGCCATTTGTGGGAAAATTCATACAAAAAATGACTGCGATGCTGTTGATAAACTTGAGTGTAATTTCTGTGGCAAATTATTTCTGAATAAACAGAAATTGAAAATACATGAAAATATACATACAGGTTAGTAAACGATGCAAAGTTAAATGCCATTTAATTTTTATTTTGGTTATTTTTTGTTAATTTGTTGGTGGCAATTAGCCAACCCGTGTGGTAAATCATTTTCTATTAGAGATTTGAAACATAGTTTTTTTTTTACTGATAAGTCAACGGCAGCAAGACTCGTTAGTTTTGGAAACTTTTTTTTATTTTCGTTAGATTTATAGCCAGCTAAAATTTCCAAAGTATAATTAAATGACGTCAGGTGTTTATTTGAAAAAAGTAACTACGAAGGGAGGTCTAAAATTCCATGAAAAAGAAGGGTTGCAAATTAAATAATATAATGAATCTCGCTATAATCTTGGTTAAGCTTAATACATTCTAAACCAGAGATTCCCAAACTTATTGGAATTGCGGCGCCCTTGGATAATTTAAGAGTTTTCTACGGCTGCCTAACCTAAGTTTAAAATACAATCAGACATACGAAAGCTGCATTATTACAGATCAAACTCATTAATTAAACTTATTTTATTAAAATGAGATATTAAATTAATGGGCTGAACGAGCTTGATGATTACTGTACAATTTTTCACTTCCTTTTCAACATTTATTTTTGATCTATCCTTGCACTTTATAAACACAACTGCCGAAAATCCAGCTTCTCTTAAAAGAGGACATTCATCTTTTGTAGAAATCGAAAATTTGGTCTCTATGCTAAAACATTTCGTTTTGAAAGTGTTATCGAAAGATAACTCAATTAGATTCTCTTCTGTAGAAGTAAATTCGAGTGGAGCACTGGTATTGAAAGGATTTTCAATCCATGTAAGCTTGTCGATATTCTCATTTTTAGAGTATTTCTCAAACCAGTTGTTAAGATGTACCAAACTTATAATGTGCGGTGAAAATGAACAATGCAAAAGGAATAAAATATTTTTATTAAAAACACTAGAAAGCTTTCCCTAAACATAACGATAACTGGAAGTATTTTTCTGCTAAGGAAGAAAATTTATGTTGAAAAAAGACAAATGCTCCAAGTGATATCTGAGTTTGAAGTTGAAAAGGTTGTGGATCAGTTGGCAGTTGCAGCCCCCTGGACAACCGCCATGGTTCCCAGGGAGCCACGGCTCACAGTTTGGGAACCACTGTTTTAAACCATAAAAAATGTTGTTTAGCTTTGCCCTAAAAATGAGCTGAAATTGCCTCCTTCACCTCACCTTTGTCCTTAAACTTTCTTCCTCGTAGCTCTTTCTTCAGGTTTGGGATTAAATAAAAATCGCTGGGAGCTAGGTCAGGGCTATAGGGTAGGTGAATCAGTGATTCAAAGCAGAGTTTATGTAAAGCTTCCATTTAAACTTTGCTTTTGTGTATTGGGACATTTTCTTGCTAAAGCAACAGACTCTTAGTCAGTTTTCCCCCTCTCTTGTTTGAAAATGCTAGCCGGCTGAACTATTATGAGCCTGCGCTCGTATATGACATTTGTGGCTGGCTTTCTCGTCTCTGCATGTAAAGTTTTTTTAATTCTTAAGCCATTCAGTTTTAATATCCTTGCTTTTTTAGTGCTGTGTTTTAATGAGAGTTTACATGAACAGGTCTGAAAGAATTCAAGTGCACATTATGCCCCAAAACGTACACAACCAGCAGTAACCTCTCGACGCACATGAGAAGCATCCATTTAAATGTGAAACCTCACATTTGCAAGCTGTGTTCGATGGCGTTTGTGCACCCTCGCTTCTTGCGCCTCCACATGCGCAAGCACACCGGTGAAAAGCCGTATGAGTGTGAAACGTGTCACAAAAGGTTCTCAAAAAAGATTCAGCTTGTTATACACAACAGATTGCACACTGGTGAAAGACCGTACCTTTGTGACATGTGTTTTAGAGGTTTCACTACCGCAGGAAATTTAAACTCTCACAAACGAGTGCATCAGAAAAGTGACGATGATGAAGTGATAATTTTGGAAACAGTTTAAATTGAATTTAGTGGTATTTTTCTTTGTCTGGAACAAAGAAATTGTAAGTGTTTATTAAAGAATATGTACATTTTGCTTTTTGTAGAAAGGTTGATTTTTTTGTGTAGTATTTGTATTGTGTTATGTCTGAAAGTTCAAAATATACGTAATTTTCAATTAAGTTTTTTTTTAAATAACTGTATTTTGGAACATTAAACTAATATAAATGAAATGCTGAGATTTTTCAGTTTTTGAAGCAGTTTTTTCATATTCGATTAAAAAGCTTTAAAATTTTCTGAAAAAATATCGTTAATTTTTTAATTGTCTGAAACAGCTAGTAACTAAGTCACATTAGGCATATAGCACCATCTCTAAATATCAAAGCCTCACAAGCAGTGGTACAATATACGGGTGTCCCACATTATGTGGGCAACCACTCGAAATCTGATTAAAAATAACACTATTTTACAGTATGTAGAACTTTTTTTAAAATAACGGCAGTCTCCTGATATATTCACTCTTAAACATGCAGAAAGTGAAACAGTTCTTCAAAAATATGATAATTTTGGTTATTATTTGAAGTCGAAGCCATACATTTTTTTATAAATATTGTGGGGGGCCAATCTTAGACATTTTGACCCTTAACTTCAAAACTGGTAAGTATTTTTCTCAAAAATGTTTTTTTAATCTTTGAGCGTTGTAAACAAAAAAGATACTCTGTTCATACTGCTAAAATTGACCCTTTCCGAGAAAATTGCAGTTACATGTTAGGGTTCACATTTCCATCGCTTAACTAATATGATTTTGGTTTTACCAAATTGGCTGTGATAAATAGTAAAAATTGTTATTGATCACTTCTCATGTCTGTAAAAGTTTAAAATAAGTTTCATAATTGTTACAACAGGTGATTTTCAAAATAAAATGTTTCAATTATAGCAAATCGTTAAATGTAAGAAAGTAAGCTTTCGTGGCCAAGTTAGATTGAAATCTTGGTTTCTTTTTGGTTATACCACGTCTGATTTCGGAATAAGGTCGACGTTCACCCGCACTTGTAAGGGGCATCATCAGTACAGGAAAAAGTACTATGGAATTCGTACAAACTTAACACGAGAAACGCAACTGAACTGAACTAAATCCCAATTGCCTCTATTTCCATAAAAGTATCGATATATACCTAGTTAATCGTGAAAATTCTTTAACATTTGTCTTTTATTTAAAATACACATGATCCGTTTGAATAATATCTCGCATGGTGAGCACGAGATTGTACTGGAAAGCTATTCTTTGAAATAGGGTAAAGCCGATTCTAGTTTGCTAGTTATTGTATACTCCTTACTAATGTAGTGTCACAGTCGGCTTTGAATATGGATATCGATTATCGATGTAAGAACTTTTGATCTGACTCAGAGACAAGCCCTTTTAGACTCCTGACGTTGAGTTTTCGTTGCTATTCAGAATTACAACTGAAAAGCCACAATTGACAACCAATAAATATTTTATAGATACCACAGAATTCCTTCACATGTTATCAGCGCAAAATTTTTATGGTAAATTGTTCATTGACATCGCTGGCTAATCTTAAAACTACATAATGCCAAATGGGTATCTAAATTCGATTTTTGATTTACTTCAAACATAATGTAACTGATACAACCACTTTGCGTCAATAATTTGCTTGTATATTTTTTCATAAGCTATTGCAGTAACAAATTATATTGATATAAAGTTTTTACGCTTCTATAAGCGGGCAAATTTCAGATGGTCATAGTTTGAAAACGAGAAATGCAAATGAAATCTGGTTTTCAAGGTGTAGCGACATCCATATTACTTAATTCTTTATAAATTGAAATTTAGTGAACCGGCCCATTGTCTTGAAACAGCCGGACTTTACTTATTTGGGGAATTTTACTCACAATCTATAATTAGCATCAAATAATTAAATATTTATTAGTATTCTATAAGTATCTGAACGAAAATGATAGAATATTTTTTGTTTAGTTGTGGTATATGTAGATCTACAGTGAAACAGTTATAATTGGCAACTATGTAAATAGATATACGACAGTTACTGTCATCAGTAATTTTTGAAGTTTTAACTGTCAATTATACATGTTTTCCCGCCAATTTGTTTTGAGGTTGTTTGTACGTGTTGATTGTGCATTGTGCAAGATAATTTTTTTAAATTAATTATACATACCCCATAAAAGTGCTTTAGTTTTAGCAGTTGTGTATGTCATCTTTTGCAACATAAGCAATGGAAGACGAAACTGTAAATGTAGAACAAAAATTAATTGCCATCCAAAAAGAGTACTTGGAATTTTTAGATGATGAGGTAGGTCCCAGTGAATTTATCTGTTCATTCTTATTTTTTCTGTTCTAAAAACAGGAAGATCAAGGAAAGTACACTGAACTTATCCGTAACATGTTAGCATCGAAAAAACATAGGTTGATTGTTAACGTCAACGATCTAAGAAGGAAGAATCCACAAAGAGCGCAAGGCCTGCTGGAAAGTGCCTTTGAAGAACAAGTTGCTTTTCAGAAAGCTCTGAAGGAATATATACAAACCATTTCTACTGATAACAAAGATGTTGAGGAATATTATTTGGGATTCGAAGGCAGTTTTGGAAATAAGCATGTTACTCCCAGAAGTCTTCACTGTCGATACCTTGGGAATCTGGTTTGTGTTGAAGGGATTGTTACAAAATGTAAGGTGTAATTTTTTTTTTGTAATGTAATACTGAGTTTTTCTATTCATTTAAGGTTCTCTTGTCCATCCAAAGGTTGTAAAAAGTGTTCATTATTGTGCTGCTACTAAAAAGATTATGGAAAGGAAGTACACAGATCTAACTTCACTAGAAGCATTTCCTAGCAGTGCTGTTTACCCAACAAAGGTTTTGGTTTTTTATAACACTTCATTCATTATATAAAGTCGTTTTTTTCTTAGGACGAGGACAATAATCCACTGGAAACTGAATTTGGATTGTCATCTTATAAAGACCATCAAACGATTTCCATTCAAGAAATGCCTGAGAAAGCCCCGGCAGGACAGCTGCCACGCTCGGTCGATATTATCTGCGATAACGACTTAGTAGATCTTTGCAAACCAGGAGACAGAATTCAGGTTGTAGGTAACTACAGGTGTCTACCGAGCAAACAGGGGAGTTACACCAATGGCACTTTTAGGTAAGAGTGTTACCAAGMGAAAATTCTTTTTTAATATATTATTGTTAAATCGGTTATTAAAGTTAAATTTACTCTAGTGAAGACTGAAAAAAAATTATGGAATAAAAACACTTTTGTTTAAGTAACACAAACCCAGTCATTATATGGGAAGGTGACTCACTTACTGAAGCAAGCATGCAATTGCTCAATCTCAATTTTGACGTGGTGGGGGTGCATCTTTTTTTTGCAAACCACAGAAATAATGTAACAAATATACTTTACTAAAATGCTGGGTACTCGATGTACAGTTGCTTTGTGTAACTACAGTTTAGTACAAACTGGTAAGACGATTACATAACGACTTCAAAAAAACCCGGAAATTTATAAAATGTGGTTTGAAAGATGCTAAGGCAATAGCAAATACAACTCTAGACATGCTACATCTTAACTATTTAATCAGCCTGTAAAAAAAAGCTAAAAAGATTTGCTGTTCCATTGTCAAATGTCAAATACACGCAAACAGGATACGAAAAATTCCAAATTCGCATTTTTTGATTACTGCAAGTTACACATCGTCATGTACTATACTTAGGTTTCGATTCTCTATATCAACCTGATAACCATAACAATAATGGCTTAAAAGCACCACCTTGGTTACCAAGCTAATTATATATTAATTCTTTAAGAAAAATGTACTTTAAATGTAATCCACTTTATTCTTTTAATTGTAGAGTGTTTTCGGCTTACAAGTAGCCATCGWCAGTACAATCAATAGGTGTAAATAAAAAAAAAGAAACTTTTACAAATAGTTCAAAAGTCAAAAATATAGAAACAAGCAAACTTGACCACAAACAAAAAGCAATCTACATGCCAGCAACATACACATAATAATAATTTAGATCAAATAAGTAATTTAGAACAGGTTAATTGAAATTACAAAAATCATTTAGAATAGTAAAATTTTCTTCGCTAATAATTTTAAGATTTTATAAAATTTCCACATAATTTAATTTTGATGATTTACTGCACAAATGTAATGAATTTAATTGCCTAGTGTGGCAGTGTGTTTATTTAACAATCAAATGATTAGCTAACAAAGAATTTATTGTTACAATATCTGTTTTTTTATACTTTTCGAATTGTTATTTTTCTAATTTTCATGAAATAGGTCACACACAACTTTCACCTCGCATAACTTGGAAACGATTTATTTTAACATAGTCAAAGAATTATATTTTTTTTATAGCACATGAAATGAGTAATCAAAAGCCGATGTAGATTTATTTTTAAACCTAACCTTATAAAAAAGCATTTAATCACTTTATTATTCCTTTAAAATTCCCCTAATGTTCATTCTTTGGCATATTTTACTGTGTCTTAGTTTGTCTGCTTTATGTCTGTCATAATACTGAAGTGAACAGTACTTGTATGAAGTAACTGCTTATATCCCACCTCTGCTTACAGAACGATTGTAATCGCAAACAATATAAGCCAACTAAGCAAAGAAGCTGTACCCACAATTTCTCACGATGACATCGTCAAGTGCAAAAAACTTTCCAAATCAAAGAAGAATGTGTTTGATTTGTTGGCTAAATCTCTAGCACCTTCAATACATGGACATGAGTACATCAAGAAGGCAATTCTCTGTCTGCTATTGGGCGGAGTTGAAAAGAACCTTCCTAATGGCACCAGGTTAAGGGGTGACATAAATGTTTTGTTAATTGGTGATCCAAGTGTCGCCAAATCGCAGCTGTTGAGATATGTTTTGTGTACAGCTCCAAGAGCTATTCCTACCACAGGACGAGGATCTTCAGGTGTAGGTTTAACTGCTGCCGTTACTACTGATTCAGAAACAGGTAGGAAACCATTTTGGTTAGTTAGTTATATTAATTGCCATCATTTTCTAATGTGTTGTTCTGCAAATAATCCTTTGGGATACATTGAGCCCAAAATTTTACATTTGTCTTTATAGTCAACAAAAAATTACTTTTATTTTACAAAATTCCTCAAGCCTTAAGTGTTTAAATCTGGAAGCCTAATTAAAAAAAAAGGATGAGGTAGTTCTCCTCATAAGAACTAGAAGAAATTGTGTACTCAATATATACAATATTACTTAAAGAAAATAAAGTACTTAACTTGGGAAATTCCCTAATTGTTTGAAGATTAGCACTTTATTGCACCCTACTCCACATTAAACCAAGTATTTAAAGATTTAGCGTGTTAGTAGTAACATGGAGTATTTGAACCTAATTTTTCAGGATCATTGATGCTTAAAAATTATCAATAGAAAATTTCTCTGAATTGCGTGATTTTCTTGAATTGCCTTTATTTTCAATAATATCTCTCACAGTCGTGAGACCATTTCACTTGTCACTTTTAACGGAGCAATGCACTCTTTTTTTATCAAAAAATTGTATACATTTTGTATGAATTCTTGGGCATCTTGGGTAAGGTAACAGCGATTCCTCTTGTTTTCTTCAATTTGCACTTCCATGTCAGCGTCAGCAACTTCATTCTGAGCGGTGCTTGGAGCAGCTTTTTCCCAAGGKCGGAACATTTTTCGCTTTTCTTGTATCGCGCACAGAAGTACTAAGACTGAATGCTAGTTTTGGTTTGACCGGTAGTGAACTTTAAATAATCCGACCCTGCTTAACCATCTTCCGAAAATCGGACCTAAATTTATGGTAATCCAGTTATTTGCGGTAACTTGTGTGGGGCCGCCTGCTGTTCGAGATGAAAGATAAATTTAATAATGGTAAGAGAGTTGCATTACTATATCTTACTTATTGCATTGGCAGCTTTTTTGTATCTTCCTTACGTACTTTATCAACAACGACTAGCAAAATTATATTGAAACCGTTGAAAGAAACATTGACGTGGAATTAAAGGCATTTTGGCCTATAATAAACGAGAGGCATGCTTATGATTGATGGTAATACTACAGTATTTAGTTGTATTGATATATGTCAGTGTTTTTTGTAGTACTTTTTAACCTGTCTGTTGACACGAATCCCGTCTATTTCGATTAACTGTAAATAATTACGTGTGTATTCCCTCAATAACTGCGTGCAATATGCAAGCTGTTTCAGTCTATTCTGATAATTTTCATTAAATCATTGAACGGAGGCATCTTTCATAGAATCTGGAAAACAGCTGCGGATATGTCTTTAAATCATGTGAAATTATATATGATAATGTTTTCTTCCACGTAAAATCATTTTGTCCCTATCAGCACAGTTACATGAGCGACTCCTCATCGGTTTCTGATTTATTTGTATACATAGAATTTTTATTATAACAAATGGACAATCAGAAATAGATTGATAATGTTTGCACAAATTTAAGCAAAGCGTTTGATAGAATATATAATTTAAAATGCCTAACAAATTGGAAGTCATTGGTTTGTGACGATTGGTAGTGTTAAGTCTGATCAAGTAAAATAACTTCAGGTGTTCCTCAAGAATCACATCTAGGGCCCTTATTGTTTAATATATATATCAACGACATTTCTAATTGATTCAAACGTGGTTGCTTCCTCTGTAGACAACTGTAGTAAGCTTCTTCAGGAGGATATTGGTAGTCTGCAAGCCTGCTACCAGAACTTTGATAAATATCGCGCGATATCACTTAGAAGCAATAAGAGCATAACAAAGTTATTATTAATGCATATATGTATAGTATTTTATTTTAATATACGTCTTGATAACTTTAATACTGAAGAAAGAACAGAAATAATCGATGTCTATATGGAATATGCTGATATCTTTTGTAAGGAAAAGGACCCGTTGACATTTACGAATCATACCAAATACCTTATATGTTTATTCGACGAAATTCATGTTTCTTGTAAAATATACAGGTACCCTCAAATCCAATGAAAAGGAAAGACAAATAAATAAAATGCTCGAGTAAAAATTAATCCCAGCTAGTCATTCATCCTTGTCGTCACCCATATGGGTGGTTCAAAAAAACTTGACTACACATGAAAACAGAAATGGAGAGTGTTTAATACCGTCGATGTTAAGTGTCTTCTCCCGAATATTAATCTTGATAAAATAGACCGTTGTCAGTACTTCACTACTCTAATTCGACAAATAGAAATTAACAAAAACGATATTCCAAAATTCATTCTCAACAGAGTTGAAAGGGTCGTAGAAAGTCAGCATAATAGCTTCTTTCTTGTCTAGAAATTAGAAGTATTTAAAAAAGGCGACAAATTTGTTTCAACCTAGGAGCGAAAAAAGTTGTAAATCGGACCCTGGGATGTTTTGTTGCTTTTTCTTGTGTTTATGCAAGACAAGTCCTATCTATAAGAAAACAAAAGAAATCTTTGGATGTGCCCGTCGAGCGCGTGCGTCCGAGCGCGTACGCAAAAAGCACTGGAAGGAAGTGACCGACATGGTTGCGAAGCGGTTTCGTTATTGTCATGTATCGGATATCGACGGCTTGTGGTACCTCGCCGAGGTGTTTACACCCGGTCGCGGAGAGAGAGCCGGTCCGGGGAGTGGCTTGCTATTTCAAGCAGAATAAACACATGGCTGTTTTCTTTGTTCCGGCAAACTAAACAACCATCCTGGAATCCAAACAGGCCGGCCAGTCCCAAATTCAATTTAGTCTTTGCATGCGGTTATATCGCACAACGTCAACACCGCATCTCTGCACGGCCAACTTGCAACTGGGGGACCCACGGCGACGAGCCAGCGGATAACAACGTCCCGCAGCTTACCTTGCCAAAACGTGACGGCCTGTTTACCAACACGCAAATAAAATTAATAATACCCGCTCTTCCTGCACCGGCGTTACCTTGGACACTGACCAATGTCTCGGCTTACGCAACGAGCGGTACGCATTTACGCGTACAGGATATGTGCATAAATACATTCGATTGAACTATAGTCGGCTGATTAAGATACCTCAAAATTGTTTATTTTTTCTTCGGCGAAGCTCTTCTCCACGCTAATTCATCTAGTCTTACCATCTTCAAATATTGTTTATTTTTTAGTGTTGTTGAGCTCACTTTCCTCTTGCATCATTGACTTGCAACATGTTCCTTTTAACGACCCCAGAAACAGTCAACACCATCCTTTTGCTGCACATTGCAGAATGGATGCCAGATATAAAAAGAGATTTCAAATTTTCCAATTATCAAGTTGTTACTATCTAAGAAACATTAAATGTGATTATTATTCAATAAAAGAGCAAGAGTGGACCAAGATTGTGCCCTGCGGAACGTCAGACGATACCGAGGACTCGAATGAAGTATCTGTCACTCAAATACAACTACATCAATAAAGTCAAGGGCGGAGAAAACCCAAAACCCTTCAACTTTTGAATTCAGATACCATGATCGACCTGATCAAAAGGCTTGCTGAAGTCGGTATGAATTGCATCAACCTGCGAGATACTGAGTTTTTTCAAAGGCGTACCTACTTTTTTTTAGTTTGATCTATGTAAGACTTGCCGCAGGAACAAGTAATTTTGTAAATACCTTAACTTTCTAAATGTAATTTATCTTTAGTAGGACTTAAAATTTTAGTATAGGTGTATGCTTTTTAAGGTTAATCCTACTAAAATCATTTTGTAAGTTGTTAAGGAGCGTTTGAAATCAGTATTGTTTTCCATTCGCCATAGTACCCACTTCAATTTATTTATTTGTACATAACAAATTAAAAGTACAATCACTGGTACAATGCAGTCTTAAAAAACTATTTAATCAAATAAATAACAAAGGTAGCTAAGAAGCAGCCGATTATTTTCAAAGTGCTTTGTATCACAAGATTTATCAGATAATTCTTTCAATCAAAATTATACTTGTTTACGTCCTTTATTTGCTGTAAAAATATCTCGCCTGCATTTGAACGCCAACTTCATAATTTTGGCAATATCAAAGGTGTATTAGACGTGGGAATTTCTTTTTGTGTATTTGCCCAATGTTGTATACAATATCATAATGCATGCATTTTAGTTGATAAGTACCGTTTTTGTTTAAAGTATTGGGTTTTAGTTTTTATTCTAGACGACCTCTATGGCTTTTATTCTGTATGTATTGAGCATATTTTTTGTGGAAATACTAATATCTTGGATATAATTTACTGTGGCAAAAGAATGTGCTTTATAATTTATTTTTGCATTGTACAGCATTCTTTGTATGCTAGCTTTATATTGGTTTTTTTTTAAGTACGCAGTCCATAAATTCTGTGGCTACCTATTTAATTTAGAATGTCTAAGAATGATGTTAGTACCTAGTTAATACTTAGGTAAATCTAGAAATTTAATAAGTATCCAGTTACATTATATTTATACAAGTTTTATTATGTATCAGTCTCCAAATGATACATCTGAACAAATAAGACAAAGACGTTTTTAAGTAACATGCAATAAATAAGTTGTAAATAAAAACAAATGTGGACTAGAAATCCAGTAAATCTAAAAATTAAGGGAAATTAGAAATACAACTTAGGGATAAAACCTGAACAGCAAGACTAGAAAATAACATTTAACCCATCAGCAATTCATTCTTGGGAATACATGTTTTCAGTAATGTAAAATTTCTCCAAATGCCCTTCAGCATTGTGCTAAACAGTGTCTTAGGTCCCAAACACACTAGCGATATTTTCAGGTCTAATTAAAATGTAATCTCTTCCAAATTCTTGGTGACCCCAAGGAAAAGTTTGATTAAAATTTATTACTATTTACTTACTGTAGTAGTTACAAATCCATCTTGCAGCTGCGACAACTACCAGCCTGTTCAGTCATGGACCAAAAACGGCAATTTTAGAATCACTCCAATAAAACTTATTCTTGCATGGAAAACCTTGTTTATATGTGAGTTAAGGATAATGGCATAGTAAACTCAGTTATAATGTGATAGAAGGCATCTTTCGAGAGCTGTTTACAATAATTTTTCCAGAATATTATTTGAAACCGCTTTTCTTCCAATGGTGCTTTTCTAATTACGCAAAAATGTGTTTTGTGCATTTTATGATCTTGTGTTAGGAAGCTTTGTCCCTTTTATAGCCAGATAAACCCCTATTCGTAGTACACTCTGATATGGTCCTACCATTAACTTAATAACTGTATCTTACTTTATTATTATATGAATAAAAATCTTTTAGTTGAAAGAACTCATAGAAGTGGAGTGTGCTTTTATCTTTTCTGTTATAGGTGAGAGAAGGTTGGAAGCTGGTGCTATGGTACTAGCAGATCGTGGTGTGGTATGCATCGATGAGTTTGATAAGATGTCGGATATTGACAGAACTGCCATTCACGAAGTCATGGAGCAGGGTAGAGTTACTATAGCGAAAGCAGGAGTGCACACAAGTTTAAATGCAAGGTGTTCTGTCTTAGCAGCTGCAAATCCAGTCTATGGAAGGGTATGTAAACGTTTTCTATTATTTTTTTTGTGTAGAATTCAGTTGCTTTATTCACTGACAGTAGGTTACTTCTTGCATATTTTTTATTTTATGTAAAATTAAACCATATAATAAATATATCTTATCACATCAGCATGAAATTGTAACCATGATTTTTGTTTTAATTTAAAATCGTATCTACTGAAGCATTTTGTGATATTAAGATATGATAAATGTTATGGGCCTTGTATTGTGCAAATGTCTCTACATTCTTAGTATCTTTAAAATACTTCATAATGGTGCTATATCAAATGCTCATGAATGTGTGAAAGTCAGTCAACCAATCAGAACAGTGAATTCAAAATTACATTATTGAGAAGTACATACATAATCTTTTCAGTCAGTGAATGTACACATTGATTCCTAACTTAACATAACATACAATTAATTGTGTGCAGTGCTCATATTTTTTTCACTTCATGATTTATTTAGTAGGTTTGTTCAAAGTTTTGTCATTTTTTATTAGAAAGTGTCTTTTTTTAAACACTCTAGTGATGAATATCTTTTGAGAGGAAATGATAAKTTTAGTTTTAGGKGTAACACGATTTTATAGTTAAACAWATAATAGACAACCATAGTTGTTGTTTGAAAAATTATTATTATTTTTTAAAAATATGCTGTTCTTATCATATTTTAATAAATGATATACTTCTTACAATTGGGTATTTGCCATGTATTTATATTTTATTAAATTGCATATTAATAGGTAGCATCTAATCCACAAAACAGCTGTAACAGCGTATAAATTCGAAAAAATGGATCGTAAGGTGAATTTTTAATATTAAAAATGTGAATATTTAAAGGGACCGCCAAAACGCCAACATATTGGCCGTGACGTCAGGTGTCGTGTAAATGGCCGCTTCTTTGCGTCTGGGGTCAGCGCGTCACGCGTCAGCCTCAGCCCGTCAATTTATCTGTTTGTGGTTTGCGTTCATTTTGTGACAAGCAAATTAAAATACACCAAGAAAAGTTAAATACTTATGAATTACGACTTCTGAAGGTATGTTCATTGGAATTTGTGTACAGCGACGAGCGGTTCAACGCGGCGGCGATGAGGAAGCTAAAAGCAACAGCATAAGTAAACTTTTTATCAAATTAACGTAGCATTGAAAATTTTATCACAGTGGGTTGTTGGAAACATACTATTTGTAAACATAAAAATGTAAGAATCAAAAATGTACCCTAAACTTGACATTTATTTTAGAGGTCAGAATAAACATATATTGCCATTTATTTTCGGTGCTGTTGCGGCTCGTTTCCGGTCTGGCTAACAGTCTAATATATGGGGAATAACGTCGTTCTTTATTATAACATTTCCCTCTATCAACTTAAAATTATAATTTTTCATATCTTCAAGCTATAACAAAATGGAAACTGAATGGTAAACACTTATAACCCCAAAAATAATAATAAAACTTACAGTAAGAATTAAGATGATCTTTACAACAGAAAAACACGTCTAGGGGCCTTAAACAACTTTTTCATACGTTGATAATCTCCAGGAACGGTTACAAAAATTTTGTTAGCTGTACTGACTAAAGTACTTTTACAACCATGTACAAAACAACACTTATTTTGTTTTCCATACATAATAGATGCATGTAAATCTACACAAATCACTCTTTGGTGCGACCTCTTACACCGTCCTTTCAATAAACAKCAKACAGAGGCTTTTCCAATACAAGAATGATACTACGCCGTTAAACAGCACGCTCCTCGGTAATGTTTACATGACACTTGACGTCACAAGTTGAATAACCTTGGATAGAAGCGTTTTGGCGGTGACTCCTAAGATTCGAATTTCAGACCTGAAATTTTCTACCTACAAATATTTTTTTTGACATGGCGTACAATATATATGCACTTCAAGATTCATTTTACGTAGTTCTCAAAAAAAGTGAAAATACCCAATTTGTTCTCTATAAAAGCTGTATGTCTAATGTTGGAAGTCAAAGACTAGGCCTCCTTTCTTATCCAATTGAAAAGGTGATTAAAGGGACCAATAATTTAAAATATTAAGAGGCTTATACCCGCATTCTGCTTATGAAATTCACAATGTAAACTTGACAATGAATATCTTCAGAAGTAACAAGAATTTATAACTCATTCTTTTTTTAATGAAAGGTTTTAATGTTTGGAAGGGGCCTAATATTTAATTTGTGTGAAATTATTTACTTTAAATTATTTAACAAGTTTCTGCACTCCCGGATATACGCTGGGTTGGAGGGGTACATGCTGATTGCTAGTAGTGTGACTGCCTAGCGCATGTTAAGGGAATATAAGGATTGAATGGGAAGATTATATAGGTAACATTCATTTTCTTTGAATATTTTCTTGGTGCTGTTGACATCATTGGTCCATTTCAGAGTCGCTTGATTAATTTCTTGTACCTTGTGATTTCTGTTCTAGCCATTATTTTTCATTTTTCCCCTGGTTTCTAAATTATCCTCTCTATAGTTGTTTTTCGTATAAAGCACGGTCTTCCTCTTTTTCGTTGGTGTCCGCTTAGCTCCCAAGTCTTCTGTGTGGTTTGCCTCTTTCCTTTAGATGTGTCTCTAGTATTTTATGTTTCATGTTGGTTTGGCTCAGCTGCATTGTTCTTCTTGTTGGAGGTCGTTTAAGGGTGCTGAGTCTCTGTTGGCATTTTCCATTGAGGTTTACATTGTTTGTAATTCTTGAACAGTTTTTTCCAAGCTACTTCTCAGCTCGAGGGTAGTTTTCATCTTCCAGGATTTTATGTATCACTATTGTGTAATTTCCTGTATACACTTAAGTATATACATGGAACATTACTATAGCGACTGAAACAATGATAATAGTAACGCAAACATAAGTATATAATACTAGGACTCAATGTGAATTAAACTCTGACAATTTTATGTAGTTGTTCGATTTCTGTATCTTGTTTAGGTTTCTCTTTCATGATGATGTTGACGTTTCCTTGTGTGATTTCATCTGTTTGTCTTTTTGCTTCAAGTCGTTTATGAGCGCTGGTATTCTTCCGAGTTGTATTTTGACTGAAGACCTTGTACAGTTTCTTTCAAGCTACTGCCTAACTTCCACATGTTTTGTCTGGTGTAATTTTTCTTGCCTCGTTTATGTATTATTGCTGGACAATGTTCCCCCATATATCTGTCTCATGAACCAATGTGCTGTGTAGACTGTTTCTGTATCACAATTTTATAATTTCTTGTATACACTTGGCTAGATACACGGAACTACTTCACTGTAAGGACGACGACAATAACAACCACAATACGAGCACAAGGATGCAACACTAAAACACATTATTAACGAAACGTTTACGTGTGAAGTGTGATTTTCTCATTTATTATGTCTGCTGTAGCGGCCATTATTTCATCATTTAAGGCTTTTTTACTTGCTCTTTGTACTGTGTTAAAATGCCCAATTCTGTATTTTTGCTTGTTTATTTTTTAAATGAATTTAACTGACTGGTAGTGTATCATCTCTGAAAACATGAGTACATTACAGTAAATTCTATATTGCAGTATGATCAATATAAAACTCCAATGGAAAATATTGGCCTCCAAGATTCCTTGTTATCTCGTTTTGATTTGCTGTTTGTCATGTTGGACAGTGTGGATGAAGATCATGATCTTATGATTTCCGAACATGTCGTGAGAATGCACAGATACAGGTAATTTAGAAATAATTTTGGTTAATTTTCAATTAATTGGTTAAATAGTAATAAATAGTATTTTTAACTATTTTGTGTATTAGAAATCCAATGGAACAGGATGGTGAAGTTATCCCAATGTCATCTTCAGTCGATATGCTTTCCACACACAACCCTGACCTGGAACACACAGAAAAAGAAACTCCAATGTACGAAAAATATGATGCGCTTCTGCATGGCAACACTCGCAAGCGTAAAGATGAAATCTTAAGTGTGGATTTTATGCGTAAATACATAAACTTTGTCAAAATAATGAAGCCAGTATTAACAGAAGAGGCGTCAGAAATTATTTCAGAAGAATATTCCAGGCTAAGATCAGAAGAATTGTTGGACAATGATGTTGCAAGAGTAAGTTACTTTATGGTCAGAATTCATTGTTACTTTATTGTTTTTTAAATGTAGACCCAACCGGTAACTGCAAGAACTCTAGAAACGCTCATCCGTTTAGCAACGGCGCATGCCAAGGCACGAATGTCAAAAACCATTTCTGCTGATGATGCTAATGCAGCTATTGAGCTGGTTCAGTATGCCTACTTCAAAAAGGTTCTTGAAAAGCAGAAAAAGAGGCGCAGGAGACACTCAGATGACTCTGATGAGGAAAGTAGTGATGATGATCAATATCCGAAGCGGACTAGATCAACTGTAAGTTGTTTATTGATATTTTAAACTTTTATAATTTTTGCTATGCATTAATAGCAGTTCATATGATTTCGAGTATTCCTCCTATACCACTATGTATGTTCAATTGTAATCTATAAATTAAATTGGAAAAATTGCTCTAAAACATAATATGTGGGTTAAACTTCTCAATGGTTAAAATCAAGAGTTTCTTTACATAAAAGTGACATAAAAAATGTTGAATTTTTCAGATTGCTGAATTAAAACAATTATGCAAGCTTATTGCTATTAAATCTATCTTATAAATGTTTTAAAATTTTTGCACACTCATTGCTTCCAAACAACTTGTTATTTAATTTAAACAATTGTTATTTTCTAGATAGTTGAATTAAAATGTGTGTTTCATGTACGAGTTGCTCATGACTATACCTCTGTATTAAATGTCACAATTTTCATAACTGTTGAATGTCTAAGATATATTTAAAAATATCAAGCAATGTTTTAATTCATGTATATTTTTAACTTGTTGCTGCTGCGGGTGGAATTTTGTGCTACTGATTAGTTTTTAACTGGTTCTTATGGAGTCACCTAATATGATTAATATTATGATATCTTAACCGGTTAACTGTAACCATTGACAGAACTAGTATATAGTATCAAGACACAATATGTATACAGGTATGAGTATGCTTGGTATAGCATCTAATATTAATTAAATACTGTTGCTATTTAAAGTGAGTGTTTAACAAATTATGTATGTTTAGCAACCAGCAGCAGATGGTGATTCAGACAATGAAACTACACCATCACAGCGTACTTTAAGAAGTCGCCAACAAAGATCACCTTCTGAAACAGTTGAGGAACAACCATCTGTTAATGGAACTTCTCATACTACACATCCTGAACAAATGGATGTAGAAGATTCTTCACCTGTTGCCGTTACTGATGAAAGGTAATTGAACTTACTTCATCAAAATTTACTGCATATTAAGTTTGGTAGTCCTTATCTTTTTTTTGTATCACTTTCTTAACTGACTCATTTAGTTATTACCTTTCATTAAACATTTTGACTGCCCTGAGTATAATTTCTGTTTCTAATTTCAGAATTTCTACATTCAGAAACAGCCTCTTTAACACCTTCAAGGAACTGAGGGTACAGTCTGTTTCAGTAGCACGTATACGTGAGAGAATTAACTCTGAACATCCTAATGCACCTTACTCACAAGCAGAAATAAATGCTGCCCTGGTTCTCATGACAGATGAAAACCAAGTGATGGTGTCAGACGAAATCGTTTTTCTAATTTAAATCATGGAAGTAATTGAGAAATGGAATTCATTAGATTTAAGTATGTATTGGATATGATACAGGGTTTGTCAATTTAATACCATTTTTCTTTTTAGGAATTGAACCATGAAACCTTTGTTTTTGCATTTTAATTAACCAAGTTGTTTTAAAAGTACATTTGAATCTCTCTCTTTACAATACATTATAGTTAGGGTCCATTCCAGTAATTTATAAAATCTTATGTACTGTGTAGATTAAAATAAAAATTTTACCATTTTGCCACATTTTTCATCATCATCCTTGGCGCTACAACCCTTGTTGGGTCTTGGCCTGCTTCGTTTGGGGGTTCCATGTCATCCATTCTACGCATCCTAACCACTTCAGCTGGTTAATTTTGAGGTATTGTGTAATACTGGGTTCTTTGTAAACGTTATATAATTCAAAGTTACCATGTCATCATTACGTCCCGTTTTCGTGAATGCCTTCATATATGTGGCGGAGTATCTTTCTTTCTGAACTAGCTGGTATATCTTCACTTTTCTTTTACTAGTGTCCCATGTTTTTTATGCATAGATAGGGACAGATTTTTTGAAAGTTTTGTATACAAACGCTTTTATTTTTTTTGGCTACTAATGTCTGATGTTAGGAGTCTATTTAGCCCAAACTATGCTCTGTTAGCCATGTATATTCTTCTTATTTCTGATTCTGGTTGTTTGCATTCATTTGTGATCCTATCCAGGAAGTCCCACATTATGTGGGCAGCCTCTTGGAATCTGAAATCTGGTGTAAAAATAACACTTTTTTTTTTAAATAACACCCGTATACCAAGATATTCACTCTTAAACATGGTGGAAGAGAGAGTTTTTCAAAAATATATAGTTTCATAAAATTTTGATTATTATTTGAAGTGGAAGTCGTTAAAATGATTTTTTAAATAAATGTTGAGGGGGCCAGCCCCCCACATTTTAACCCTTAACTTTAAAACGGGTAAGTATTTTTCTCAAAAATATGTGTTTATTTAATCTTTGGAACCTTGTAAACAAAAAAAGAGACTGTTTGTGCAGCTAAAATTGACCCTTTTCAAGAAAATTGCAGTTGAAAGTTAGGTTCAAATTTTCGCTGCGTAACTAATATAATTTTATTTTTATGAAATTGGCTGTGATAAATAATAAATGTGATTGATTACTTCCCATAAATGTAAAAATTTAAACATTTAAAACTAAATTCATAATTGTTACAATAGACGATTTTCAAAATAGAAACTTTCAATTATAGGAAATCATTAAATGCATGTCAGTGTACAGGGTGTCCCATTTTCATTGTAATTATAGGGTATTTCGATAACTATTAATGCTAGAGCTTGTGGTTTCTACATTACTGTATCACTTTCTTGTTGAGAGTTGAACTCTACCATTCCCATTTTTATATAATCATTTGTTTTAAAGCTATAGCCAACTTTTGAAAAATGTAAGATTTTTTCAGTTCTCAATACCACGATTGGTTGTGTAGGTACAAAAAAACAGTACCGACATTTTCCATAGACAATTTTATTCTGAATCCAGTAGTAGAATTTTTTAGAGGGTCAGATTTTAGAGATGTAACACAAAGATGTATTTTTTTAAATAGAAACCATAGTTGGCTTTGCTATGGTTGAAAAGAACTATATTTTCTGACTAGGAAAATGTATGCATTGATGCATGAGCCCTCTTAGGGGTCTTATGTATATATTCAAATATGCATATATGGTATTTTTAATGGATTGAAATTTTTACTTAATAATAATAATATATATCGTGTGTTTTCCTATTCCATAGCCTCTTCGATGTAAACATAAAATGTGATTAAATTACTAAAAAAAAAGGGTAAATATAATTCCAAAATTAGTGAAAATAAACCTAACAATGCATACATTTTTTAATCAGAAAAAAATGTCTTTTCAACTATAGCAAAGCCGACTTTGGTTTCCATTTAAGAAAATGCAAGTTTGAGTTATATTCCAAAAATATAGCCTCCTAAAGAGTAGCCCACTGGATTCAAAATAAAAATATCTCTAAAAAATGTCTACAGTGTTTTTGTATCAACATACCCAAGCAAGATATTGAGAGCTGAAGAAAAGTTAGAGTATTCAAAAGTTGTCTATAGCTTTGAAACAAAACAGCTCAAATGCTCACAACAAAAAAGTAGTACTGTAATGTCGAATTCATTGTCACTTACAGAAGTATATTGCATTTCAATATAAAATATATTATAAAACGTATTTGTATTTCAATATAACTCCGTGGCTGTACCTAATTTTTAGAAGTAAACTACTTCCACTTGAACTACGACTACGTCACTCGGTGTTGCCAAGTCACTTCACACAAACTTCTTTTCCTTGGTCCACCTGTGACGTATTTAAGTCGCCCTGAACTACCACTGGGGTGAAGATGTGACCTTTGCGTTCTTCCTTTGATGGAGTCTTCTAATCCTGTTTGCCGTCGGAGGTTAGAGTTCATTTGAATTAAAACTTGTGTTGCTGGCTAATTAAGCTTTATAGCTTGGAGTTAAAATCAAAGTATCTATTCTATATATCTAGGGATATTAAGCATTTCTAGCACTTTTTTATAAATTGCAACCACCGTTGTTAATGCATATTTTTGTATTCATCCACTGGGTATAGTATAGCGCCATCAGATGATTTAGCATTAATAATGTTTCTCATAAGAATAAAACAAAAACAATTAAAATTTAAAATTGAACATGTTACATCACTATGCTATCACTGCACTATCTATATTCAAGATTAGAATATTTTTTTTTAATTGTCTCATAATTTAAAGATTTATCTGAAATTTACTGAACGCAACTTCACAGAGTCTTCGTAATAAAAAAACTTTCATTTTGATTCTGATTCTATTTCTTGGAATCAATTTTTTTTTAAATTAAGTAAAATGAATCTTGAAGTGTATATATATAGCATGCCGTGTAAAAAAAAACAAAAAAAAATATTTGTAGGTAGAGAATTTCAGGTCTGAAATTCGATTCTTAGGAGTCACCGCCAAAATGCTTCTATCCAAAGTTATTCAACTCGTGACGTCAAGTGTCATGTAAACATTACCAAGGAGCGTGCTGTTTAATGGTGTAGTATCATTCTTGTATTGGAAAAGCTTTTGTGTGGTGTTTATTGAAAGGACGGTATAAAAGGTCGCACCTAAAAGTGATTTGTGTAGTTTTACAAGCATCTATTATGTATGGAAAACAAAACAAGTGTTGTTTTGTACATGGTTATAAAAGTACTTCAGTCAGTACAGCTAACAAAATTTTTGTAACCGTTCCTCGAGAATATCAACGTATGAAAAAGTTATTTAAGGCCCCTAGACGTGATATGCCGAAATCATAAAGTTTGTTTTTCTGTCGTGAAGATCATCTTAATTCCTATTGTAAGTTTTATTATTGTTTTTAAGGCTATAAGTGTTTACCATTCAGTTTCCATTTTGTTAAAGCTTGAAGAAGATATGAAAAATTATATGCGTTTTAAGTTGATAGAGGGAAATGTTATAATAAAGAACGACGTTGTTCCCCAAATATTCGACTGTTAGCCAGACAGGAAACGAGCCGCAAGAGCCCCGAAAATAAATGGAAATTTATATTTATTCTGACCTCTAAAATAAATGTCAAGTTTAGGGTAAAATTTTGATTCTTACATTTTTATGTTTACAAATAGTATGTTTCCAACAACCCACTTTGATCAGATTATCAATGCTACGTTAATTTGATAAAAAGTTCACTTATGCTGTTGCTTTCTCGCTTTTACGTTCCTCATCTCCGCCGCGTTGAACCGCTCGTCGCTGTACACAAATTCCATAACAATAAACATGCCTTCAGAAGTCATAATTCATAAGTATTTCGCTTTTTCTGGGCGTATTTTAATTCGGTTGTCACAAAATGAACGCAAACAACAAACTGATAAATCGACGGGCTGAGGCTGACGCGTGACGCCCTGACCCTAGATGTAAGCAAGCGGCTATTTACAAGACATCTGACGACACGGCCAATATGTTCGCATTTTGGCGGTTCCTTTAAATATTCACATTTTTTTTATATTAAATATACACCTTACGATCCATTTTTTCAAATTTATAAGCTGTCACAGCTGTTTTGTGGATTAGATCCTTCCTATTAATATGCAATTTAATAAAATATAAATTCATGGCAAATACCCAACTGAGATCATAAGAATTATGAATATACGTTCTCCGTATTCTGTAGTCTGTAGATTTCTACTTTCGTATTTAAGGCTCTGTGTATACAGAGTTATGTTTTACTACTAAAACTTATTGGACGTAACCACAAAACGAAGGGAAAGACGTGGCCACGTCAAAACAACCTCATACCATGGTGTTCTTCAAGGCACTCGAGGTACAGGAATCCTGACTTACTTTGGAAGAAATTTCTTGACCTAAAACTCTTTTGAGGCTATCTGACTGTAAACTTTATTAAAATCTCAAAAACTACAGTCAGGTCGTAGAAAACACGTTATATTTTAAAATGATATGATTACAATTACAAGTGATTATGGAACTTAGGAATCGACACGATTAAACTACATAGGTACTCGATAATCAGTGCATTCGTCATTTACACACTAAACAACAACTAAAAACACCTATTAATACATCTCGGCATAATAAACTCGCTTTAACATAAGTTAAATAAATAAKATCTATGTACAAAKCAACAACCAGTGCACTGGATGGAATAAAAAACGAGGCTCAAACTTCCTCATTGTCGGGTCTGTCTTCCTGGTCCAGCGGATCCGGCAGGGTCAATGGGGGAGTGACAGCAACGGGTTGCTGCTCCAACAAAGTCACGAAGATCGATATTAGGTTGTTGACGCCGATGAGATACCCGTCTTCATGATTCCCTACCTTCCACTTGGAGTTGTGGTCGATCGATATCTCGTCTGGTAGGAGCACAGTTTTGGCAAAATCGATCAACCACACGTTAGCGTTGAACCTGTCGTGGACGAACAGCAACGAACTGCCAATGACCTGTAAAATAAGACAGTACTTCAGTTCCAGAAATGTTGTATTTCATTTTCAAATACTTCCAAAACATAAACCATTTTCAAGGCTTATTTCCGTAATTAGCCCACTTAATATTTATATTTTGTGCTAAATTAAATTGAAAAAGTAACTCGCTGCGGTCGGGACTCGAACCCGAATATCCAGAACGGTACTCTGGTATGTTGTATTACAGGCGAAATAAAAAGTACTATACTTAATATTTATGGTCCTGATCTGAAACGTTACTTTTTACTGAGGATCGAAAAGTATCAATGAATTTATTCAATATAACTTTGGGCAAAATTTAAGATTGTTTTTAAACAACAGAACTTGGACCCCTTCTATCTAAGTAATTCTGTTCAATTTTTAGAATGTTCTGCGTGATGGAATCCCTATTTAGCTGATATAGATATTCCTTGGATATTTTACTATTCATTTTTTGACAGAACGAGCGGCTCGGCAGCCGGTCATGTTAGGCACCTTACTAGAAAAAAATTGATTTTAGGATAAGTATTCTAAAATTGCCCCGCACGCCTAATTGCATTTTACAATGTTTTATATATAATTTGTACAATTTCTGGCACTTTTACTTGCGCGGCATGTCCGAAATCTGCCTATAAATTGCGACTGAATCATAAGCGCCGGGTTTTCAAAATCTCAGGGGGGGTTCGTTATAAAATTGCGCCGTATCACCTCAGTCAAACATTTCACAAGGTCAATGCGGTTAAAATGCATTATTGCATGGAAAACAATTTTATCAATAGAACAAAATACTAATGCAATAAAATACAGTGACAAACAACAACTAACAGCAAGAATAAAATAAATAATTACTTAAACATATATAAAAATAAAACTGGTAAGTACATATTTATTCGACAAATAAGGGATCTCACCTAACTTCTGCTGAACGAGTTAGCAATTTTGCATATATTTAAATCAGTACTTAAATTTTTATGAATATGCAGTATAAAGCCAAATTATTTAGTCTTTTCTGTGACATTGTTGATGTCAAATATGTTTTCAGCCTTGGTAAGGCAGAAAACGAACTCTCCGCCCTACACGAATTTTGCCCAAAAAGTACCTTATATGGCAAGCAATTTGCTAATGCGGTTTAAAGAGCAAACCTTTTACACATTTTTAAAACTTTGAAACCGAATATCTCGCAAACTTACAAAGGCTACACTTTTTTGCCATCTGCGTTCCCAGAAAAATGTATTCCGCGGAAATCTATTGCAAAGTTTGTATTAAAACATTGCTAAAAGAAATAACAGTGTATTATACTTTGAAGTAATCACCTAGTTAACGGATAGATGGCGTGGGAATTACAAATTAACGACCTTGAAAGTTTTTGCAATTAACGAAAAGACGATTTAATGTTCAAGTAAACATCTCTAAACCGGAAGCAACCTCTATAAAATGCGAATGTGACCAAGTGCGGGGAACTCTGTTTTGAAAAGCGGTTAAGTCAAGATCAAGCGAACAACGACTAAGTGCTATTAAATTATTGTAGTGGGCCGTAGTTTGTTATTAGTGGTGAATTCAACTTATAGTGTTAAAATTTAACACATATGTGTAATTTTCAACCTCGTACACGTAACAATACGACTACCTCCAGTCGCATCAGTACTTACCTCGTGTGTCTGGAAGAATTTTGACGCTTCCAACGTCGCCTTGATAGCCTTCAGTCTTTGTATGTATTTAGGCTGAAAACAGGAAGAGTCAAGACTACTGATCGCAAAGTTCTATTAAGAAACTCACCACTGCGTGGGGGAACCCTTTAGTGAAGTCTGCGAATGCCGCAAGTATTTGCTCCTTCGTCTTGGTCGTTTTGAAGTCTTTTGATGAGCTGCCGTCCGCACGCCTGATACCCTCTATCCTAAAACCTAATGTCGCCGTAGATGAAATGGTTTCTCGCCATACCATATATCTGGGCTTGGTTACGCCTTTTAGTTTGTGCTCCTCGTCTGTTGGAGCGTTCGAGTCTATCTGACACATCTTCTCGTACATGTCCTGAAATTTTCAGCACTATTAATCAGATTCTTTTAGTTTATGAAGACAATAAAAATATAGCTGCAAATGTGTCTATGTATGCAGTGCTGTCTGTATCAAAACAGCTGTTGGCGGAGTGGTTTCACCACCGCTATTGTTTAAAAAATAAAAAATATTAACATTTATGAAACTTTTTTTTTTAATTCGAAAAAATTGTGGTTAGGTATACTTTTACCAAGTTTTATTTATACTACATTATTTTTGTAAAAATGAAAAATAGAAATCGAGAAAACAAATAAGTAGCCGATTTTTCAGTCGCAATCGCAATACGCAATTTTGTTTTATAATATGCCCCTTTATCATTTCCACATATATCTTTAATATACATTATTTTGGTGGGAATATTAAATAATACGATTAATAAAATAGATTATTGGCCGTCGATCAATTAAAAATCTCTAAGCAAGAAACAAAGCGAATTATTGTAATTCGCTATTCATGTAAATACGCTTCACACTCAGAATCTCCGTACGATCCTGAGACCCGCGGCATATGCACTGTACATACACAGGGTCGCTACAAAGTATGGGACCAACAGGATACTGCAGGTTCTATTCGACTGATTTTTCTAAACTCGTGCATGGGCCTATGGGTAATTAAAACAACTCGGTGTCAGCTCTCGTTTTCGAGATATGGGCGCAAGTTGATTTTTTTTAATGAGCAGGGCGATCAAAAGGCGCATAATTTCAAAAATGTATCACACTTGTACAATTTATTGCTTCTGACTTGAAAAAAGTGTAAATATAACAATTGAGCCTGACAAAGAACAAAAATAATGAAAACAATTTTCTTTATCGCTAAAATGGACCAAAAAGCCATGTACTGAACCCATATCTGTTCAGAAGGACGCGCAGCATTTTTACGATTAGGGAACAGGCGAATAAGTTCTGGTATAACGTGTTCGCGCAAGAGCTGTAAATACTTGACCGCATTCAAATTTGTGTGCTCGCCGATAATACCACACCAGACATTGACATTCTGGTGGTGTTGAGTGTGACTTGTTCCATCTAATGTGAATTTATGTCCGACCAATATCTGCAATTATGTCTATTCACATTACCCTTAAGGAAACAAGTCGCTTCATCAGAAAACATAATCCAATTTAAATCATGTATCATGTTTATAGGAGTTTCGCAAGATTCTATCCTACGACCGAAATCATTTTCGCTCAGTTCTTGTAATAAGTGAATTTTGTATGGATGAAATTTATCTTTTCTCAAAATTTCCTGAACAGATCTTCTGCTAATATGGTGCACTTGGAACACTTGAGATTCTCTTGCACATCTTTTCAATGATGCTCCTTTTGAACCCCCTTCCCATTAAAAAAAAAATGCAGCTTGCGCGAATATCTCGGAAACGAGAGCTGACACGGAGTTGAAAAAAACCAGAAAATGCATTTTAATTATCCATAGGTCCATGCACAATTTCAGAAAAATCGGTCTAACAGACCTGAAATATCCTGATGGCTCCATACCTTGTAGCGACCCTGCACCTGTCTGTCCTAAGTATCTTTCTATTGTTAAGTGTTATAACTATCTTTAATACTCTTTATTGTGTTTGAACATTGTATGATTATATTAGTGTACATTTTAGACATACTGTGTATCTCGATATTTATTGACGAGTGTAAAACGCTTACTGTTGAAACATGAAATAAATAAATGATTATGTATTATTTATTGCCTTGGGCAACTGCAATTCATGAACGCGTGGCTGTAAAAGTCGTTCCAGCCCCCACACATCTTTGCCCATCAGAAACTGTGTCTTATCGGTAAACTTACCCCTTTAAAATTTACAACTATATAGCCTAGAATTAGGTTTGTTACAGTTAAAATTTATGTTTGTGATGAACACATAACTTTCGTATACGTGTGGTTTTGTTATTTTATTACCATTTGTTCTCTTTGCGATACAAAATTGGTGTTGTTATACTTTTTGCGCCAATGAAAATAAAATTTTAGATTATTTTTTACTCTTTTGATCCAAACGCAATCCACTAAAATTATACATAGAACCGCAAAATTCTGCAACCATAAGCGCTGAACTAAACGACACTTGATATTTTTTAAATGTGTCTCAAAAATTCAATAATCGTAAAAAATTAGACATTATAAATGGATATACCAGGTGATTTTTTGAAAACTTCACACCTTAAATAACTTTAAATAGAGGAAAAATTTAAAATTTTGCAAAAACAGGTAAACCTTTCTTTGCAGGGGGACAACTTTTGAGATAAGTTTTTAATGATAGCGCTTACCCTCTTAGCGGGGTAGATACCCCTTCAAAAATTTTTAATGAAACTACCCATCACATCATTTAAAAGCTTATTACACAAGGAGTTTTGACATGTAATTAGTTTTACTATTTTTTACCCATTGATGGGGTAGTGGGTCAAAAAGTGCATTGTAGCAAGTGGCTTATAAAATGGAATATTTTGGACTTTTTTTAATAAAATTTATGGTCTTGCAGTTACAATCWAAATTGTCCTTACTTAAGCCTAAAAAAACTTGTTAAAAAATAATTGTTACACCTAAGCAAAATGCCAAAAATACTTAAATTTTCTTTCGACATTACTTGATATTGCAACTCGACAGTTTATACTGAATTGGCTAAATAATTATCTACTTTGTGTTTCCAATTTTTTGTTTCAACTTTTTGGCTACTTCTTTGGCACGACCATCTTTTTTGTTCACATTCCTTTTTATAAATCGCGTGAAATTTTAAAGTGAGAGTCCAAGTGATAATGGTTTATTCAACTGCCGAAAGAGTAGAAATAATTTTTATTTACGGTGCTGAGCATAGCTGTGCTCCTGCGTCAGCAAGGGTGTTTAACGAACGGCACCCCGATAAAAATGTTGACGCTAGGTACATTCTCGATCTCGTGCAGAAATTTCAAGACACTGGATCTGTAGTAAACAAAAAAAGGGCAGGGAAAGAGTCGTTGATGAAATGGCCCAACTTGAAGTACTTGGCCAATTTGCAATGGATCCAACTAGCTCTTTGCGTAACATTTCTACAGCTACTGACTGGACTTTCTTATTCATCTGTAAGGAAAGTTACAAAACTGCACAAATTCCATCCCTATAAGATGAAAACTCTCCAGGAACTCGGCGAAGATGACTTCGATAGAAGACTGCAATTTTGCGAAATTATGACAGAAAAGATTATAGTAAATCCAAATCTAATAAAAAATATCTGCTTCAGTGATGAATGCAATTTTTTTTTGAACGGCTCTGTAAATAAACATAACGTCAGGTACTGGAGTGACGAAAATCCTTATATTTTTCGAGAAGGTCATACACAAGTTCCTCAGAAGCTGAACGTCTGGGTTGGAATACTTGGCAACGCAATTGTAGGTCCAATTTTCATTGATGGGACGCTAAATGGGGGAATGTATTTAGAATTACTTGATAACGTTATTGATCCTTTAATCACAGAGCAATTAGAAAACCAACGTGACCCTGAAGGAAATCCAATGTTGGATGAATACGAATTGTTTTACCAACATGATGGAGCCCCACCGCATTACGCCATTAATGTGCAAAATTGGTTAAAGCATAGATTTCCTCTTCACTGGATTGGTATGCGTGGAACAATTGAATGCCCGCCACGATCACCCGATTTGACTGCTTTAGATTTCTTTCTATGGGGTCATTTAAAATCTGTGGTTTACAAAACACAACCTACTAGCCTGGACGATTTGCGAGAAAGAATTATTAACGAGTGCAGGAGGATTCCACCTGAAACTTTCCGAAAAGTGCAGCAGGAGTTCGAGAACCGTCTGTATTATTGTATGGAAAGAGGTGGTGCACATTTTGAGAATCTATCGTAAGGTTTGAATTTCTATGGTTTTGTTCACACTGTTTTTGGAGTTACAAATAAATAATTTTTCTTTTTCGTGGACATGGACTTTCTAAAAAATTACATGATAAATACTTTAATGTTAATAATAATGTTAAAAGAAAATTTTCAGTATTCTGGGAGTTTTTTTTAAGTGTCATATTTTTTACAAGTTGTTTGTTTAAATTTTGGGTTCTCGTAAGGACAAATTTTATTTCCGCTCTAAAATAAAATACATTTTGTTGAAAAGAGTCCAAAATATTCAATTTAATAAGCAACCTGTTTCGTAGGCACTATTAATCTATTACCCCGTCAATAAGTTAAACGTGGTAAAACTACATGGCCAGACTCTTTGTGAAATAAGCTTTCAAATGATGTATCACAAGATGGATAGTTCCATTTAAAATTTTTAAAGGGGTGTCTACCCTGCTCAGAGAGTAAGCGCTATCCATTAAAAACTTATCTCAAAAGTTGTCCCCCTGCAAACAAAAGTTTACCTGTTTTTGCAAATTTTTAAATTTTTGCTATATTTAAAGTGATTTAAGGTGTGAAGTTTTCAAAAAATCACCCTGTAGTTTCAGTCGCATATTACTAGTACGTGAAATAAACATTGTAATTAAAGTATATAGAAAATGTAATAATCGTTCAAATTAAATAACAATTTATTTGGAAGGAAAAGGTGCACGTAAATGAAACGGTCTTTTAGAATTAACAAACGCAAAAACATTAGCCTAAATTAAACATTTCGGAGGAAAAAAATATAAACAATCAAAAATATAACTACCGCTCTAATTCCTTAAATCTAAAAACTTAAAAACCAATAAACTAACTGGATACTAAAGTTTAATTTGAAGGTTATATATCTTTATAACTTGTGTTTATAACTGTGAAAATATGAGCACAGGGGTACTAAAGTATCTAAAATATATCGCCAGATTATTACGCGTTCTTTTATCTTAAAAAAATTTCTGCAGCTGCAACATCTAACATTTGACTTTCCGTTTGGTATTCGACCGATTGCAGCTTCGACCGCAAATTGCATGCCATCGTCCCGCCTGGCTGAACGTGAACAAAAAGGCAACATTAGCGGCCATCACCATGTATTACAACGGTTCTTGTAATCGTAATTGAATCAAACAGGATTCGTCGTGGATGGCATCGCCTACTTTACACTTTCGTTTACGGTTCTATCTATTTTTCTCAACGATCTCGGACGATTTTGTAACGCAAAGCAAGTTGCATGACACTTTGGTCGGCAGTGAATTGATTAATTAGATACTTTTGTTTCTTCAATTGCGATAAATGGGTTGAAAGTCAATCTTTGGTCGCGGCTTACTAATCAAGCAATTGTTTACCTTTGAATATTCTATGGTTGTGTGGAATGAAGTTGAGTCATTTTTACTTGACCTTTACCACTATTTTATAGGCAAGATTCAGCTATTTACATTTTTGGACGCTAACTATTTTTAATTGATTTTTACATAGATTTATGTGTAATACTGAACTAATTTCCGTAAAAAGGTTTTATATCAAAATGATCCGTTTGATTGGATTTACGTAGTAATTACTTATACTGCCTTGAATTATAATAGCACATTGTTTTATTAACACAAAGTGAGCAAATATCACATTTGTCAAACAAATTTTGCAACTGTGGGCAACGTTAAAAAAAGCAAAAAGTGGACTAAGAAATGAGAAATAATTATCAAAAATCTTTTATTAAAGATTTACAGGTTCCATTAGAATTCTGTCCATTTTTTTCCCAGAAACTTTGGACCATTTTATAACATAAAACAACTTGGTTAACACTTTGGCTACTGATAACGAATCGATTAATTAAATACCTTTATTTCTAAGCGAATGAATTTCAAGTACGCMACTTACGAACTAGCAATTTTTGCATTTGAATATTCCATGTTGTGTGGTATGAGGTTTGAGTCATTTCTACTTGACCTTTTTCGCTGCCGTGTATATGCAAGGTTCGCGTATTTACATTTTTGTACCTACAATAAATATATTCGATGTATTTTTCCAGGAGTATTCTTCTTGTTATCTMAAGAGGCAGATATCTCGTAAAAATATCTCCAAAATTAAATCGTCTTATCTAACATGTCTAAAAACTAGAAATTCATTTTTATCAAAATATAAATTTGTAATGTTACCACATAATGCAACACCAACTGGTTCAAAAATGATAAAAATACACATATTTAGCATGTAAATGAGTTTGACTTATGTCGAATCAAATTTTATTTTACATTGATGTAAAATTTTTGAATGGGTAGGCTATAAAGTTATATTTTATTAACAATTTTATTTCGCATAATCGCTTGTTAATTATACTGTTAACTTATTTTTGGTTGTTTTCTGTAAGGAATTTGTGGTTAATCGGTCACTGATGCAATACTAGGTAGCTGAGAATGTACGCATTCACATTACCTTTTGTTTTACATTTTCATTTGTATAATATGTTTATGCTCAATAGCAATGCAATAACTTTTAGATGTAGTTTAATCCGAAAAAGAATAAGCACTTTTTATTCATCCTAGAAAGCTAAAAGAATGTATAACTGTTCTACTGTTCCCAACTTTTAGTGTACGAGTTTTGCATTTATTATAACAACAAAGCAGACCAATCACCTGCTCTACCCTGATCTGACGTGAGCTCTTCTGTATATGGACTTAATTTAGTATTGGCATTGGGTGCTTCCTTATTAATCTGCCTATCGCCCATTAGGCTTTTTAGGATTACTTCTTCCAACATGGCTTCCGAGGGGCACACCGTTGCAGCTGTCTTTAATCAGGTAACTCGGTAACTCGTTCTCGGTAATGATTGTTGAACTACTTAAATGATCCGAATCCATGCGATTGGTTGAACGATAATGAATTGCATCGAATGTTCCAGCTCTAGTGGTTAGTTAATTAGTTAGCATTAATGGGATTTCTATGACAGCGCGTTAGAAGCTGCATTGTTTTGACAGGTGCCCCTTGACAGCCACTTCGAAAGTCACGTGTTCTAAAAAGCCTAATTAGAAAACGAACCTCACCGCTTCTGCCCCGAGGAAACAGTTACACTCCAACATAGGATCAAGTTCCCAATAAGACGGGTATTCTTTCAGTGTAATTGTGTATGGCTTGAGCGGGAATACAAAGGCTGAAGCTCTCAGTGCCATCTGAGGGCTTCAGCCTTCGTATTCCCGCTTACATCAATCCGCCCGCAGCGGTTATAGGCAACGGTATGCCCTAGTCGGTCTACTCTCTACCCCTGCCTGATGAGCCCCAACAGGGCGAAACTAGTCATTGGGTGAGAGTAGACTGACCAGGGCACATGATTTTTATTTTCATGTGTATGGCTTGTCAATCTTTGAAGTCATACTTCATCTTTAAGTAATGTTATGTGCCAGATTTAAAATGGTTCAAAACATAACAAAATTGTGATGACATAAACTTTGACAGGGACCTTCCTGTTCAAAATAAGATTAGAAAAAACTCACCTTTCTTAGTTTCGGCTTTTCCTTTGCCTTGGCCAGCTCTTCTTCCAAATACGTCCTCACGCCAATTTTGCAGTCCATAACACAGGGAGAGACGAAATCCCCCAGCAAGTCTTGCAGTTGCAAGTAGGAACATTCTCCGTCATCACTAGCTACTAATCCTTTGTACTCGGGCACGTACGGTCTGAGGACATCCTTCATTAAAACCTGCGAAGTATAAGGCAAGATGTCGTATAGGTAACTGCGTCTCGTAATTGTAATGGAAATGTGTACGTTATCCTAATAGAGACATGGAATGGATGTATAAAGATTATAACGGTTGTTTGGACATTGAAGATGATGTGTTCCGCTTTTACCAGAAATAGAGATTAAGAAGTGGGAATAGGATGAGAGTAAATGTATCTAAATAGAACTTTTACATAACCATTACTTTAGAAATAAATAGACTGTATAAACAACGGTATACATAAAGGGTGATTTTTTTTTAGATAACCAGTATGGGGATCTCTAAAACTGACAGAGCTAGAAGGAAGGTTAAATGGAGAAAGATTCCCCGTTTTGTTGATCTAACTCAATGCACGTTTTAGTTTTAGAAAAAGTTCATGGCTTACTAGATATTTTGAGAAAACTAAATTTTGAGTATTTCTTTAAATATTTTTATCTCGTTTATAATTTAATCTTCAAAATAGTGAAGGCTAATTTGTTTTGAGTTATGACATAAATTTATGTTTTCTTAATAGATTCTGCAGTTGTCTATGGATTCTTAAAGTTGGCGACTTTTTTATCTATTCAACACTCGATATATTATTTTGAAAAATACCAGAGTCATGGCCATTTTTCTACATTATTTTTGTATCGTTTTTAAATAGTTAGCCATGGAACAATTGTTTTTTGTATCTGACAGTTAGAACTGAACACTAAAAATTGACGTATTCGTAAGCTGAAAACGGAGTTTTCAAATCTAGAAAAGCTTAATATGGTCGAATGCTACATCATATGCCGCAAATATTCCGTTCGAGCAACTTAAGAATGCTTTCATCGCTACCAAGATCGTCGTCGGCCTTCTTTAAAGTAATTTAAAAGGCTTTACGATAACTTAGGACAATACGGCTCATTTTGTAAACCAAGAAATCTGTCCGGGGGTATAAATGAAGCTACACAAAAAACATTTTGGTGTAAACATAAATCCATCATGTTCGACCCGTGAAATTGCTTTAAATACTGGGACTTCACAAAGCACTGTTAGTTGCTAAAACATTGAAATTACATAGATTTCACCCCTAGAAGCTTGTAGTTAGCCAAACATTACATGCTGTTTTGTAACTGGTATAGAAACATGTGCGCAGAAAACCCACAGTTTTTTTAAGATTGTTGTTGGATGAAACAAAATTTACAAACTGCGGTATTCTGGTTTGAAGGCTTCCGTGGTTGTTGGCGATGACATGTTGTTTTCCGGGCTGGTTCCCACGTTGGTTATTTGACCTTGACGTTTCGACACTCATGTCGGTGTCTTCCTCAGAAGTAGCAGTTTCAGAGCTACTTCTGAAGACGACACCGACAAATAACCAACGTGGGAACCAGCCTGCAAAACAACATGCCAAACTGCGGTATGTTTAACCGACACAATGAACATCTCTGGGCACAAGAAAACACTCGCAATGTACAACAAAGAAGACCTCAAATCAGATTTGGATTTAATGTTTGGTGCGGTATTATTGGGTTCACCATTCTAGGTCAGTACATTTTTTACCATTCTTTAAGTAGTGAACGTTACCTTAATTTTTTTACAAAATGACTTTGGCGAAATCTTACAAAATTTAAACTTGGAGGAGTGTAGAACAATGGGATGGTTCCAACGCGATGGAGCACCTTCTCATAATACAGTGCAAGTAAAGTAAGTATCTTGACCAAATGTGTGCAAACACGTGGATCGGAAGAAACGTACCTGTTGCCTGGCCGCCCCATTCTCCAGATTTATCTGTTTTAGACTTCTTTTGGTGGGTTACAATAAAAAAAAAACAAAGTGTACCTAAGGAACTATGAAACAGTTGATGAGCTGTCGTTTTACAAGCTTTTACTACAATTGATAGACGTGCTATTGGGAAGGCAACTTACTCCATTTAATGCAATTTTTGCATACAAAATAGTGGAGGATTATTTGAATACTTTTTGTAGTAATTCATATTATAGTTTTTTGTTTTTTCTGTGTTGTGTTTGCATTTTCTTGTTATGTTAATTTTTAGGTAATTATTTCCATTTATTTTTGAAATGTGAGTTTTTATGAAACAAACTAACGTATTTCATGGCTAACTATAGCAAAAAATACAGAAAACTGGTCATAACTGTATTTTTTTAAATAACTGTACCGAGTATTATGTCGTTGAACTGGTAAAAAAATCGCCGACTTTATGAATCTATAGCCAACTATAGTTTCTATTAAATATATACGTTTATGTCATATCTTAAATATGAAAGAACGCATAACAAATTCGATACTCGAGTATAATACTTTATTAAGGGTAAAATTATCTACAACTTTTGTATTTACATTTTTTGTAACACCAAAATTAAGGACTTAAAAAGTACTCAAAATTTAGTTTTTCTAAATATCTAGTAAGCTATGATCTTTTTTAAAAAACCAAATATGCATTGAGTTAGGTCAACAAAACGGCGAATCTTTCTCTATTTAACCTTCCTCCTAGCTCTGCTAGTTTTAGAGATCCCCATATCGGTCATCGAAAAAAACGCACCCTATATAAGACAATTTCCATTATTTTTTGACGAATAATTTTACATGTAATAAACATAGTAAGAAAAGGAGTACAAGGACAATGTTAGWTTGTGTGGAATATTAGATAAGCACTKACTTCCAAAARAACACCAGATGAATGAAGCTCGCCAAACTATTTCTTCGTATACATCATAATGAAACATTTGTTTATTATTCTTAGTATTAGAACATATTGTGGTTTGCAGTCATTTGTCTATTCCAGAAACTGGCAATTTTAAAGATTTAGCATACACTGAAGACGCGTTTGTTAAATACTACAACTGCCAGCTAGTAAAAGGGTATATAATAAATTTAGGACACAAGTTTGTTTTGTATTTTACTTTTAGAGCCTTTAAAAAGGACAATTCTTAAGCTTTAAACCTTACAGTTCTCCATGAACTGATGAAATTAACCTGATGTTGTAAAAGGGGCTGGAAAAATTGGCGACACTACTTATGCAGTCCATGTAGAGTAATTTAGATTAGGGCTTGCGGCCTTATATCTTCTTTATTTTGACAGATAAGTATAACAAACATATATTATATTATAGCTGCAGAAGCTCTACTAGGTGAACATCTTAAATTGACTGTATAAACATTTGCCAAATAGGATGTCACGCATTTTTTATGTAATTTTAAAATGAAAACTTTATTTTTTCTTTCGGCTATGCAAAAACAGGCAATTGCGTAGCAAAGAATAACAATGAAAGCAATAAAATGTAAAATCCTCGATTCGCATCAATTATTTATGAAAAAAGGATGGTATCGTTGGTGTCCAGGGTGCAGCTTATTAAATAGTGTTAGTGTTTCGACATTAAATATATTTTAGAACCTTATTTATTTCCAGATTTTACCATTCTGCATTTTGTTGTCAGAAGACTCATAACAGCGCATAAATCGTTGATTGACGTGTTTAAGAATACGTCAGTCAACGGGCAACGTAATGCGTTCCAAATTAATAACATGACAAAATGAACCTTGCACATATGAAAAACGCTCGTGATCTAATATTCAATATAATGCCCAGCCCTACATAGCTCAAGTAACTAGAAAACCACAGAAAAATTTCGTTTTGAAGTAGTTCTAATATTATAATAAAGATATAAAATAATGTACTCATTTGGCTTCCATCCAATACAAACAATTTCTTGGATCATACATAAGGAGGTTCTTTCAGAGTTACATATTTGATTATTGAATAACTCTAGTAAAAGGTTTAGCCCCCTTTTACACGGTTGATCTATTACAACATATTTCAATGCATTAAAAACAATGATATTTATGTACAATGACTGACTTTGGGGAGAAAAACAGAAAACTCAAAATGTTCATAAATAGTAAAATTTTATGATTTGGCATATTTTGTTTTAGGTTTAGATCCCACATGGTCTATCAACAATTAATTTAATGGTAGAATGGAAATAGTTTTTGAATTTGCGCACTTCACTAAAGTTGCTTATATTATAATGGTGTATCTTTAACATGTAACCACTAGAACTTAACGACTAAAACTTAACAACAGTCATGTTGGCCTTGAAAAAAAGCAACATAACAACCGGTCGTTTAAAACACATTTTTGATAACAGTTTACGTAGGTTCATGCGAACACCAAGTATAAAATGTCGTCACTTTAATAAATGAACACGGTTACAGGTAATTAGGTATGTGTCGTGAATCTTGTTATGAGTCAACTATAATAATTATTTAGTGTATCGCCTGAATTTCTGTGAGTAAACACAAACGATTGGCAAAAAAACTCGTTTCAAGGCTAACGTGACTGATTAATCCGATAACAGGAAGAATTTAAAGCATCCTGATTAAAGCGTTGCTTAATGTTAATTAACAAAATGTAATAACTTACTTTAAAACACTTCTCTTCTTTGACGCACAATTTCTTCAATATCGTGCCCTGATCCGGCCCTGCCTTGAAATTTCCTTGATGACCGGCTAACTGGACCCACGGATACCTTTGCTTCTTGTATGTTTGGAAAAACGGTGTCCATTGAACTATGTTTCGAAGTTTCCTCCAACCGGAAGGCTGCAAAAAAAACTGACGTTAGCAACATTACTAGACGTAKTTGTATTKAATGGCAATGAAGTGTAATCCACTGGTTGCCATTTCCAAGCGCCGCCATGGCGAATTATAAACAGTAGTTAAAATTCATATAAAACCGAGGAACTTCCTACTGAAAGCACTCTGTCAGTTAATTAAATAAGATAAGAATCAGCGACATAAAGCAGAAAAATTTAATGTCTGTTCCACTTTTCGTCGTAAATTGCTTAAATATGTTTGTCAAGAATAATTTATACTCTATTATTCCGAAGGCCGTTCGTTATACTAAATTTGAAAAATTAGGAAATGTGGATTCTGTTTTCTACTAACGACGAAAAAGTTCACGCCCTTTTCGTACAGCAATCAATCGAGTTATATGACCAACTGTACACAAAAAAGGCTTTGATAAAAAAAATCCAAAGAAGCTGAAGTTCATCCTTTTGGCAAAAAAATTATATCGGTAGTATATTTATCTAAAAGCACGTCACATAAGGCAAAATGATCCTGCCCGGAGAAAAGTATTTTGCAGATGCTAGTTAAGAAGAACAGACACTAATCATACTGCCAGGAAATTCTGTGACCAGACAAAACCCGTTCCTGTAATTAGCTATGATTCAGAGCTACTTTTTTATGGACAGATTAGGTATGTGACCTGAAAATAATGACTTTTTATACTATTTCAGCAATCGCTTAACAAGACTATAATACGAGTATAGTAAAGTTATCTCCTAGGGGAGCGAAACACATGGTTGGTCCACGTTTATATGCAGATATATTGCTTCAAGAAAGGTACTTAAAATTCTTAAGATATACACTGCAAGATCACTTAGATTACATAAGTCTCTTTACGTTAAACTTCTTTTGATAGGTTATTCAAACTATTACACATTTATTTAGAATTGGTTTGATTACGTTCTACCTGTTATAAAGTGCTGGGAAATATTATTGATCCCGCCGTATCCCAAATAATAAACATGTTTTTTAGTTTTTTTCCACTGTCGGTTGCCTAATTTTCAATAAGCCGCATTTTTCTTGTTAGAAAACATACTTTATGTATATACGTACAACGTTCTTTTGGTAGTAACAAATGTAATACAATAAATCTTACGTTAACAGCAGACGTGTTTAGTAATACGACAAACGCATCATAAAAGAGAAGAAAAAGGCATACATAGGAAAAATATTGAATTCAGATATATAAAAAATCAATATGGTTGTTACAAAGGTGAAATTAAATACCAGTTGTCTGAAACAGCTTTAGATAAATCCAAAAATTAAATACAGTAGTAAAAAAATTAACAGTATTGGTTTGTTTCTTGTAAGGGTGTAACATGTGTTTTCATTTGAGATTCATGAGCACGTAAAACTGCGCAACTTTACAGCCTTCTTTACTCCTTATATGTTGAATTCCAAATCTGTTTAAGTAAGCCCACTGAAAAATTCTCATCCTAATTGAAGAAATCTCTCTAGCAGTAAATTAGGGGTAACTCCTTAGTTATATCTCCTTGTTGATATATACTTTTTAAAGGTACCACATACAAGCGTGATATAGAGACTGTCATGTGGGCATTGAAGGAAGTAATTCCTTGTTTCAATGACGCTATAGACATGCATCCCAAATTGCCGAAGACTTTGCGTAAAAGTAAATAATTATCAAAGTGGATGGCGAAGTATAAGTTGAATTTGCCTTTATCTCATAATTATGACTTTTACGAATTCTGAAATGACCAACATCCACCTTATTAGCCTATGAATGATAAGTTAAAAGATGTAAGCGCCTGTGAAAGGTTTTTAAAACCTGGGCCACTCTGTCTAATGCAAAGCCACCCACACAGATCGGTACTTGCATGCGTCTTCTCATCACAAAAATGTGTTGTTCTAAATTCTCTTGTTAACGGGCAAACTTCGAATTGAATTGCAACAGCCAAGCATCAATCTGGCCAACAACGGGTATAATAACCGTGAGATACTATCTGCAATTAATCGTCATCTTTATCCCAAATTCAAAGTGACTCTCGAACTCCCAAATTATAGATCGACTGTTTTACTTCCCTATGTTCTTAGGAAACATCTCAGCCCCCTTCCAAAATGTCGCAGATTCTTCCATCTCCGAAGAACAAAATAAATCACCTATCTTCTAGAGTTATTCGCAGCATCCCTTGTTCGTGCGCTGCCGTATATATCGGCGAAACAGGTAGATCCATTGAAACCAGGCTTAACGAATATAAACGCTGCATAAAGTCATGTTTCTTCACCAACTCAGCAGTAGCCGAACATCAGCATGAAACCGGTCACAATATTTTGTTTGACAATGTGTCAGTTAGTTCTAGCGACTTTTCTTATAACCCGAAAATTCGGAGAAGCCATGAAATTTCAAAATATCTGAATAATCTAAATCGCGAAGATGGTTATCGTCTCTCCACTATTTGGTACCCAATCACACAACGGTTATCCCCACTTTCACAATCTCCCACATCCTCGTAACGCCAGATACAACGTCATCTATCGTTACCATTCTCTTTCCTCCTTAGGATTTGGTTCAGCTCGGACGTGTTCCTCGCGTTATAGGTTTATACCATATTCCATACTCCTTGTTCCTAACCTGATGATGCCCTTTGAAAGTGTAGCCGAAAGGTCGATCTTATTCCAAAATCAGCCGCGGTCTAACGCAAAAAGACTAAGATTTCATTGTATCCCGTTTGTTAGAACCCCACAAACCAAAGATTTTGATTGAAATAGAAAATCTCTCATAAACTATAGTAGGATCACCCAACAGATGAAGTGATCACGTGTAGTCCACACATCTATCACGTGATCGCAACCCCTTCCCTTCCGAAAAGTCCAACAACCGCACAACACATAATCTCACTTTTTCTGGACTTAGCGAACGTTTGGGTTTGGAATTTGCAACAAAAAAGTTTACTCAAAGATTCCATTTGGCAATATACAAAAGAATCCAAAGCACAGAGGCAAACTGAATGAGACGAAACGCGAAAACACGAATGGTCGAATTTCGGGCGATCGGTAAGGTTGGCTAGTGTGAAACGGGGTTGAAGCAGATCTCCCTCGGTTGCGGACGACCAATAGGAAAGCTGCGTTTAAAAATCACGTGAAGATCATGCGTATTTATTACTCCATCTCTTGGGTTATCCAACAACAGCACCAGTAAAATTGTCACATATTTAAGTGTCTGGCATGCAATACATACTCTTCAGCTTTACTCCTACCACATGTACACGGTTTTCACGTACTCTTTTGACTAATTCATGCCAATGAGACACTCATATACGTCCATATCTTGACGTTCAAATTCTCTTTATTCGTGAAGACAATTTTTTTCCAGAAAATTTTTTCCTGAATATATAGTTTAGTATACAGACATTTTCTGAGACACATAGTACTTGTAAATGTACAACTTTTGCCAAGGAATTGTGTCTATTATGTACAATATATGATGGAGCTCCAGCACATTTCCCTTTTTTGACATATCTGTATTAAATTGAAAGATGGATAGTCTTGGCAGACCCAAGCGGATCACAGCCATCTTTCGTAAGATACTGCAGTTTTTTTTAATTCATGATGCATCTGAAAGCTTCAGGTAGCCTACTGCAAAATCTTCCCCTAAATATCAATTCGCCCGTTGGTACTGCAAACAAAGCCACCAAGTTTTATCAGAATTGGATGATATTTACATCTAAAAACTATTTCCGTTATTCAGGATACATATTATAATGAACTTCTAATCGTAAAATAAGCCATTTACCCTATAGCTCCCGATGGAGGCTTTTTATAGCTTGCAACACGATACACAGTTACGCTCAAACAGTTTTAACCAATTATGTTCTCAACAATAACGTCAAACAAGATCAGGTTACACACTTTTTACTTGCAACATGGTTTTTTCGCCACCACTCTAGGTATGCGTTGACGTCAATACCAGTGAGATACATTTGCAGTCGGAATAAGAAATAGCCAGCCAAAGCCCGAAGCGCAACAATCCAACAGCAGGTGACGTTTAAAAATATTCCATCCTTGGACCGTGGTAAATATTTAAGTATTCTGTTAGATATTGTCCGTGTACCTAGTACTAGTGCGATACGAACTTCTTTCAGAAGCAGGAACCCGTGGGCAACGCAGTTCAACGCTCATTCGAACGCAATATCAGGAGGAAATGTTCCGCTTGTTGAACTTTCTTTGACGTCATTGCAACAATGCGTGTCCGCCTTATGAAGTGTTCTCATTAACGTGTTCGCCATTAAGCGTTTACGCGGACCTACAATAATTAGTCGGCAATTAAAAAATTCTAGAGCTGCGGCATTGGTGTCTTTGTGTTTTGCTCATTTAAAATTTAGCTAAGTTGGTTGGTAGTGCCTTGACATTAGTCATCCACTGACGGAGTAAAATCACGGGAAAGCATTCATGGACACCCACATAAATAATAAAAAGTTGAGGACATATAGGGCGTTAAAAATTAAAATTAATTTCAATTACTTTCAACTACATGTACATAGCGATGGAAGCAATATTATTTTGAGTTGGATGGAAACTTTTCGGTAAATATTTTTGGTGGTACCAGCCTTAACTTTAGAAGACCCAGCAAATTTAAATATTAGCCTATAATCTAGATGGAGTCACTTAGCCAATGTCATCAAGTTTCCATCCCATCTCTTTACTTCCTCAGCACTTATCAGATACGAGGAATGAGACTTCCTCGAATAAGGCAATTTCAGCTCCACTAACTAGATAGGAATAGTCATTCAGTCAATAAGGAAGACTGGTMGTATCGGAAACGATTGTTCAATGACGCTGAGAGATCAATATCACCAAAATTTTTATCATGATCCACCAAAGGATGAATTTGGTTGGTTGTAGTGGAGGTGGAGTTTTACCAAACACGTGCCAGCAAATCAAAGATATTATTATATATAAATTTCACGAACAAAAAAGAGCACGAACTGTCCGGGTGTAATTTGTAAAACCGAGTATTAGATGGTCTTCATCTGAAAGCGAGGCGCCATCTGTAAGCTTTAGCTTAGGAACTGGAATACCATTACACGAGAGGGAAGAACGGAATATTTTATACGCCTCTTTATTATTCTTAGGTTAAGTAAAGTAATACAACCTAAGGGACTATTAATAGTCGCACTTGCATTACATCTTGAATGACACCGAATTTTATTATTACCAAAGTAATTCCAAATATAGTATTTGTTACTTAAATTTAATTTGCTCAACTTCTCTCTTAATTTGCTTCTGGTAATTAAAACTGATAATTGTTAGAATAACAGTCACCATTAACAAGAGGTTCCAAAAGAACCGCAAACTTTTGCATTTGGAGGCTTCTTTCGTTAATTTGTAGCGAAAACTGTTCTTTATTGGACACTTTTGCAAAAGAGTTAGAATTTAGCGTTGAATTGGATTATGGTATTTTTGCCTACAGAATAAAAATACTAATTGTTTCTAGTCATAAATTTCATACCATTGCCTTCTCCAGCATCTACTTTCCGTGTATTGCATGCACAATAATTATGGAAAATTCAAAATTCATGAACATAACTATTTTAAGGCTACAAAGCTATCCACTGTTTTTCTCTTAAAGGCACTTTATTGTAAGCAGGAGAATTGAGATTCTATCCTTACCCATGCCAACATTTACAATAAAAAAAACCTTTTGTTATCCATTCATGTCATAGAAACTTTTAGGTCTTGAAATGGATCCGTTATGTTGTCTAATAAAATCAATGCAGAGGTGTTTTGAACCTGGATCTCCCAGCTTACAAGCAAATGTTTTACCTGTTACACCATGAGACTTGGATACCATTCGTTTTAAAAAACGAAAGTTTGTGTCACTGCTTTATAAAAAAAGGGATATGAATTGGTATATAATGATAACATTGGATAGTTGTGTGGCCATAAATTCTTGTGAAATGTTATTAACAGAAAATATTCCTAAATATTTGATTCACAAGATATTCAGGATTGTTCAGATTTCGTAGGCACACGGTATAGCTTTAATGACAGCTAATCTCTTCTTAGTTGTTTGTTTTCCAGGAAGTGAAATTCAGAACTTTGTTAGTGTATACAAAAAATGATGACGTTTGAATGTATAATATTAATTATATATGTAATTTTTTAATGAAATTAGGGAGAGGTACAAACAAATTTTTACGTATAGTTATAAAATTTGCAACGGTACATACTCCTTCCCGGTCTTTAAACTGATTTAGGTTTCGTTATTGTGCAAGATAACGTACAAGAACAAACAAAGTACATAGTTATAAATAGACATTTTAGTCGACACAGTCATATATAGTTTGGCATACATTTTATTAATATAAGCGTATTGTGTGTTATGTCAACTTCTTAAACTTCGAAACAATTATGTCATTATTATATATGTTAAGTGACACCTTTTCTTCTAAAAAAAATAATTAATGCTTTGATACCTACTTGGTTAAACTCTCCAAAGCATATTATAAAGTTACTTTTATATTTTAGAACACATTACTATTTTTCAAATAAGTTTTAGTTGTAATTTTACGTAACTATTACTCCGTTTATAGCATTTATGCCACAGGAATCTAAACGGCCGGCGCTTATTTGATGAACGTTCAACACTGTAGTTAGTGTCCTGATTGAAAAATATTATTGAKTACTGTACAAAAACTTGAAAAAAATAATTTCGTCGAATTTATAAACATTTATTTAGAAAAGTAAATCCTTGGAGGTCCCACAATACCATCTAGTACCAGAAATATTCTTAGATAAAGGCAATGCAGCACGTATTTGTGTTTCATGCCATTATTTTATTATTAAACGAATTCAAAATAGAAGTGTAAACCTTATTTTTGGCATCAAACAACAGAACCGCGTTACTCATAAACTTAAAGTGCGGTTAAATAAGAAAGTAAGGTGACATGTACATGTTTTTACAAGATTATTAAAATATATGCGTGCCGTCTTTATCAATAAATACAATGGGATTCAAAATTAGACAACCGCAATATAAATATGCCAATATTGACAGGGTTGACCGTTTTCATTGGAATTGCAAGGTAAAAAGAATTAAAAAAAGCACAGTTCAACCGCGTAAAGCAGATCTTGCTTAACTTGATTTGTTTTCGACATAGTGTAGTTTTCAGATGCGAGAGAAGTTTAATTTCAATATAAAGAACACCTTAAATTCTTAATTTGTAGAATGAATTAAAGATTGCTAACTAAAAGAGACTGAGACATTAGTACCTCTAGACGTAAATGACTTATTTGCAAACATACCATGAGAAGAATTAAGTGAACATACAGACTTAGAAATAATGATTTTATTGGTGCCTTGGCTGTGGTAATGGATTCGACGMGATTTAGAGACAAAAATAAGTTRTATGAATAAATAGAAGAGGTTCCAAGGGTTAATCCAGTGTCAATAAGTCTAGCTAATCTAGTGATGGGATATTTCATGGGCAAAGATTTAAATTCCACCAGTTGACATACATAAAAGGATAACAAAGGGGCAATAAACTTCCTGGGCAAGACTATAAGTGAGGGAAATCGAACAATTGCTGGGTGTTAAAAAGAATCAGCCTCCGGAGGTACCTAAACTACCACCAGAGCAGTAATGTTTGCCATAAGGAACAAAGCTTTGAAGCTCTGATCAGAAAGAAGGGGAAGAAAAAGCTAAGAAAATAAAGACAATTTTTGGAAGGGAAATAACGCATTTAGTTTGTAGTAGCATAATAAGAGAAAATGGGATACCACCAAATGAAGAAGAAGGCGAGAAGTGCACAAAAATTACATATGTACCTGAAAAATTGTTTATAGAGTTTTGAAAAATAAACAAGGACAAATAAGAGTGGGACACCAAGCCAGTAACAGCAGCAGATAGAATGCAACGGATGTGTACATAGACAGACCAAACAAACACTGGTAAAGTGACTTTACGCTCATGAAAGAAGTGTAAAGTTTCATTTTGCTGTCATTCGATAACTTCTCAAAGATTAATTACAGCTTAGGATAAAAATGATACACTGAATTACGCAGTATGTATATACATAATGTTTTGCCTCCTACGTTTATAACCCACTGAATAATTCCTCAGAATACTGTAATTTTGCATGTTTTACCATTTACATCGGACGTAACTGTACTATAGCCAGAATACCATCAAACTAAGAATGTCTCCGGAATTAAAGGAAATCAGATCGATGTACCCAGCTTTAAATAACTTGAAGAGGGCCACAAGAACTGGTTTGTTGGTGCCTTTTTAGGAGTTGCGGACCAGGCACCCGCTTATCCCGCAATAATCCGCAGTGCATCGTGATGCAAATTACGGTTAATTTGAAAGTGTCTCTAATCTCTATTTTGCCTGACCTTTGATTGACCGGTCTGCGGTACGTCGGGCACATCGGAGTCCCATTCTGAGCTGAGGTCATCGCTGGACGCGTACCCGTAGTCGGTGCTGACGGGAACCTCCAGGAGGCTCCTCTGGTACTGCTCGTATCCCGGCGCCAGCACGTCGGACTTCTTCCTGTGCCTGGGGCTGGCGGGCGAGCAGCTCCTGTGGGATCTCCTCCGCGGCCGCGGCGAACTCGAAGGACTCCTGTCGAAGATGCACGGCGACGGGGAGCACCGTATCTCCGGAGATTTCGACAGGCACGTATCGCAAGCTTCCGGTTTCACGCTGAAGATTTCGTCATCCTGTTTCGACATCACTATCTGCGGCACGACGAAGTGGAATTTGTTTCCGAACACTGGCATAACTCACGGGGGCGGGTACCTGAGGATGTCGACGTAACTTCGGCAGCTGGTGCTGCCGCACATCTTCAGAGCGCGACCGATCCGAAGAGGCGAAAGAACGGCGATGTTATGCATATGAACACCAAGTTCAAAAGTGTGACGTCCAAGTTTAGCACGCAGGCGTAAATGTTCCATTCAGGAGCGAGAGCTGGCGCACACAATAATGTAATGACCCACAAAACGTGGGACATAAACGGACGCAAAAAAGGACGCGAAAAATGGGCCATAAACAGTTTATTTTTTAAATGCCGACCAACTTACAGCATGTACGGTTCTTTTTCTTATTTATGTGCAATAAAACAGCTAAGCGTTGCAGGAGAAAAACATGCTATCTGCTCTAATTTTTCTCTGATTTGGGAACAGCTCATGAAAGAAAAAGTGTCACGATCGCCCTTTATAGTTTTGCACTTTTAGCATGTGATGATTGATGTAAAGTAAAAATTACAGAATGCCGATGCCGCCGGGGGCCGGGGCCTTGTAATAACAAATTAAATTTTAATTTGCATGAAACATACGCTTTTTGAGTGATAGTATATAGTATGCCATTTACAATAAATGAAAACTGATGGCAAAATATGCAGCGAAAGGCCAAAAGCCTACGTAAAGCATAGGTCCTAAGGGCTTCCATCGACCCGCATCTCTGTAAAAAAATGGCAAGTTTAAGTTTTTATAATATACATCCTATATATCCTTTTGTAATTGCGAAACTTTCGCTATAAAATACATAAAAACCAAAAAGCGTATGGATCACAGGGGTACAAAGTTCATTCCCTTAGTATAAATTTTTAAATTATTGTTAAATGATCGTATACAGAACAAAAACATCTGAAACGTAAATTTAGTACCTTCAAAAATTAAAGGTTGTTTTTGAATGATTGCTGTTATTTTCATTAAAAGTAATCAGTTAATTAAGTGATTTCTAAAACAGCATACGATTTGGTCGAGGTCATCATAACATATTGTTCAAATGAAACGTAATAGTAAAAAAAACTGAAAAAATTTGGCCTGACCTGGTAAAACGCGTTGACAGGCGGTGAAAACAAAGGTTATCAAATAAGTAATGTACCAAAAGACACATGCCAATTTGTGGTTTGTGATAAAAGTAGTGTAGGTACGCCATATGTGTTATCAAAACCCAAGGAGTCTATAAAGTAAAAATGACCTTTATTTTAAACTAAAACTGCACACAGAAATATGTAAATAAACTTAATTATGTATTAACACCTAGAATAATACCTATTTTTAAATTACGATCCAGTTGGCTAAGCTCGATGTTTTGCCTTCAAAGCATTGTAACTGCTATATCAATGGCTATAATAACCTATTTTCTATTAGCTCCTTTGGCATATCACAATCTTGATACTTTGGTTTGTGCACTTTTCGCAGTGTTAAACTCACTACACACTTAACACATTTTCACAAATATAGAGCAAGTAACTAAATAAGCAGATGAACCGCTGCTTGTACAGGATTTCTATAAATGATTCATGCAACGAGGGCGGCGTTGAATTGTTAATTCTTTGTGCCGCCTAATGTAACTGCTGCAAAGCTATAATACGCACAATATATTGTCAACTATCTAATATCTGTACTGTACTGAAGAGTGCGGATAAAGTTATAGCCACGAAATTGATGGTTTTATAAAGATATTTCAAGAATTTATGGTTATATTTTCCTTTCAAAGGTAAGTAAGTAATAAAAATAATTTGTTCAACGAAACTACACATTAATATACACAACTACGTCCGTCGTACTATCTTTTAATGTGGTCCCCAACTTTCAGACATGGCTTTTAATTTAACTATTTTCGCAAGTTTGAAAGCCTACACAATCAATCTCAGTCGTTTTCCCTTTTTTTTAAGTTTGCACTTCTTTTGTAAATAGAATTGCACCACCATAATTTAGCTGTTAACAATTACTAGGTTAGAAAATTTCACGTAAAATACCCGGTACTCCGGTAGTGCAGCTAACGTCACTACCACTTAACTTATTGTAGTAGCTTATTTTAGTCACAACCTCACAATTATGATACATAACCTAAGAGTTATATGAAACCGTGACACTTCACTGCTCCGAAATCTGAGTTTTCTACAATCCTAAAGTGAATTATCCCACAAAAGACTACAGTATTATGTAGAAAATACAAGCTCCCGTGCGTTTTCTCATATTAAAATATATCAAATAGGGACACAAGACGGATTACATGTATTTGTCAACGCAATAGTTGTGTTCACTTCCCTGAGAGGCGGCAAATTGATTTAATCGATAATTTCCACAAGCGCCTGGATGCGTGAATCATTTATAGCAACCCTGTATAAGTGTAATCCCAGTGATTTGTAAAAAAAATATTTTATTTGAATAATATTTAAAATAGGATATAAATTAACACCTAAAATAAAGTTATGATTGACAGCAATAGCGATCGTCCGTTTCCATTTTCGGATCTCGAAAGATTCAGCCGTCAATAAACTGTCCACCCATGAGACTCTTGAGCAGAGGTGTATGAGTAGTACCATAATAATAATATTCAATTTTCTACTTCTTTTAGACTGTATAATGTTTATCTAGTTTTCCTCTACAAAATACAGTATCAGTAAAGATGATTGTGTTTGTGTCTTTTTTGCATCTCTCTAGTTGATTTAGTCAATTATTGTCGTATACAAGGCGATATTATAAAATCTACTTAACCTGGAAGCCTTCTGGTAGACAAAACTTCAAAAGGTAATTTTTCGCGAAATTTTTAAATGGCACTCTTCATTCTCTTCCAGTGTATATTTCATGAACTTCTCAGTAATACTCCAATTGTTACTTTTAATATTATTAATTAACTTTCACTAAACTCTTTGCGTTGTCCACCCTCAAATAATTAAAAATCAAAGCATGTTACGTAAGTGTTTAAATTAGATTTTTCCAAAAAGGACTTTTGAATAATCTACCACTTGTTAGTATTAGGTCTTGCAATTTTTCATMAACCTATTAAGTTTTCGCTAWATCGTCTGTCGCACCCTTTAGTGAACTTCTTACGTATCGAATATAGGTACCCGATAATTCAGCAGTACCATAAAAATTGCATCCCATAATAATATTTCAAAATATTTTCACTTTGTGTAACGCATTGTTTGTCTCAAGGGCGACTTACCATTAAATATAGCGTTTCAAAAGTAACCAATATAAATTCGTTTTCAGTAGTAGCAAGTTTTAAGGAATGGTAAAATGCACCATCATATTGAAACAGGTTGCTACTGTATTTACCAACTGGCTGTGGATTAGTTGGTTGCTATACCAGTATACATCAATCGATTTTCAACAACAAAAAACGCAAAGGACGGATAATTCCAAGTGTGTTCTGCAAGTTTACGCTTGAAATAAGTATAACCTTTTTCGATTACTTGTACTTTCTATATGGTTCAGTTAAGTAAAAAATCTCTTCTGTTGCCATCTCTCGCACATATTTCTTCGCTTATTAAGCATCCTGTTTAAAACGTTTGTATCTTATTCGCTGTGAAACGAAATAAAAATGAAATATTTAATTTGTAACAACTCATTTATAAATGTTGGCGCTATTAAGCCATCTATTAATTATAAATTCGCTTTTGGTGTCTTTGTAGTTATATTGTTATTCCCAGGAGACTAAGAGTCCTACTCTCTTATATGTCAGTCATAAATTGGATTTTTTGTTTTTGTCTTTAGGGAACTTAAAACTTTGTCTCGTGTCGCAAATAGTTTTTCAAAATGTGACAGACTGCAGAAGTGTCTTATTATTAAGCACTACATTTAGGTTCAGCTCTTCTAACATTAATGATTGTATTCAAATTCCATAAAAGTAGTGATGAGAAATGAAATAATTTTAGCACAAGTTAAATTGTAGATAATATTAATTTTATTATTTTTTTAAGCAATGGCTTTGATATTTTTCCTTGCTAATTTACAAAGTGTTCGAGAAATGTTGTTAACCAAGTGCATGCAGAATAATCGTGTTTTCTGTACTGTTGGACACCATGCCATAAATGAACATTCTAGTTGATTCAAAACCTTTAGTTAAGATAATTGGCACATACAGAGGAATTTAATACCGCAATTTTGTGCCTTTATAGAAAACATTATGTTTCTGTGAACCCTACAGCACATGTTCAAGTTGCATCGATCTGGGAAAAATAACGAATGAGGCGTAACTGCTATTTCCTTCAAAATGGATTGGATTTATCCCTGAGTTTCGTCCACAATATTTACCTAATAATTAAAGCTATTTAGGAAAAGTTATTAATTTATGCTTATGCCTACCGCTTCCATTCGTCAGTTTCTGAATATAGGTACTGTTTAAAAAATTAGATGGTGATTTATAAAGAATTCTATGAGCGCACGGAGCCTGAATTCAAAGTTAGATATAATAGATGCAGATTTCTCTTTGATGTTCCATTAAACATGCATTTAGACTGTAACCCTATTTATTGACATTGCTTAGTTTTAACGTTGTATACCGTTTGAAAACCAGTACTTCACCATAATTAAAAACTAATCATAACCCAGAAATAGGTTCCCTTTAAAGAGATGCTGTTTACTTTAGTTATTGCCTCACCAAAATTCATTTACCCTAAATATAACGGTTAATATTTACCTTGCCGGCAAACGATAAAACACCACAGGAATTAATAAAAATGATAGTAGGGCTTTCCCAAATGACAATTGTAAATAACTATTAATAGAACTGATAAGCAACCGCATTCAACAGCAGCACATGGAAGGCATAATGTGGTGCTGCAGGAAGTCCTACTACGCAAAACCTTATCAACGCCCCTCTAGCTAATGGCTTGCATTTCTAGCATACTCATAAGCTGACGGAATATTTGGCATCCTATCACAAAATTGATATGATACGAGAAAAGTTAAGTTTGGACACAGAGCTGTTTAATCGGAGAAATTGAATCGCTATATAGCCATCCCTGTACTTTCGACCCTGAGTAGTGATCTGCAAGATGACGTTAAATGATTTCTAAATAGATTTTGGGACGCATTTGAAATTGAATAAAACATAGAAGAACTGAGAAAGTTTTCTCTTAATTGCATACCCTTAAAGATGGTTTTGCTCACTTTTGTCATTTTCTTTAGGAAGATTTTCAATTTTCGTGCATAATTCTATAAAACATTTCACGACATTTCTTCATAAATTACTTTGTAGGAGCTTTTAAGCTTGGGACCATATTTTTACTACATATGGTGTAAACATTAAATGAGCAAGTACCCTACAATGTGATTTCTTTTTGCTTTCCTTAATGTTTTGGGAAACTATCTCCTCATCCCATAATGCTTAAATACCTGTCTTTATGACAGTGGATTCGTTGTATTTTTTCTTAATTATTTGTAGACCCTTATAACCATGTTTAGCGTCATTTAGTAAGTGACTACGACATCACCTGACACTTTTTTGGTATGTTCATTCACTTGAAGATACATTCCTCCCAAAATTTTATTACTGCCACATCCTCATTATCATAATTTACAGAAGAATGGAATTTACATGAATAATAATAGAAGTAGAAGTCTTTCTAAGTATTATATCTTTAGATACTTGTATTTGGAAAAATAGTGTCTTTGTTTTCTAAGAATTGTAGTTTTAGTAAAGATAGAGAAGTTTAATATAGAGTTAGAATTTTCATGATTTTCATGAATAAAAAAATGGATAATTTACAAAATATGTAAAAAGCGTGGAAATGATCAGTTTTTAAACTAGTTAATTAAGCTGTTTTCAAAATAACAGAAGAATGTTTTATAATTCTATGTTAGCAGGTTGGTTTGTTAGTACACTATCAGTGCATCAAAACAAAAGGCATTTCTTTCGAAGTTCACAGTTAAGCAGTTATATCTAAAAAAGTATTTAGGTCTATCGTTGCACTTTCTACTAACGCTGAGCGTGATTTGTTTTTAAAGAATACTAAGGTGTCGCCTACACATGCCAGCATATGTAGTAACTTTATAGAAGGAGATATATATAACGAAAAATAGAGGACCAAGTTATGTGTCTTGGGTTACGCCATAATTAGAGGTAAATACATACGATAGCGATTTGTAAAAACTTGCCTCACAACTGAATTACAATCTTCTCGTAATTTTGTATGCAAGACATCTAGGAAAAAAACTAAATATCTAAATAATTTAATGATGCAAACAAAAAGTGTCTTTAAATCGCCATTGTCATGGTAATACACTTGTTATGATCCTTCGTAAAAATTTCTGGACAGTTACGAATTTGTTTAGCACATGACAAAAGTATTGGAAGATAGCAGAATGCGTCATTTTTACTATCGCGCGATAAGTTGGAACTGCGCAAGACGTTGTTTGAGCCACACTGATAGAACGAGCTACCTGCATTTGAGTTGTAATGACAATAGCCTACACAAGCAATCTATCCTTGTTCCTTAAAAATGAAAACCGTTTTTGTTGAAGAAATAAAAATAGACACATGAAACAGCTAGATTTCATTCTTTGGTTGACCGGTCTTATTAGTGTATTATATTCACTTTACTATTTACTATTTATTATGTACTCTTTATTCAAGGAGTTTTATTGAAATTTTTATTGCCAAATATATCCAGAGAAACCGATTCTTACGAACAAGTACTGGTATGTAACGTGTTACTCGTTATAGCTTTCTTATAGACAGTGTTTAGCTGAATATTAAAAACAAAATTATAGTGTCGGTGATATTTGTATCTAGATGCAACGAGTGGCTTTCCTTTCCACAGGTATCACGACAACGACAAGAAATAATGTTAAAAATAATTTTTGTGTGAAAACAAATAACGAACATTGCACAAAACAAAACATTTGTTGGCTGTATTCCCTGAATTAATAAAACCGCTTGCTTTGTTATAGCCGCTTGAAATTACACGCGTGTGCGTCAAACACATCATTAAATCCAATACAATCACGCGAAATTACGTCAAATTTCCCGATTACATCTGAACTAGAACCAGAGATTCTCTTGAATTCAGTCGGCGGTTTTAAAAGTCCCGAAATCGTTATATAACTGCAGCAAACACGCAAAGTTATTTACGTCAAATTATTAACGATTAATAAAATTATTTGCGGCGTTGAAGTGACCTCATCGTGGACATCGCGTTTCGCCATGCTGATGGCATGACATGGACGTGTTAATAAAACAACTTGGGTGCAAATATTACTAAAGGTGGTCAATAATTAATAGTTAAACCTGGAAGAATTCATTTATCTTTATAAAACAGTGAACTGAAGTCTTAAACCTTATATCGATAAGGTTTAAGACTTCAGTACACTTATTAGATCGTTTAACAACAAGTCAAAGCCTTAGTAAAAGTTATGTCCGCCGGTAAGGCAAATAATACTTAAAGATTCCACTTTACACACATGTCTATAATGACAACAACAATGAAAACACATTAATTCAAAATACTATCTACGATCTTTTTCTTAAACGCTCCTTAACATTATAACGACGTTTATTTTGAATGGGTCGATTATTTGACTCTTCTGCCTCAGAATCCGCTTGACCACTTGACTCTTTTCTATCCGATTATATCTGGTTATTCGGCTCGCTACTTGTGTCTGTTCGTCTTTCAGTTCAGACTCTATCTGGTCATTCAATTCATCTATCGGTATTTGTTCCAATGTGTCTATCAGTCTTCCTACACAACTTGGCAAGTTCCTTTTCTGAATAACTTTTTACAACTCAACTGTAGCCTCCTCCCACTGTTTATGGTTCATATTATAGTAATATATTGCCAATATAGGATCGCCTGCTTGAAACTGTTCTGTATCTGCCACATTTTGTTCTTGGTTTCTCTCACTCTTGTATTTAATAAAACCTAAACGTATTTTTAGTTTTCTCTCTTCGTCGCGCAATGCTGATATTGCGATAATTTAATAAAAATCTTGCAATTTGTATCGATGTTTTTGTTTTTAGGATCTATAACGGCTGCTGTTAATTTTTTTAATAAATTTTCTGCTTGTCCGTTGCTTGCCGGATTAAACGAATGCTTTGTTAAATGTTATATACCATTTTTCTTAAGAAACTCCTTCATCTCCCGTGAAATTGCTAAAGTTACATTGTCAGATATTGTATCTGGTAGTCCGAATCTTGCAAAGGTCTCTCTCAGTTTCGTAATTGTCGCAGCAGTAGTTATGTTATTTATAAAAAAAAACTTCTGACCATTTTGAGGAAGCATCTGTAATGATAAGATATTATTTTCCTTTTAGTTGATCGTTTCTTGTCCCTTCAGCCACCTGTTTATTGTTTATGGAATATTCACATATTGTAGTAAAGTTCAAGTATTCAAAATCGTTCACATAATTGATTTCCGTCGCTTCTAAAGATGTTCTTGATAAATAATCTACCACTTGCTTATTAACTCCCTTTACATTCTCTAGTCTAGGGTATAGTCAAATTGAACCAAGGATACAGGCCCATCTTTGCATTCCGGTGACCAGTGGCGGCTGGTGACAAATTCTATTGGGTCGGCAGTAAAAACTTTGGTCCACTCTAGTTAGTCAATATTATTTATTTATAAATTAGTAAATAATTTTGTATATACTCGTAGTTGTTGTTGTTTATTACTTACTACTTCTGTGAATTTTCATATCGCCGCAAGTTAAAAAGATAGTTCATTTGGTAACAAATAGCCTAATCTGGCAACTAGCTACATAATTTCAAAGTTAAGCGTGCACCTGTACTGCACCGGAGACGAGAAGTCGATATATGTCGAGCCCAATCCGAAGATGTATTCGGAAGTCCGGCAGGCAGCATTAAGCGATTATATGGGTATTGGCGCTTACTTATTTTGTCATTTTCTTTTTGTGTGAAATTCTTCAATGATTTCAGATTGACTAAATTTATAACATGTATTTAATTAATTCTGTTAAATGTTTGAAGGTATCTGCTTAAAATTGTTTATTTAATAGGATAGCTCTTACAATAATCTTGGGAAAATGAAAAATTTCGTAGAACATTCGGGTAGTTTTTCGTGATTTCAGTATTGAACTATATATATACTTGTTGTTCAATGTACATGTCAAAATTAATTTTCGGAATCCGACGATTATGAATGCTGGACCTTCTTTATTAACTTCAATAAAAACATATATACGTAAAATTAAATTATGATTATAAAAAAACTGTAAGCATGTAAAGGGTGTCAATCAGATAATTTGTAATACTCAGTAGAAAACAGAACTATAATTGGTTGATTAAAAAAGAACTTGAAATAATTGAAATAAATGATGAAGTCCGTTTTAACGTTTTATGCTGTCTGCGAGCCCCAGGCATTGCAGAGTCTCGATTTTCGCCTCAGGATTCAATATGCGCGCAGGGTTGCGTCTTTGTTCAGCTCATAGGAAAACGATGCCATTGCTTCCTTATACGATGCGGTCTGCCGACCCAGCGCTTGGATCACGGGCTTGAATGACAAACACATACACGGCCCAGTCACGGTTGCCGAGTAGCGTAAATTTTTCGGGATAACCCGTAAAAATGTGATTTTGGCTAATTATTAATTTGATGGTAATGTAAAAAAATACGCTCCAACTGTTTCAAGATATCTGAACATAATAAAACAAAATATACATAAAAATACGAAAAAAAAATAATTTCTTCGATCAAAATTCTGGGTCGGCAATGCCGACCCTGCCGACCCGGAGGAGCCGCCACTGCCGGTGACATACATTTGAGAGATGGTATGATACCTCAAATAATGACAGAACTGGCTTTAACCGCCCGTATCTATGATAAAACTTAAAAAATTAATAGTTCCTTCGATTATCTTCAATAACTTCTTCCAAGTGCTTCTGAAAGATGGCAGAAGCTAGGGCTATAGCATATGGCATTCTGTTCATCAGAAAAAATCATTTTGGGGTATTCCATGCGAGAATTTGACACGATTTTTCATCCACTTCAAATTGAGAATTCTTAGGTCATTTTTTGAAAACTTCTGTTAATAAGTTCGAAAGAGGAAGACTTCTCACAGGATAAACATCCTTCAGCTTGAAACACAAATACTTAACAAATCTTCTGTGTACCTTCTCGATATTAATCATGTGCACTTCATACTGGGGATCCCAAACATTAATAGCGTACTCGAAGTTTGGTCTAGTAAGTGAGTTAAATAATAGTATCAAAGTAGATATATCACAAAAATTCCTTGCGTARAGAACATAACCAAGAATTTTATACGCTTAACCGACAATGGTAAGTACATGATCATTGAAAGTTAATCTCACATCAAAAGTTACCCCCAGATCTTTCTGTCCAGTAAAGCATGATTAATAGGGTAAGGATTGGTCTTTCTATAAAATGTCACATCTTGGCACTTATCAGTATGGAGAAAAAGTCCATTGGCTAGGCTGTGTTAACAAAACAATAAATCTTTAAATCATTGACGTACAAAAAACATTGTTCCTCGGGGAGCATATGACGTCATTAATATAAATAATAAAGAGTAAGGGTCCTAGAATTGATTCCTGAGGTACTCCCTATTTTGCTTGGATAAACGAGGAATAAAAAACCTTTATACCTAGCACCAAGCTTTGTTTTAACAAGGTATGATTTCAAAAAAATTGATGCCATAGTTTCTGAAGAAAAATTCGATCAATTCTACCAAAAGCCTGTATCAAACCCGTATAAGTAACATCTACTTATCAATTTTTTATGCGATACAGATGCTAAAACTCAGTAGTAGTGATCAGGTTGGTAACAGTGGTAGCTACACTGAAGGAAACCCGCTGCAGCGGGTTTATAATTTATAATAAAGATACACACCTTGTGTTTGTCGAATTAACCACTATTGGTGAGACAAAAAGAGATGAGACAGCAAAAGAAGGCAAGAAAATCTTTGCAAAAGCATCAACAATATTTTTTGGCTCATCAAGGGATTTGCAGTTATACTCTATCACGCGTAACTTATTCACAAAAACGGTTAATATGAACTAGAGATATATTTCTTGTTCCTTAGAAGCAAAATCTTACGCTTTTCGTATTTCAGTCTTCCTGAAACCACACTTGACAACAACCCAACCCACTAAGCCGACCTCTAGCAAGCTTACTATTCGTATTTTATCAAACCTGCAGAGCTGATAAAAATTTGCACGTCTTCTTGCTCTACCTAAAAAACATTTTACAAATGTCAGACGACAACAAAATTTAAATTTCACCCTAAAATAAAACCATATCACACAAATCAATAGCCGATAAAACTAGAAAACTTATTAATAAAGACAAACGAGCACTAAAAATTTATTTACATAAAACAAGTGTTAGCGTGTTCTTAATTATGTCTTTTTGCGTTTTAAATAGCCACAAACTCTTAATAATAACGTCAGGGCATTTTAATCGTAAACATAATTATAATTCCACTCGTATTCGTACTTTGCAATCCATACGAAACAAAAACATCTATCGTACATTTTGGATAATCAAAACTTGTTAAGCAATTGAAGTCTCCAAGATAAGTGATAGTAGACGTTAAAAATCTTTGGTCACATAATTCTTAATTAGTCCCTAATCAGAAACAACCAAAGTTCATTGTGAATTTAGGAGAATCCGTCCACTTCAGACGTCCAAAGTCCCGAATACATTCTAAGAACACACTGACTTGTTGTAAACAAACATGTCATTTGATTTTTTATAGAAACACATGGCAAGTTTTAGGTTATCGCAATAGAGAAATGCAAGCAATCATGACTTTAATATTCAAGAAGCTTTCTGATTGTTCCTGTAAATACTCAATTCAAACACAGTTTACTTTTAATTTTATTAGATTACAAATTTCGCAGGTATAAATCATAAAACTTTTCATTTGTGTAATTGGTAAATCCAGCTAGTTACGCAAGAAATGCATTGTGTCCGATTGTAGGATTGTATGTTTGGCGAAATAGAGCATTCTAATTCCAACACAATGTGGAAAAMTAACTGTATCGGACTGCCTTGTTCATTTTCCAGACAACTACAACATACCTGTGAGAATTAGAATAGATATTTCGCAATACCTGTCTACGCCGAATAAATGTTCAGTGGCTATTATCATGCGCGATCGCGTCATTCTAGGCAAGAAAACACGGTCTGTGATTGTTTACAATGAAGGTAATTATACCTGCAATCATACGGAACGCAAGCTTCATTAGGTTTCCGTACACAAACATGAACGACTTCTCGAAATAGGATGAATGCTAGTTGGAAGAGGCTGCGTAAATATTTATGTGGAATAATTAGCGGTGCTAGATATTACTTAAATATATGTATATTTTACGTTGTACTGAGTTTGGTTCAACTACGACAGTATTGATATTTAGTTGGCCTGAAAAGTAGTTTTTAGTAGACAAAGCTAAATATGGTTGTTGATATTATTAGGATACAATACGTTATTTCATAAATAAGCCCACAAAGGTTAAGATATCTAGGGTGAAATACAGGGTGTTCACCATAACAGTCTAGATGTTATAGCTATTGTAGGCTCTTTCGTCAACAGTAATTATTATTCAACATGAGATATCTCTAAACCACATGTCTGTGGGGTGGTAGCAGCTTAGTACTTTTTTTTTAATTTGATAAGCAAAAAGGGATCATTCCAATTAAAATAACAAAATTGTGGCTGTCCAAATATCACCCAACTCATAATTTTTACAATCCCTATTAAAGTTATTAGTATTTATAGAACTTCCCATAGCTTCTTTTATTAGACGTTTATAATAATATTTATCTCTACGTAAAATTTTTGTTTTATCAACGTCAATCATGTATTAAGTCAAATATGAGTGTTCAGCTCCGATTTTTATCTATTATAATAACTCTTGCCCCAAAAACTTCACTGTCTAAATACTATCAACAACTAAACTATCATGGTTTCTAGATAATTTTGCCGTAGCCGATACAATCATATATAAAAAATTTTATGATTGACTTTGATAAAACAAATGTTTTACATAGAGCAAAATATTATTACAAAGAAGCTATAGAAATTTCTATAACTACTAATAACTTTAATAGGGATTGTGGAAATTATGAGTTGGATTTGGAAGGCTATTTTGTAGTTTTCTTTTATCAAATAATTCGTACGTATCTAGTAGGTAGTTCTTTTATCGTCGTTAGGTTTAAATTTAATCAGGTTGGCACGTTGTTTCTATTGCGCCTCGCTTCCTTGGTGATTTGTTTATTTACTTTTAATATTTTGTTTGAACTCGTGTAAGACGATATTTTGAGGTTCACTTCTTTGACAAAGATTACACGTGTAATCGAAACGTAAGATTAATAATTTTTTGTCAGTGTTTTGTTGTAGACTTTCACTGTGAACATCCTGTATACAAAATTATAATTTATCAAATTTTAACCATTTATTGGCTAGAGCAGTTGATTTATTTAATTCATTTATTGGCTGTTTCCTATTCATCATTAATTTGTTTATGTTGAAAGCATGAAGGTCTGTTTTCCTCTGAAGTCAAGTTTGCATGTTGTTAAAGTTTTTATATTTTTTTAATTCAACTTCAACTTTTTTTATAATGCTTTTCTTGGGGATGAAGCTCATTTCATAAGAATACTTTTAGTACACAACTGCTACTGTTATAGTACTGAAAATCCTCATTGGATAAGGTCATTTAACATGAACATAAGTGGTTTTTTAATGTATGCCATGCCGTCGTTAAAAGACAGAATTGGGCATTATTTTATCGACAGAAATATTAACCACGATCGCTACTTATAGTTTCTGCAAGAAATATGTATGAGGAAATGTGGTAGTTGCTGTGAGACAGCACATGTGGTTCCGGTATGATGGGGCATCAATACATTACCAAATGGATTGGAAGGGGAGGTCCGCCACCATGCCCAGGGCGATCTCCAGATTTAAGTAAACTTGATTTCTTCTTGTGGGACAACGTTAAGGAATTCGTTTATAAAGAACGGCAAGCTACTCTGGAGGATATGAAGGAACGAATTCGTTATGCTTTTCAACGAGCAGATGAAAATATTTTGGTAAATGTCAACATCTCTATTAAACAAGTTGCGTGTTTGTTATTCTGAAGTTGGTGGTTATGTGGAACACTTAACCTAATTTTATCCTTGGTTTTGTTTAATAAGTTTTTTTAATATGATGTTCTAACTGGTTTTTATGGTTTAATTGACCATTTGTTTTGAGTTTCATATTAAACCCTGGAATCTTGTTCATAGGCTGCTACCACGGCTACTAGCATACCATACCAATTTAGAAGTACCCCAAATCAAAACACGCAACGACTGCGTACTATGAGTAATGTTGGAAAATCCCGAAAATTGCAATAGCAATGACAGTTCTCCGACAAGACAAAAGATTCGCCCAACCTCACTCTCATCAAACGCAACAACACGTAATTATTTCAAATTTCCGATAAACACAAATTTCTCAAAAACCGTTAGTGGCCATTTTATGTCAGCAGAAAGGAAATTTGTTAGTACGATCGATGACGTGAGAGAAAATCTGCTATTCTATGAAAAAGGTAAGATAAGAGTTTATTCCTTTAGAATCAACTTTTCGTTTCCGAATTTAAAAAATGGCGCCAAACTTTGCAAACGTCAAACTTAGCACAAAATGTTATTCTGTCTGTCTGTCTATACTTTCATAATAGACCGATTTTTGCTTAGTGACTTATCCTGTATATGGAAATAAGTATACAAATAATACAATGGAAAGCTTGATCCCTTTCTAAGACTCAGAAATCATTGATTGCACCACAAAAGGCTAATAAAACTGATCATCAGTCGGTCCAACATTCGGAAGCTAAAGTGAGGACGCGAAAAGTGTGAAGACAAACATTTTTTAAAGAGTAAATAATACTTTGGCGTTTTACATGCTAGGCTATGGATCTTATAGTTTCCTTACGTAACTCAAGATATGAAAAGCACGCTTCACCACATGATGTCCTCTGGACGTAAAAGAAAATAAATATTTTTTAAGTTTTTTCAATTAATGTTGTACTTCCGGGTATTTCAATGATTTCAATAACTTTTCTGGGAGACGAATTTTACTCAAATTCTTAAACCTTAAGGGTAAGTTCTCACCCTTAATATTTGAATAGGAAAAATGGGTCGAGTAATACTTCATTTTAAAGGTATTTAAAAGCCTTTTTTTAAATGCGTAGAAAAAAACGATATATTTTTCTTGAAACATAAAACATTTTTTATCAAAAGCTGTTTGTGAAATTGTATCATGCTTCAACTGATTAATAGCTCTATTCAACCTACATCAAATCGTTAAGTCGCATCGCAAGTGCTTTGCTGACATTTTTGAAGATACTTAGTGTCAGCTGCTAGCATTTAAACGCAATTCTCTGACCTATATCCTCCAAGGATGCTACTTGCACAAACATGGATTAAAGATCCGAGTTTAACCAGCGGTCGTTGCTATAGCAACACCAATCTGAACACGGGATTCATGACGTTGCTAGGTAGCGACCCCAATTTAAATTTGATCCACGTTTGTGCAACTGACCCTTAGCAGGATATTTAATAGGTTCCTTCCATCCATTCCAATGCCCCTAAAGGAACAGAACAATGAAGAGATGCTCCATCCTACTGAAAAACTAATTCATTTTCATTTACCTGCGTATCTTATTCCATGACGTCGATGTCATGGGGATAGATTAGTGTATCTAACAAATCGAGATAAAGCTGGCTGAGAGATTTTCACTAAGGAAGAAAGGACCTATGGAGTGTGGAATTACCGCATTAAGTGAAGATGAAAGCTTGAAAAGCAAGTATTGCAAGATTAATATAGATTATTTTTAATACATTACGTTACGTTGGCACAGAATTTCAATCATTTATCGAAATCATTTTTAATGTAATGCGTCAAGTGAATTTCGAAAGAATGAAACTTATGTTTGTGGAGAATCCTGGAGGCAAATGCCATGGTAACTCCAGAAACTTGCGATACAATATACAATATACATATATCCCAAAACGGCTACTGCGGTAGCTTCATCCGCAGCAACTTGAAGAGGTTTGCGTCTTCAATTCTGAACCTATCTGCTCTCCCTAAATTTTCATATACATACGAGAGTGAATGCTTTCAGCGTCCATAATATAAGATAATATTTTGTCGGATAGATCGCTGTCTCTTGAAAACACTGACAAAAAGTTAATAGTTTGACGTTACAAGACATATTTGTGATAAGTATGTTTATCCGGATGCAATGCACTCAAGCTACGAGCAGCTCTAACGTTCACGCGCTCCTGAATAGTAAACATCATATTGGTAACTTTCAAAGTTAGGTAGTAATTAATTACAAAATTCAAACTGGCGATGCGATGAAGTTAATCCAGACAGATAGTTTCTTTTATATACAGGTACTGAAAAGTCAGAAAGGTGAAAAGTACAATAAAAAATCGAAAACTTGTAGAGTTAACTTGTTTCAGCATTTAATGCATTATAGATTCAGTAATGTGTTTCGTTTTGTTAAAATAACGCAATCTAATTTATCAGCTGCACTCGCAACAAAAATAAAATAGCATATTGAGTCGCTTTGAACAATTAAGGATAAAAATCGAATGTTTCAAAAATAACATTGAAAGATCTTTAAAATGATGGATTTCTTGAGGCTTTCCCGTCCGCCGTTGTTTCTTCTGTTGTTTTCCTCCGGCCTGTTTTGCCGTGGTCCAAAATATCTCCTTCATTCTTCAGACATTTCGCTACACGATGGCAGCATCTTTAGATGACGAAGATGCTTCAGTATTCAAGTCAATAATGAAGATGCTGCCAGCGTGCAGCGAAACGTGTGAAGAAAGAAAAAGAGATTTTGGCAAAACACCCCGGAAGACAAGAACAGAGGTGTTAAACCACCCCTTTTCACTATTGAAAAATTAAGGATGAGAGGTGCCAAGCGTTGGCGGTTGTTCTGACAACTTCGAATATTACCTCACAAGACCTCCCCCTAGGAAATAAAACATTTTACTCGAATTTATCTCCCATAGAAGTTATTGAGGATAGCTCTCTATCATTGAAACACCCACTAATAAATCCAGTTAGAACTCGTTTCACTGCACTCACTTTTAACAACTGCTAAATCTTTCATATAAGGTATGTGATGCGCAAAACTTCTTATGGATTATCATACCTAACTTTTCATCGAAATTCGCAGTATTCTTCTTTTAATTACTTACGCGAGGATATTGCCATGTTCGTTCTGAAGAATAAAGGCCCAGAGGCAATCAGACTATATGCCCCAGTTAGGAGTCACCCGTACGTTTGGGGAGCACTGTTGCATATAGGTGCGCTCCGATTTCTTCAGTTCACGCCGCCAGACAGGCAATATCTAAATTATTAGTTCTAGATACGGACCGTTAGCGTAGAAAAATTTTCGGACCCGTCCTGCACAAGAGCGATTTTCTAACCGAACGGTTTAGGAAACAAATGGAAATAAATCAATTTCACAGTGTTTCTTATGTCGTTGTGTAACATCGGCCGTAGCTTTCTTAACTTGCTCTTTGAACTATTAAAATTCCCGCCGGCAAGAACGAGATCATGAACTGTTTCCCCTAGAAAATGCTAAATTACATGTCTTAATATGGCGTGTGCAAAAACGTACGAACGAATTACCAAGATAAATAAATGCAAGGCACCAGCATGACATTACTGTTGCATCACGTAGAAAAAACCAGCAACAAGTGAAAGTCCGAACCACAAATATAATAGAATATCCATTTGTTAATAAGGCAATGTTACAGCTCAATAAACGTCTAAATACTCTATTTTCACCCAAAATAAAAACGAAACCCACCAGAAAAATGATATAAATACCACAGCGTGCCGGGGAGGTAGTCAGTACGAAAGAGCGTCTCGTCGTGTAAAGCAAACAGGTGCATCATGTCTGTGTACCGGGGGCTCGCCGTTTTGGGACTTATCGTAGTGGTAGGAATATGTTTAACTTCCGCCAGGGAGATCTCGAGACAAAAGCGCGAAGCCTTCGACTTGGAGGCGGCGGAATCTCACGGACACCACTGGAAGAAGGGTGGCGGTCACGAGCATCACTCGGACCATCACGGCGAGCACGGTGAAAAGGGCGACAAAGGATACAAGGGCCACCACTCCCACGAAAAGGGAGAAAAGGGCCACCACGACAAGGAAGGCCACAAGGGTCATTACGAGGACCACGGCGGTCACAAGAAATCCCACCACCACGAGGACGGCTACCACGGCGAGCACCACAAGGGAGAAAAGGGAGAGAAGGGACACAAATACGGAGAGAAGGGTAGCTACAAGAAGGGACACAGCACCAAGGGAGGACACGACGTGCACAAGCTCGACGAATTCAAGAAGGAAAAGCACTTCTACGACGAAGACCACGACGAAGGTCACCACGAGAAGCACGGAGGATACCACCACTCCGACGGATACAAAAAGGGAGGCCACAAGAAGGGAGGTCACCACAAGGGTGGACACCACGAGGACCACTACGGAAAGAAGGGACACCACGAGAAGGGTCACCACCACCACGACGAGAAGGGACACAAAGGATCCGGCGGACACGAAGAACACCACGAACATGGACACAAACACGGAAAGAAGGGAGGTCACGAAGGCCACAAGAAATGGCATCACAGCAAAGGACACCATTGATTACAACCTGTTGGATCTATCAGTTCCTTTTAGTGTTCAAATCTTTGTTATTGTTACCATACTGTTGTCATTTGATCCCTACGATTTCATTAATAAAACATAAAATATCGTAACGAGAAATCTGAAAGTGAAACCTATCCCACGAAAGAGTTCGTTGACTGGGACACAAAGTACGTTTTCTAGCCGAAAAAAACGTCCCAATCCGACATGCATTTTCCGCATCAATGATCAAAATTTCTCTGCTTTACGTAAGTCTTTCGGTATCCCCGATGCATCCTAGACACGTGTTTGCCGCTAACGATAAAACACGAGCTCCGTGAGACGGGCGTGTTTTGTTTTTCTGGGAGCATTACCACTGCTAGTATCGCTATGACGTCAAATGAAACATCATATTGTAAAACGGCTCGTTTAATCGTTTAACGCACAAGCAACAGGTGGGTTTAATCACGTTGCGTTGTCTAACGTTGAATAATAGAGGTACAAAAAAGGTAGGTACGGCTATAATAGCCAAGCCAAAAAACAGTGGGGGCTTGTCAGGATTTCGTGTTAAGTGTACTGGAAATAATTGTTTTCCTTTATTCTTCACTGCTTAAAAACCGTCATGTAATATATCCGAATACCTTAAAAATAATAGTGAGTGGTATCTCTTTCTTCTTCATGCCAAATTTCTCTACGAAGAAGAAGCTTTTATAATAATATGCACTGGTTCATTTCTTAAGTGAATTTAGACGCATAAAATCACAATGTCATCAAAATTCTTTCTTGCGCTTCATATTTGAGTTGAATTGTGCCTTATTTTACAATGTAACAAATAATCAGACAATGTCAAGCACAGAGCATCAACAACTTAGCGTTAAAAACACATAATTCACTTTAATTTTTAGGATCCTTGAATTAGGAGATGCAGAAACTAAAGAATATATTGAAGGAAAAAATAATACTAAAGTTTTATATTAATTTAAGTTAAAAAAAATCTTTCCGTTAAAGATTATGGGTTGCCTGAAAAAATACCGATCACCTTATAAATTAATTAAAATTGGGCCCCACTTTCGAATGGATACTTCATAACAAACCTAATTGTTTAGCTTCATTTAAGTAAACTCTGTTTTCGACAAAAGTAAACAGAAAATCTGTTAGATTGATACCTGTACACAGGTTCCCCATGCTGACAGGTTACAATAGCAAAAGCTAATTAATTTTTCGAAAAGAATCTCGTGCTGGTGACACAAAAAAACAATCTAACATTAACTGCCTGAGATCTTTACTACAACTCTGTTACTTTAAATAGAACTACGTCTTCTGAATAGAGTATTGAATGTAGCATACTTAGACAGCACTATCCTAACGAGCCCAATCTGAATAACAAATTGGAAAGAACACATCGAATTAAACAAAAAAATATTCAGGTAGCACTATCCTACATTTAATCACAAATGCTGAAGTATCTTTGTGCATTTTTATTTAGTTCGATGTATTCTATCTAATACACTATTTAGAGTAGGGTCGTTCCATTTCAAATAACAAAGTTGTAATAAAGATTTCAGTCAGTTGATGGTCGTTTGTCTTTTTCTCAACACCACTAAAACGTCACCGAAAAAGTTTGAAATTTCCCATTTATATCGTTATTCCACGACTTTCGTGTACACTTATTTATTCATCATGAAATATCTCAAAAGGAAATGAGTGTAGAGTATAGTGGTATTACTTTTTTGTTTAGTTAGCTGTGGTCTATCCAATACACTATTCAGAATGGGTTAGTTCCATTTAAAATAATAAATTTCATGAACAAAATTCAATATAAAATATCTCAAGCACAAATGACTCTAGAGTGTGGGATCTTTGTAATTTTAATTTAATGTTTAATTCGATGTGCTTTAAATAATAGACGATTCAGAATGGGGCACCCTGAGGCACACCAATAGCTACACAGCCATCAGAAGATATGTTTGCCCCTTAAGTTACATGTTCAACCATCATCATATGAACAGCATTATATCAAGACCTATGTAGTGTAAAATACACAAAGGATTTCATGGTTTAACATATCGAATGCTTTAGAAAAATCAATGAGCACTAATACCGATGTTAAGTTAGAATCGCAGGTACTAATTATATGATCTGTAATATTAGCCATAACGGCAGCGCAACTATAGTTAGTCCTAAAGCCTGGGCAACAAATCGTGCATATCAAGATACTGACAAATTTAGGAAGCTAAGATTTTTTTTAAAACCTTTGAAAATACACATAAAATATTAACAGAACGCAACTCATCAAAACTTAAAATATCAAAGCAGGCCCGTAGCTTGGGGGTGGCACAGTGGGCATTGCCCATTCTGGATTAAAAGTTGCCCACTTTAGAAAATAGACACTTATCTAAAAAAATAACGAATATATTTAATTCTCATTTTCCCTTCAAATAACATTTTGTTAGTTTATATATTTTAAGTAACATTGTTGTCTTGTTCTAATAATTATTCCTGTCCTAAGGTTTACTGTTGGTTCATTGCTTATTTTGAATGTGTTATACATAGGGTCGTTCACGAACAGCACCCTATTAGAAGTTTATGTTAACAGGTTAACCGATCATGCTGAGGTTTTATACATAGAGATTATCAAGTACGATCCATCGGATATTATAAATTGGCGTCTCTCATGCACTAAATCCGTTTTTTTCTTAATTGAACACCCTGTGTATTATTACACTTCTAGGTTTCTCATTGAAATGTAATGAGTTAGATAGGCATTTGTAGGAATCAGATTTTGTAGTTATTTGAAAAATGTGATGTGTTCAACGACATCGAAAAATAACTAATTTTCGAAAGCGGGGTAGATGTAGATCAAAAAAAGCACTACCTACTAACTACATTACGTTCAGGTTCAGGAATATATAATTATGGACATCAGATTTTTTTCACAAAGAACTGTATATCAATAGTTCTACAAGTAACTGTAGAATTCAATTCTCTTCAGTTTAAAATCAGGTAATGGGTAGCTGCCGTCAGTAGTTTTTGAAACATTTGCCAAAAACTATTTTTGCTGGCTATTTTATTTATTTCTGAAATGCTTGTTTATAATATTAAGAAACGTAGCGAAAAGAAACGTTAGTGGCAATGTGAGGCTAACAGAACATAAAATAAGAATACTTAAAGATTGCAAATAAAATTTAAAACTTTCGAAATAAGTAAAAAATTGTGACAAACCGATTTACTACTTGAAGCATCGCTACGAATTGTTTAATAAACGATAAACAAAAGAAACAAGATGGATTATTGACGGAAACAAAAATTGAAAAAATCTGTCAACCTAACGTCAGCTCCGTTGAATACAGGTGTGTTAAGAAAGTCAAAATAATGAACGATATAAGAACTATGATTTTCTATTCTATTTTACGTTCATGAAGAATATAGTAGAATTGGTAGCAGAAGATGTAGAACGTTTTTCCAAGCTTGCCAGGGTTGAATGAGTAAAAGTTCAGACGAATTGAAGCCAACAATTTGGCGCTGTTAAGACAAAAATTTAAAGAATTCACCCTGTGACATCTAATGAAGAAATTGAAACTTATTTTGAAGCTTATCCTTAAGCATCTATAAAAGATGCCAGTACAGAGTTAGGCTTTTCCAATTCGTCGATGCAAAGTGAGTGACATAATTACAAGTTTACACTTGCAAATAACATAGTTTCTACATGTGCGGAATAAAAAAAATACTTTATGTGACATGGTATTAAGAAATATCGAAGAATATCGCATAAATTTAGAAAACATAATTTGGACGGACTAATCATAATTTACGTTCGAAGGTATTATGTTTACTAGCATTTATAGGCCAATAAAATGTAAAGTGGGAAAAGAATTTTGAATACACATTTGGTTTTAATTATGAAGATTCAGTTCCGGCATTTTATTTACAACCAGAATTTGGATTCTACGTTGTATTTAAATGCTTTGGGAACAGTGGTCGCCAAGCTTATTGAAAATTTGCCATTAAATGTATATGGATAGTGCTTTTATCAAAAGTTCCTACCCACAGTATACGATCCCAGAGAAACTCTACTTTGTCCTCCGCGATCTCCCGACCAACTGCACTGGATTTTTAACAGTAGGGCAGACTTACATCAAAGATATACGCTACTGGTACAGTGAATACCAAAGAACTGCTGCAGCTTGTTCAAGGAACCTCTGGTTCTTTAGGGAAATAAATTTAAAGTGCTACTTCTGAAGGTGTTCTGTTCCGTGTAAGACAGTGTGTAACAAATAATGGACAGTACATAAAGTAGCTTTCAATAGTGAAGCAATAGATTGTTATTGTTTGTAGTTGGAGATTTTCTTTAGAGCTATAAAACGTTTGTTAAACGTTCTTCGCCTTCTGTTAACAATTCTACTAGTTTTCACGAATAAATTTAGTATATCAGCATTTGAATAATTTATCTGCATTGTCCTAACAGAGTTCTCTTTTAAGCCATCTTTAGTTTGTTTTATTTTATTCATGGATGTAGTATGAGGGAAAGCACGGGCATGCTTTAGAAACGTTTTAATTTTTTTTATAAACAGTTCGCAGATATGATTTAAGCAGTAAATCAGTTTGGTCTTCGTTTTACGTATTTTGAAAGTTTTTAATTGTATTTGAAACGTTAAGTATTATTATTTTCAGTTGTGATTTAAATTTCTTTACATTTGTTATAAGTAGTTAACAATTAAGTGAAGTAGCTACTCGATAGTTAAGAAAGTAATTAAATAGATATGAATTCTACATTAGTAGTAAAATAATTGATACACTGTTCCATTTGAAAAAATGAACGTTGATAGTAGTAAGTATTAACGTTGTCTGAATATTCAGACTATTCATATTCAGACAACGGTATTAAAAACTATACAACTAAACAACTCCGTTTTCGAAAAAAAATATTTTTCGGACTCATTGAATGCTTTACATTTTTCGAAGAAAAAAGCATTAACGACTACAAAACTCTACCTTAGACGGTATAACCTCAAGTGCATGAAAGATGTCAATATTTTGGTTCGATAGATTGTACAAATGTACAAAATCTCAGTATGATTGATTCAGACATTTCCATAAACTTCTAACAGGCCATTCTTCGTGAATGACCGTGTATACCAAAATATGCTTTATTTTCTTTACTTTTCCCGTTATAAAGTTTTCGGTAAGTCTGACACGGCATTTAAATACACTTTTTATTGAGTTTTTCCTAATAAAACTACAGTTTGTTGTATTTTGTGATTAGGTATTTGAGGTTAAAAAAAAGAAAATAAGTGTGTCCCCAGATCCGCGTTATTTGATGTTCAAATGTTTTTTATAATCATGAAAAGATTACTCTCGAAAAAATTAAGAAACTTTTCCAATTTAGCCATTATCGTCCACGCGACTTCAAATAAAAAGGTTAGCTATTGTAGTCTATTTTGTGTACAGTAGTTATTTAATATAAAATACTTCAAAAACAACTGACTGTAGAGTGATAGCATCTTAGTACTTTTTTAGCGTTGGATAGGTACCTGTTTTAATAAACTAGGTTTGATATTTTGATTTCTATGACAAATGTATCTTTCATACATAAAATGAAATTAAATAAATCTTGACAATAAAAAGAAAATGCGCTAAAATATATTTTCCTGAAAACGCTTTCAATTCTATTTTCTATCTACCTCTGTCAGTGATTATCCATTGATTTTTCTCATTACCGCAACATTTTTCTCGGACAATTAAGAAAGCTTCTTCATTTAAACCACCATTTTATGAGCTTAAAAACAGCTAACTATTCCAGACTGTAACGTGAACACCCTGTATTTGACTTAATTTGTCTTTAAAATTTTGAAAACAAAATTCTGCAGTCGTGTTTAAATCAACAAATTAACTAACAGTTAGTACTAAACAGTAGATTTCATCTTGCGCTGTTTTCTTCCGGTTTGTTATATACAGTAGTCCGATGTCCTCTTCCACTCCAGACGTTTCGCTGCTCTTCTCTAGAAGCATCTTCAGTTGTTTTCAGCATTGTTGCTTTAACCTGAACTGTTCTCATATTACCCATCTCATACTACTATAGTGATCAACTAATAACCGTAACAGACGTTTGACGATTCAGCGCGGCTGGTGGTGGTGGTGGTGGGGGGGTAAATGTCAAAACTGAGCAATGCCCTAGTTATCAGCTTGTTTCGTAATAGCGTTTTCCACATTTTGTTTACACTTATAGTACCAAAAGGGTCACACGAGTACTGTTCATGTTAAAACAGCAAGTCTAACACCACTGAAGATGCTGCCAGATAGGAGCAGCGAAACGTCTAGTGTAAAGGAACACTTTGGTCCACGACAATATAGCCTGGAAAAGGTAGCGTAAGATTAAAAAGTTCAACGAGACTAGTAAGTTTTAGTTCTCATTTTATTTTTCAAGGCAGGTTACATTCAAAATTCAGTTCTAGATAGCTTATAGATAGCCCTGTATCAAGACAATCATTTCAACATAAATAATCCGTCAGACATTTACGTTGAGCAAAGACGTTGATGATATTAACGAAAGTCAAGTTCTACAAATTGTTCTATTGAATTGAGATGAAAAAGAAGCTATTTATAATATATGCATTGGGCCAATAAAGGAGATAATGTCTCTTCATAAAGTGATAACACGTTATCATTGAATGGAAACAGTACAGAAGACGCGAAATCAAATGAAAGAAGAAAAAGTCTTCCTAGAATTTCAATTTACTTAAACTTGTACAAATTGCTGGGTAATAGAGAAGTTTTCAGAATTAAATATCGTACAACTAAGTTTAACTACTTTGATAATTGAAATGTATTTAATTACAAGTTGGATGAAACATAATTTTACAGTCAAACTCATCCAAGTGAATGACTTTTGTGTAACGATTTTTCCTGGAATGGATCTTTGACCTTCATTAAGTAATTAAGGCCTTTATCTGAAAGGTACTGTTAGTCAAATTCAATATTCTTCGCAAAACAACTAACGTATGAAAACCGACTATTTGCCAAGTACAAGGCAAGCACTTTCTGTACAGATTGTTATGTGCACATTCCGAAATCTGCAGGATTAATATACAATAATGTCCTTAATAAATAATAAACTTCGAAGCCAAAATATTAAGACGGTCACCTTCAATTTAATCAAGTTTATAAACATTTTATTGAATTGGAATTGCAAACACTATAAATATATTCAACGAAGCGTTAGTTTATTAGAATATGCACATGGTATAACATACCGCTTCATATCTGTAACACTCACAATCCACCATATGCAAAAGCGCATACTGAATAAATATCGTTCTATTAAAAAAATCGTCAACTATATCAAACACACTTTCCATAGGTTCGAAACTGACAAAACAGCTACATAAAAATCAGCCTGTTCAGCAAAACTCACAGTTGTGACTAAGCTTTGTAGCAGCGTTAAATTGAATCTTTAGAGAAAATAATAAATTCGATTCTCATTGAGAAGCAATGGCAGTTGAATTATTCGAATGATACGCCACTATTGTTTTGTAGTGAGGATGCTGTAAATGGAATAAGTATAGCAATAAAGTACGGAATTTATGAACTTATGTTTGTTTGTCCGGTTAATAAAAAAGTGGTACATATTTGTGACGATTACATTTTTAAATGGACATGATTTATTCTTGAAAGAAGAATTAATTGTAAACGTATTGCGCTCTTTTAAAACTGCATCATGTCTGCAAATGTGCTTCGCTGGACTAAAGTGTGTAGAAAATTATTTTATATAACATTTTGCATGCTTTTCATCTAAGTATGGGATATCAACGCTTCAACGTTACGACTTAATGAATCGTGAAAACGTTAGTAAAGTCAACTCGAGCAGTTCTCTAAGGAATACAGATTATAGCGCTGCGAGTCATTGAACAGGTCTCGGTATAATAAACGTACCTCAGATGTCGCCATGTACTTGGTTAACAAGCCGATAAAACAGGTTTTTTATGTCCACTACTTGTTAGATAACGCAGAATATCGATCCATAGACCAAGATTTTGCAAAAGTACCTTATAAATGTTTATAATGAATAGAAGAGTAAAATAACTGGAATGAAAGAATATTGGGAATAAAAATATCTTTAAAATTTGCAATTATTTTATGTAGGTGACTACGTGATATGGTACCGACGTGCTAAATTTAATTAGCAAATCTTATAATTACCCGCCTAATAAGACAACTAAATAAATACGTGTACGTGTATTGCATTTGTTTAATATGTAGGTACATGGATCATGTAGTGCACATTCTTTAACAAATGTTTAATAAATTATTGCAAAACCTGGAGAACATATCACAATGAACAAAAGAATAATTTTATATGGTTATACAACAAATGAGTTTAATTTATTTCATTGGAACACTCATGATTTATAGCATTTTCATTTTTCAGATACTACTATGTATCTACACATAAATATACACATACACTTGAAAACGTGGTGGAGATAAAGTATAGTGTGCCAAGTAGGTGACAACTTTTGTGGATCTACTGCGCGAGACGTCAGCTTGGTCGCTAAATGCAAAACTGACGTTTGTCTTTGGCGAACGTTATTGTTAACTGTCGGATTTCTGTATGGTTTTGAGTCGGAATTCTGTTATCAGATATAGCCCTATAGTCATCATTTTGTGTGATACCAACGTGTGCAGGCGTAGTGCATCGGTTATATATGGATAACAATATGTTTTATACCACAATGTAACACAAACTTTTGACATGCTCTCCAAAAACTTGCCGCAACTTGAAGACGCAACTACGTCTGAATTTCTTCCAACTAGGTTGTGATTTATCGAATAGATTGTGATTTTACGAGAATGTGAATTTATAAACAGGCATACACAAAAATCTTAGGTATTGGTCCAAATAAAAAGTTAATTATTATATTATTATAAATGATATTCTTTAAAATTGCATAAAATGTTTTATTGATTTTTTTGAGACGTAGCACAGAGAATCAAAGGAAATATTTATCATCAACGGTCAAAGTCAACAGTTAACAAAAAAGTTCACCGAAGGCGAAAGTCCGTTTATCATTTTGTGACAAAGGTGACGTCACTCGCAGCAGATCCACAAAAACTCAACTACTTGGAACACCATATTTTATTCCCACCACGTTTGGAAGTGTAACGCAATTGGGTATTATCACTTTTTTTGAAAATTACGTAAAATGAATCTTGAAGTGCATATATATCGTACGCCATGTTAAAAACCACAACAAAAATATTTGTAGATAGAGAATTTCAGGTCTGAAATTCGAATCTTAGGAATCACCGCCAAAACGCTTCTATCCAAGGTTATTCAACTCGTGACGTCAAGTGTCATGTAAACATTACCGAGGAGCGTGCTGTTTAATGGTGTAGTATCATTCTTGTATTGGAAAAGCTTTTGTGTTGTGTTTATTGAAAGGACGGTGTAAGAGGTCGCACCAAAAAGTAATTTGTGTAGCTTTACAAGCATCTATTATGTATGGAAAACAAAACAAGTGTTGTTTTGTACATGGTATAAAAGTACTTCAGTCAGTACAGCTAACAAAATTTTTGTAACCGTTCCTCGAGATTATCAACGTATGGAAAAGTTGTTTAAGGCGCCCCTAGACGTGATATGCCGATATCGCAAAGTTTTTTTTTTGTTGTGAAGATCATCTTAATTCTTACTGTAAGTTTTATTATTCTTTTTGGGGTTATAAGTGTTTACCGTTCAGTTTCCATTTTGTTATAGCTTGAAGAGGATATGAAAAATTATATACATTTTATGTTGATAGAGGGAAATGTTATAATAAAGAACGACGTTGTTCCCCATATATTCGAATGTTAGCCAGACCGGAAACGAACCGCAAGAGCCCCGAAAATAAATGGCAATTTATATTTATTCTGGCCTCTAAAATAAATGTCAAGTTTAGGGTACCTTTTTGATTCTTACATTTTTATCTTTACAAATAGTATGTTTCCAACAACCCACTGTGATCAAATTATCAATGCTACGTTAATTTGTTAAAAAGTTCACTTATGCTGTTGTTTTACGTTCCTCATCTCCGCCGCGTTGAACCGCTCGTCGCAGTACACAAATTCCATAACAATGAACATGCCTTCAGAAGTCATAACACATAAGTATTTTACTTTTTGGCGTATTTTAATTCGCTTGTCACAAAATGAACGCTAACAACAAACTGATAAATTGACGGGCTGAGGCTGACGCGTGACGCGCTGACCCCAGATGTAAACAAGCGGCCATTTACAAGACACCTGACGTCACGGCCAATATGTTCGCGTTTTGGCGGTCCCTTTAAATATTCACATTTTTAATATAAAAAATACACCTTACGATCCACTTTTTCGAATCTATAAGCTGTCACAGCTGTTTTGTGGATTAGATGCTACCTATTAATATGCAATTTAATATAATATAAATACATGGCAAATACGCAATTGTTTCTGTTCTGAAGATTTTTTGATGTGTCAAAATGCTGTTTACGGGACTACACATAGCGCAAGGATGTAGAAAGTAATCAAAAAGCTTGGAATAAAATTCATAATTAGGTAGGTAGGTAATGCGCAAGAGGCTCCAACTCGTCAATATTAATTTTAAAAAATCTTTTGATATAAAACTTTCTGTTTTTGACCTATCTTTTTGCATGACAACCCCAAATTTTTTTCACCTTTCGTTACACTTTCTAATAGCTATTCAACAGTAATAAAAAGTAGCACTTTGCCTAACATTTTTCTTGAGAAAATTACAAGTTTCACGGTGTAGAAAGGTTAAAATTAACGAATAACGATACAAGATGAATTTTTGAGCACATTTTTAAACGGCACGTGTCATTTAGTTTGAAATCAACCTCTTGATTATGAATTGTTTAGTCTTCAAAAATTTGAAGCTTAATTCAAAACAATATGAAAGAATTCAAGTTTTGATTACAGTTGGTTTTGGTGAGAGACTTAAAACCCATCGGGAGCAGGTCCACAATCAGCAAAAATCTGCAGAAACTGGATCTGTAAGAGGTTTATCAGAAATTCAATTGGATTGGCATATTGGGCGGTATCTTGTACAACCTTATTGTTTTAAACAAAGCCTAAAACTGCCGCTCACTATTTGGATTTGTTGTAAGATTTGAACTGATACCTGAATTGGCAATTATTTTTCCTAATAACGAAAATTATGAACTCTCTCGCAAGGGTATTTGATTCCAGCAAGATGGGACATCACCTCACTATGGCGTTGTGGCTTTTTAACTCCGTCGAAGACCTATAGATTGCCCACCGCGTTCCCCTTACTTATTCTCCCTATTTTATATTGGGTTTCCTTAAATCAAGAGTCTATTTTAATAGACCAGATAATTTAAACGACTTAAGACTGCGAATCCGTGGTTAAATGGTGGAGATTGGTTCCGAAGTGATGGAACGAAGCTTTCAAAGCATTTACACACCTCCCTAGTGGGCGGACAGCCATTTGAAAGTAAATTTTATTAGTTTATAATATTTCCTTGGTTACTCTCAATTTTATTGTTATGTTAAAACCGAGAGTAAAACTATATTGTTTAAAAAATATTATGCAAGACACTTATCACTTTTTCATTTCTGTTGAATAAAGAATTGAAAAATGTATCAAAAAGCGAGAAAAAGTCGGAAGTAGCCATTAAAAAAATAATAATGATGTCTTAGTTCAGAGACGGATAATTTGTATGTTAAAAGGTATTGTAAAACCATCAATTTAAATATAAAACTCAAATTTCAAATAATTTTTGTACAACAGAAAAATAATTCAATTTGTCACTAAGACAAATCTGCATATCCTTAATTTTACCATATCTAAATAAGCCGTTAATTTTGTGTTGCCATAAAAAATATTATATTTTAACCAAAGCATCGAAACGAAAAGTAACAAGAAATTCTGTAGCGAGCTGTGCACTTTGAACTCATACAGCTCCAAATTAGTTTCCAAAACTCCTACAAAACATTCGTTTTACCATCAGTACCTTTCTCTTGGGTTTGTTTTCCTCCTGCGCCTCCTGAGCATAAAGATCTGCAATCCCCAGCAGGCAATCGTCGCACCTGCACACATCGCTGCTTGTTGAATTGAGAGATCCCAAGGAGCTGGCAGAGTCGGCGCTGTCCGTCCTGACCAGCGGTCTTCCTGGACGACAACCCAGAGTCACTTGTTCCATTTTTGCTACGAGAAGGCTCTCCATCAGAGTTTTTGGTCTTGGAGAGCACGGACGCTGAGATGATAGCTGGAGGGATCCACCAGGAGGTGGAGTGACAGATCGGCAATGAGACGTCATCTTGACGAGTTGTTCGTTGTTTACATAGACTGTCTGTGGTTGTTTATTTGTCAGTATTTTGAGTACATGACGGTATTATGTCCAAATAGCGAGGCTTGTGCCGAAAGTCAAATTATTAGAACTCATGAGCAGCTCTTAAATAATCTTCCTCTTGCCTGTTAGCTGTTTAACGAGCCAAAATATGATTAAGAAATTGAGAATTATTCACTTGCCCTCTGGCGTTGTGGCGTAGTAATCCTAGTCAAAGGCAAGATTGTCTTTAGTTACCTTAGGTTTCTTGTTCTCATATGTTTTCGAAGTTTCCATGCTAGAGAGGAAGATGGCTCTAGAACATTCGTGCACACTTACTGAGCCTGACTTAAAAAAAGCGGCGAAACAAGCCAACAAAGCGACTCAAGTGTTCTAAAGTGACTGTAGTGTTTTGAAAGGTGGTTAATTAAATTAGTAGTGTTGGAATTGTAGTGTCTTGAACTAGTAGTGTTATAGTTCAAGGTATTTCAGTATTAGTGTTTAAATAAGGGAAGTGAAGATAAAAATCGATACTTTTCGAACCCCTACACATAACAATATGATAGTAAATTACTAAAGTAAATGAAGACGAATGTAATTTAACTATTTAGTTAATCAAATATTGTTTTCCCGTAATTCTTCTCCTAACACAAATAATTGAATGAAACAAATTGGTAGTCCTTCCTGTTCAGCAAATAAATAAAAAATAAAAGCACAGTTCAGTACCTATAAAGATTTACGACACATTGGCATACTGACTGTTAGGGACCGTAATATTCCGGCCTTATTTGACTAATATTAGGAAGCCAGTCCTTTTGTCGAAGGCCAGGCTTTAATAATGTTCCAACTGATATTTTCGCATTCTACAGTTTAAATAAACTAATCAAAACGAAAAAGGAGACACATTTCTTATGTTAAATTTTGTTTGTTAACTTAAAATATAAGAGCCACTGTGCAAGTTTGTAGCAAAAACTATAATCTTCAATCGACAATTCTTTTTACTAAAGCCATAAAGTGAAAAAGTGCATACTTGATATCAAGAGATAAATGCATTTGTTTCTTTAATTTTCCTGCAATTGTGAAAGAAGCAGCATGAATGTTGATGTACTTGGTAGACCGCAAAGGCGTAGAGTGCATCTAACAGAAATTGAAATTGCTCGGGCCGTCACCTTAATTCGAGAAAGCCACTCGAGACGACAAGTAGTCCGAATCTTAAATGTTAAGCGAGCTGCCATAAATAGGGCCTGGATACGTTACCCAATTTGTGGTATTGTTAGAAGACAACCTTACCCGCGTCGTGAAATGGCGACTTCCGAGCGAGAAGACCGTTTAGTAAGGCTTTGGGCTACCGCAGACCGCAGAACTACTGCTTCAATGCTCCAAAATCGGCTAGAATGCCTCCTTTAACCCCTCAGCATCGCAGAACAAGACGGTTGTTTGTTGAAGAACATGTCCAATACGTTTTGCTCAATAACGAATCCAGATTCTGTTTGAACCACGTTGACGGAAGAATTGAAGTCTGGAGACGTTATATAGACTCTACTGTAGAAGAAGGGGTTTCTTCTTGATGAGGGTCGGTTATGATTTGGGGTGGACTAACTTTAAACAGGCACACAGAACTGGTGGTAATTCGTGAGGGATCTATGACTGCTCGTAGGTACATCGACGAAGTTTCACAACCACATGTGGTACTATTTGCTGATAATATGGGTTCAGAATTTATACTGCAGTAGGAGATAGAGTGAGAATAGTGCAAAATTTTCTCAATACCCATAACATTGAAATTATTGAACTGAGCCATAAACCAGAATTGTACAATTAACTATACCCATGGAAAACTATGAACATTTTTAGAACTGGCTCCTTTCTCGTTTTGATCAGTTTCGACCGTATATAAAGTGTCTTATGTCAAAAGAAAAAATCATACAAATAAACATCTCATGGACTGTTCACTGCTCAAATAATAAAAGTAACTTTCAGTGGACAATTTGATACAATAAACTGCAATTTACAGAACGAGCGTATTAAACAGGGTTTTATTTGCCGTAATTTGGAGAGAAACTACCAACGCCTTTTGACAAATGCTTTTTGTAAAAAGTAATGTAATTTAAAAAGTATAGCGATTGACAAGACAAAAAGTGAACAGCGCCAACAGCCACGTGTTACATCCACAAAAACTCCAGTCAATCACTAGAATAGGCAAGAAACTGCATTTTAATGATTCATACAACATGATCGGATGAACTGAGTGATATTTGATAATATGTAAAAAGACACTTGATAACTTTACAAGTTTGTTAAATGTGACCTCTCATAAAATGTTTTAGCTGAAATTTGTAAGTTTCCGTTGTAGGTAAGACTTGTTGATAAGGGGTTAACCATCAGTGGAAACATGTTACACAAAAAATAATAAAGATTAGTGAGGAACTTAATAGTTGAATTGTTAGTTGACGTTAATCGGAATTGTAAGTAATTGTGCCTTGTACCTGTGAAGACACAAATAGAGGACCATTTTCTTGATCGCCGCAACTTTAAAACAACGTTCAAGATTTGAAGCAGTGCATTCCAAAATGCATGCACGCATTTCATCGCGCAATCGGTGAATTCAAACGCGAATAAACGAATGCAAATTGCTGCTAAACTTGTCAGGCTTGTAGTTATTGCATAAGACAGAATTACATTCGTCATTATTTGTCGTGCATAACTCAAAAGCGAAAAATGCGGCTGACTATGGCTGTAATAGGAGTAGGTACATGACCTGGTTGACTATGCGAGATGAATATTAATCGTGTATCATACGATTTTTCACATTTAGATGCATAACTCAGAAATATGGTTTAAAACCACGAAAAGGTTGTTCTATTATTATATGTGAATGAATCACCGAATACTGTTTTTTGGATTTTGGTTAAAACAATGCACTACTAATTATTTTTAGCTATTTTTGCAAGTGGTAATCTTAAAAAGTAAAGTAAAGTAAAGTTTCGTACAGACCTGAACATTACGCCGCACAACAAACCGAACGTCAAACAAAGCGGCAAACAGAACAGTATATGGGTATATAATTTCGCCAAACTGAACAGCAAACGGAATGCGTTTGCGTTGTTCCCATAGTTTCTTGCAAACAACTATGGAATATTTATATTCATTATTCTTCGGTAGCAAAGAAAAAGCAAAAAAAAAAGAAAATGGTGGCAAACACATCTATATACTCGGAGAAATGTAGAAAACATAGGAGGTTTAGTAAAAGAACTCAAGTTTCAAGCTGTAAGTGGACATCATATAAATTTCACAGGAATGAACCCTTCCAATTTTGAGTACTTGTTCAACTTTTTGAATAAAATTGTCGAGAAAATAAAAAAGAACAGATTACTGTATTTTTTGACTTTCGCGTCGGAAGGACAATAGTAATGAAACTATTTTCTTTTTGCAGTCATCATCGGTATCTTCATTCACTTTTTTTGGCAATTTCCTCTCAAGCGTCTTGTTTTTTAATTTGATATAATGCTGGGCATGCTGCTTGGCTTGCCACAATAAAGAGTGTTTTTCGTACTCGCTAATTAATTTAAAACATATATTAGGTTTTGACCACTCAATTGATAAATTACTATTATCTTATTTAAATAAGCAATAATAATACAAAATCAGCCCACAACACATTAATACACTCTACTGATGATATCTCCGAAATGAAAACCATGCATTTGCCTTTTTGTTTTTGGTTTCGCGAATCCCGTCCAAACCTGCAAACGTATTCATGCGCTTTGCTTTTGATGTTTGTCGAAAAACCGACAACGGATAGATCGACACCACGTACAAACGCAAACATTAATCCGTTTGCAAACAAGTTCGTCGCCCCGTCCAAATTGATGTTCTGTTTGTTGTTCTGCTTGCTGTTCGGTATGTTGTCCTGCGTAATGTTCAAGTCTTTACAATACTTAGCTCGGTACATTTATTTCTGTAGTTAACTTCTTCTAATAAATATTGTTCTTATAGGGATATTTTTTGTGTAGGAGAGCAGTTAAAGGTGACATCCAAGTGTATGCCTAAACATAAATTACCTAGGTGTTCCTAGGTTTCCATTGTTTTCATTGCACATACCGGTTATGTATAATGTCCTAGAAAGGTAAATTATCACTACTTACTTTTCCTCAGGCCACTGTTCCGATGTTTGACATTGACATTGGAGCAAAGATTTACATCAATTCTTACACATTGTACAACACTTTTGAGCTCTGTAAATGATTTAAGCAAAGCTCATGCAATTGTCTCGGGTGATTTTAACGCTCCATATTTACTGGGGCTCATGTGACGCCTACAGTACTGTCCTGAATAGTCAACTATTTTGCAGATTTGCTCTGCTTAAACAGCGCTGCAATCATTACGACCTTAATTTGGATTTTATGGTTTCATCATTCGCTTCTGTTAGATCTTTGTTAACATTGGCTACTGAAAGTGCTTTTCTTCCTGCCATAGAATTCTATTTTGATGGTTCCCATCTAGCGATTTCCATTCGATATGAGAGATAATTGGTCGTTTTTACGTGACATGCAGTATCTTAAGGAAGCTTTTGGGAAATTTTCAGAAATCCTTTACAGCATTGTTGAGCAAAATATACCCAAGTTTAGATACCCCATTAGGTGTGATCTCGCAACAAGTAATATGCTCTTAGGCTATATAAGAGCTATATAAGCTATATATACTTATAATTTTCATTATTACAGTTTTGCCAGTCCACATCGAAGTCTCTGATTTCATTAGCATATAAGAGCTACGTGGCTTAATGAACCTAAAAAATGTCCGTGTTTCAGGGTAAACAAAAAAGGAACCAAACGCATTCCTGGTACTGCGAAATACGATGACTTTATTTACCTTCTGAAGCTATTATAAATGCCTTTGCTTCATTTTTTCATTATATCTATACTGAATCTAAAAGTATGGAAAATCTTAACTTAAATTTTTACTTCTGGAGTAGATGGTATTCCTAACTTACTCTTAAAGAATTGTGCTGGTATTTTATTACACCACTATTCTATTTATTCAGTCCTCTTAAAAACGTGGGCTGTGCTATATGTATCTAGAACAAATCTGTTATATGACCAAAGGTGATATTAATAATATTTCTAATTATGGACCTGTTTCTCTTCCTCGTATTTTTTTCGACTTAAAACGCTATTTCACCTTAAGCACAGCTATATACGAATCCAGATGTGCCAGTTTCGTTAAGATGTTTTTTTTAACTTTGAAAACAAATAATAGATTTAAAAATAACGTCATAAATAATTTTTTTCAGTCTAATCAACTACTTTTATGTATAAGAGTTGCAAAAAGGACCAAATAGAAACTCAGTTGTATGAAGTATAAAATGCTTGTCTTGACATTATATATTATGCTCTGGCATCCTAACTGGTTGGCCTATTTCTGCTTAAGTCTCGGAATTAATGAGTGGACAATTTAAGTTAAACTGTGGAAGACAACTGTCGAGATAAAGCTTTCTCAACGACATCATACTGTCCTTTCGCTTCTCTTTAAACCCACATCTAAAGATGCCTCACATTCAATTAACTGTCCATCCATCCAGTGCGATTATGGATATTACGTTAACCAAAGAATTCGCGAAATGAGCAGGTACGCGGCAATTTTAGCAGAACCCGTTTCGTGTCTGGAAGCGCTGCTCCCATTTGGGTATTAAACTCGATCTTATCATATTTCGCTTGTCACGCCTCGTTTTTAATTTTCCTCGGCCCTTAACACGTCGTTTTGCCGGCGTGCAGCCGTTTTGTCTTGTAATTACGATGCAATTTTGTGTACGCGAGCTGTCTTGTCTGGTTTAATGGGACGCTGTCCCTGGGGGCGGTGGAGAATTTGGAAAGAAAGAACTGTTCCAAATATTAAAATTTTTAGGTATTTGTTTTTATTTTTAAGTTTTAAGCACTGAACCAGCATTTTGCATTATCTAGACGTTTAGTAAAGTAGGAAGATCACTTGTGCACTTTGGTAGAAGCTGCAGTTCCAAAGGTGATAAGATTATCCCAGGTGAGAGATACATGCAGCTATTACCATTTCATTCATTCTAGATAATAGAATTCTTGTTGTTCAACGGGTACCTCTAGCAACATTGAAAAGTCGAACAATAATTAACAGTTCTGCATGGATGATGACAATTTCTAGCGGTAAACATGACGAAGAGCAGCATCTTAGCTTGGGAGAGGTTTTAGTCGTCACTGATTATTTGTAGAGGTTTCTAAAATAATTTTTGCAACTTGCAACATGTCCAAAACTGAAAACGCTCATCAGTTAACGAGTCAGGAATTTGAAATATCTTGTGAGACTAACAGTATCCAGCTCATAGACGTGAACAAGGATCAAGCACATCACAATCATTAATGAAAACAATGACAGCTCCCAAGAAACCCGAATTAGAATTGAGCGCAGGTCCGCAGCACATTTACAAGAATGAAGAAGCTTTTATGTTGACGAATCGGTTAAGGCTTTCGCGGCCAGGTGATGAGCTGTTGTCCTGATTCAGGTCTAAAGGCCGTCATCGGTTGGAGCTGCTTTCTAACGTTTCGCTAGCACGAGTGGCAAGCCACTTCAGAAGTCTCCGGTGCTGGATGTAGACTGACGAGTTGTCTTGCGCAAGTTGTATTTATACCGGTGGGTCGGGGGCGACGTTTGTTCCGCTTCGGTTGACGTCGGGTTATCGATCGGTACAGCTCGGGCGTTCCTCAGAATCGGGTTCCAGATCCGGTTGAGCCTGAGGGTCTCCTCCTTTATATTMAAATTATCAGGATGTTTGTGGATCTCGATGGCTTCCCTGGTCAGTCTGTTATACTAGCATCAGTCAACGGCTTTATACATCCAGCACCGGAGATGGAAAGACCTCTGAAGAAGCTTGCCACTCATGCTAGAGAAACGTTAGGAAGCATTTCCAACCGACTATGGCATTTAGACTCGAATCAGGACAATAGCTCATCTTTTCTGTTACCAAGATTAAACCTTGAATTAAAAATAGAAGCCTGTACGCTATGATAATCGACATGGACAGACTAGAGGCATTTGAGATGTAAATATGCCGGAAAAAAATCAATAATGTGTCCCCAACTGAAAACATGGTTATTCAACATGTGCAGGAATATGAAGTTCACATGTACAACAAAATACGTCACCAAGACGCCAATAGATGGATAAGTGATAAGGGAGTTGTAAAATGCCCGCCCCGATCGCCAGATTTGACTCGTTTAGATTTTTTCTCCGCGGTAATCTAGAATGCTGAGTATACGATACGCAAACTGGCCATATGTACGACTTGGGCAATGTCAAGTTGTAAATGGCCTGCAATTTGACCTTGTTAGTTAGTTCATTGATGTTTTGTTTTATTTATTTATTTATAAACATGCTGTATAAACATTTTTCCAGTTGTGCCCTGTGTTTTACGCTAGATGATATAATGGTTGAATTCCATAGATAATAAGAGCTGGAGTGGCACAAAAAAAGCATATAGTTCTACTAAAAAAAAAAATTGATGACGTCATAGTAGGAGACGGATCTGTTTCAATCTTTCAAAAATATCTTAAGTAACCTGTTTCAGCGTTTTTTTTCCAATTTTTGTAAACCCTTATTACAAATTATATGCCTTACTTTATCGACACTAAGTATAGACTTACAATTACTGTTTGCTGTAAAGATTCTGTTAGAAATAGTAGCCTTACCCGTATAACTCTAAAACCATAAGTCAAAATGAAAACATTTTCTTCTTGTGCAGAAGACCTGCATCACAGGTAACTAATGCACCTAAAGGTGTTCATTGCTCTGTCTCAGCATACAATTCAAAGTATAAAACCAATTCCACGCCTTAACGGACGTGGGAATACTTCTGTGCGGCTCTCGATTTGGTGTAAAAACACGCGTTCAAAGGGACTTGCGAAGCGTACGATCGCAACCTCTTGTGCAAAATTAACATAACGATTGAGTTGTAAACGAGATTTGTATGGGCTAATTGGTTTTCGTTATAGGCGTAGGCGCGCGTGTTTCGTTCCGATATAAATCTCCAGGCGCTTGACACATATTTTGTTGGGAGTTGAACACATGTTCAAAGATTCTTTGCAATGTTAGAGCTAAAACGATAGATTGTGTAATGTAGAAATAAAGATGCTAATAAAGGCTTATTCCCATTTTTTATGGGGTTTACTTACCCAAATTGTGTTTTTAGTGAATATATAACATATATTTCGAGCCCAATACTTAGAAGTATGTGAAGGAATATAAACATTCGAGACTCGAAGTTACGCACGTTTTTTACCACTCAAAAATTCTGTTTATTTTTAAATAGCAAATGCGCGTTAAAGGTTAAAATTAAATATACCTATAATAAAACAAATACTAACTAGGTATAAGGTTTCTAAAAAAAATCAAACTCAGGAGAGAACAAATAGTGATCTGCAACTATGACTTTAAAGCATTTTTAACAACTTTTTGTCAATTTTAATAACATAACCCCAAACCTTACAATAACTCTCAAATACGAGGCGCCGTTTGTGTCATTAATATTTTTACAAATAAGTACATTATTGTCATTATTAATATTTATTGGATGTTCAAAGTTTTTTCCTATTTACTACTTTTTAGGACGGAAATATAAAAGCATTCTTTAAGGGCAATGTGCCTGCCTGCATAAGTCGCACATCGCAATAAACAATATTCGTTATTTAGGGTTCACCTGACTTGGCTTCATCTGACTACTATCTATTTCCGATACCTAAACAAATTAAAAAGGTTTTATTCCAACAAACAAAAAACAAAATTATGGAAGCCGTACAAAACTGAAATCTGGGAAGAATTTTGTGAAAGATAGTTGAACTACAGGATCACTGTCTAAATATAATTAAATGATGATTAGTAAAAAAGTTTCATTTAAAAATTTTAGGTCTTTCCGTATTAGGCTAATGACTTTTTAATAACCCCTAGTATTTGTATTCCAATAATTTGTCAGATTTTACCAGATTGGTTAAGAGATTAAAGAATTATCCAAAATTTCTTTCAGTTGGCATTTCACAACAAATAATACCATGTTTATTTAATGATCAGAATACCATGAAGGCACACAAAAAGTTTAGTAGATACCAAGCAGCAAGCAATACATTTAATCAAAGCTATGCGGAGAAATAATAAATGCACTCATAAATAAATGGATGTAAGCTATTACCGTTCTTTGAATATTGAGACAACGCTATTACAGCACCACATGTTTGGACATCTAGTGTCAAAACATAATTTAAATGTAGGTGAACCACAGTCACTTGTGATAGGCGTTCGATAACATCTGGAAAACTTAAAACCTGTAAAAACTAATTAAAAGTGCCACAGATAGAAGCGTGCTTTCTCACGTGTCGACAGGCTTTGATTTTACTTAATCTAACGACGTGATCGTTCAGATCATTAGATTTTGGTTGTGTTGCCAGGGTAATCGTAGTAGACAGAATGGTAATGAGCTGATCGTAATCTTGGGTTAGAGTAATTTGTAAGCACGATAATTAGGTCTGAGTACAGGTTCAAAAAAAGAACTGAAACAACTGAAATACACAATTTACTGGAACAGACTATACGTTGTAGGAAAATAGCTAACATTATTAACATTTTTAACTATCATGAGATTTAACATGTTGCAACATTTTACCATATTATTTCCGAAAGTTGCTAGACTTCGTCAGAGCTATAGCGAGTGTGAATTGTGTGAATATACTTACAAACTGAGAAATTAACTATGAATGGTAAACTGTTTCTTTTTCAATTATTTCGTTTAATGCCATAACATCAACACTTATAACGTAGATAAGTAAAATACACGCATTATATAATCTGGTATTTATGTGATTGCTACCCAGTTTTTTGAGACAATATAGGTAATTTACTAATATCTGAATCCTAAAATCTTCAAGCACACTTGTAAGTACAATAATAAATAAACAACTATATTGGTTCAAACAATTATTACAAGCAAATAAAGAACACAACTGAATGCAGAAATATGAGAACAAAAACGCAGAAATGTGGATGCTTGTCCCAGAATTGGAAAAATACTACAGATAACGAAAACAACTCAATTTTAAACCTTTAAATCGCAAAAAAAACCATAAAAGTAGTCAAATATGGGATTCTTTATTTGGAGTAGAGGGAGATACTAATACTTGCATGACAACTTTCGTGTAAAAGGATGTTCACCAAACAGCGCACAAATTCAAGGCAATGTCGATTTTACAATTAGACAACATAAGCAACTGTCTAGCAACACAGCGCACCTAACCGCCTGCTTGTTAGTAAAAAAACCTATTTTACAAGACTTTCATCAGCAGCATTGAAACGCGAGTAAAATGGATTATTTATTAACATTTAAATGGAATTATTTATGGTATACCCTCTTTATTATTTTGAAGAACAAGAAAAGCACTATGAGTGGTTCAATGGAAAAAATCATTTAGGCTTTGAAGATGTTCACAATCTGAATACTGGAAGTCAGTTCGATCAGCGGGTTGTTTATGTAGTATCATTTCTTTTCAGTTGCTTTGTAGGTATTCGGGGCGGTCAAAAATTTCTGTACATCAAACAATAGAAATTATTTAGGCATCGCGCATAGTCGAATTATTGTCAAAGTATGATCAGTTTTTAATAGTACACAATGAAGAGCACGGTTCCAGAAAAAGTATAAATCTAATGACAAAAAACAGCTGCAAATTGAATCAATACTTCCACATCCAATTGTCAAAATGACATTTACGTTTTTAATTTTTATACTATACGATTAGTAATTAGGTTTTGAGCATTTTTTCTCTCTACACATTTTTTCTAAGACAAACAGTTCTCGTGACATTAGCAAAAATATATACATTTTAAAAATCGTTTTTTTTCCAAATAACTCGAAATGTATTAGCAACAAAAAAATTACAAGAGTGCTTTCGAAAKTGTCAAAATTTTGGATAAATTTTCTAAGACACTTTTTGTGAGAAATTTTATTTCCTACCTGATGGCATTTTCATATATTGAATATATTAAATATATTCGGAGATATTTAAGAAAAACCGTTTTCTTAAGTGACGCTTTTTTGCTAATATCTTCTAAACAGTTTGCTCTACCGAAAATTTATAAGAACTAATAATACTCGCAGTTATACTACTAATGACATACTAAAACGAAAAAAATATAAAAAATAAAAATTTGCAAAAAGGGTAGTTACCCCCCAATTTCGCCCCCTTCCCAATACCCTACTTACTTAGATTTATACGTGTACCAAAATTCAAGTTCATATATTAAGTCTTTCGAAAGTTATCGTGTCCACAAACAATACCACAGACACACAGACGCACAGACACAGACAAGAAATTTGTTTTTGCTCAAATTTTGTTCTTTTGCGTTTTCGACCATTTTAAAGCGACTGAGCAAATAAAAAATTTTGAAAATTATTTTCGCGATACAATACTTCCCATCCGCTGGATGTGGAAGTAACGGACTGGAGAGTATTCTTGATGAAATAAAAAGTTGAGAAATACTATTCACTGATCAACGATTCGACACCAGTCATTATTTTTTATGAAAKTTATCTCTAATACAGGCTAATACAGGTCATAAAGCAGAGAGAGGCTGACTGACTTTTTGATACATTTAAACTATGTACATCCCCGCATCCAGTTTACCATGGAGCAGAAAAATAATTGCCAACCGGCTATTCTTGATGTGCTGGCCACCAGCAAGGAGAATGGTGGTTTAGGTCACTCAGTTTACAGGAAACCAATGCACACCAATTGATACCTACATAAAAGCTCTAAGCAAGCCAGGAGCGTGCAGTTATTAGACCCTTAACACCATGCCACTAACATGTGTGAACCAAAAGTACTACATTAAGAACTTGAACACCTGGACTGGGCCTTTCATCAAATGGTTATACACAACAAGAAATTAATAGAGCAACGCGTCCTATTATAACCACCGCTACAGTGTCGCAACCGTTGCACAATTTTGGCTTTGCTCTTCTACTGTACATAAAAAAGGACACTGATAGAATTGGCAGAATCTTGAAGAAGCATAACATTAAGACCACATGCAAACTAACTAATAAAGTTAGTCAACTACTTCGTCCAGTCAAAGACTCTAGGAAGCCACTTTCAATCCCAGGAGTTTATCGAATACCTGGCTCATGTGGTTCAGTTTACATCGGAACTACACAATAAAGCGTTAACGCCCGTATTGATGAACACGAAAAATGTTGCCGCTTACTACAKACCGAGAAATCTGCCGTCGCAGATGGTAGCCACCATATTAAATTTAACAAAGCCCATTATCATCCAAGGATGCACATAGAGGCCATTGAGATTTACAAAAACCTGCCTAATGTTAATAAAAGGGAAGAGGGTATCACAGTTAATCGTTCTTAGTATTCAGTTTTACGCAACTGCCGTAGGTAACCTCTGGAGAGATTACCATTCGACGACACAGCCATTCTTGATCTGCTTATATCTTCGCAGACGGCATCAGTCTACAACTGTCATTGAGCAGCCAAGGAGATCGCACCTTTAGGCTTTGCTTAGGACAAACTATAGATAATGTTCTCCGAAAATGAAACATTTGGAAGTAAAAGAAACTCTAATGAACTATGTTTATTACAATACTATACAGGGTTCTGTAAATGATTCATGCATCTAGGGCGCTTGTGTAAATTATCTATTAAATCAATTTGCCGCCGCTCAGGAAAGTGACGTATACTTGTCATCTACCGATTTTTCAATTATTTGATATATTTTAATATGAGAAAACGCCTGGGAGTGTGTATTTTCAACATATCCTTTAGAATTCAGAATTCAGAAAGCAACGCTGCCCGCGTTGCATGAATCATTTATAGAAGCCCTGTATAGCTGATTATGTTTACAAGAGGTACTTGAAGTACGTCGTTTTCGTTAAGCGTTTGGTTTGTAGTAATGTAGTTGGATTAAGGATTAGTGTTTCTAACATTGATACTAACCAGGGAAGTGTATCGAAACTTTTTAACTAATTACATGGTCACTACGATCTACGAAACTAAAGTATTTGCACTTTTGCTTACATGGTCGCTGAWAATATACGTTTGCACGACTTCAGTGGGAATGATGAAGAGATTATTAGATTAATGTGTCTTGGTGACAGTTTTGGCAGTTGTAGATTAAGAAACTGACGTTTAAATTTAGGAATACCTTACAAAAACGACTCCTCAAAAATCAAGGAAATATTCTTAAAATGACACTAGTATAATCTGCTCTTGAATTTTAACCGCATGCTTAGCAAACACCTGTAATAAAGCTGGAAAGGTCCAGAAAAACGAAAACAATAACGTATGTTGTTTTGGAAATATCGTGCACTTGTTCAAGTTTTACGTCATTCTCTTGTTCCGAAGCCCTTAATTTTTATTCAGTTCGTGTTCACGTATCTATATCCGACGTTCGTTATAACAACATTGTAACATATTGATGAGAGAGACCACCCAGACCCGGCTAGAACCCGCGGTAACAGCATGTTTTATTTATGCTACTATTAAATCTGGCCAGCGTAATCGCTGAAAACTTGTCCTGAAAGTCAGCCCACGCCGGTCGCGTTAAGATTCGTGTAATCAACATAATTAGCGAAGTGAACGAATTCGCACACGCTAAAGCCGATTCGAGTTTTCATTTAGATTAGCCAAGATGATTTATGTGGCGGATTAGAAAAAGAAGATCGCCGATTATAGCTGCTGACCACTTCGGACTGCTAATTATAGTCGGGGCCTAATTGAAACGCAATGACAGTTCCAGATGTGTCGCAAGGAATGCCGCGCCTTATATGTGCTTTATTTCAACTGAGTGAGCATATCTTATAAAGTATTGTCGAGATTTTCACTGATCTTTATCAGTTTAATTATCGCTGCTAGGCGGTTGAACGTTGCGACAAAGTAAAAGAAGTAGGACTTGCTATTGGGTAAATGGAATAACACGTGCCCGCGGTATGATGGAAAACATTTATGAGCCCGAGCAAAGTTTAGGTAACGATTATAGCGAAAACAAAAGGCATATTTTTTGTCCTTTAACTGTATTTAACCCCACAATTCCTTTATTATTCTTGCCATAGTGACTGACATAGACATAAAAACACCCAGTAATAATCCTTCGATTTTGAGAAAGTAAACCATTAAAGAACAAGTATCGGCCAATAATAACCCAAAAAGAAACTACACTGATTAAAACGAAAAAGGTGCCGCATCTAAAAATGTTTATAGATTTAATGGGTATAATTAATTGGTTTATTTATTTATCTTAAACTGCTCTCTAATAATCTAAGTACAAAGATGTTATACTTTACTCCTATTGTTTAGAGAAAAAAAATAAAAAATGTAATAATGTGCGATTAAACGCTTTATCGTTTTATTAAAAGTGTTAATGAAACAGCAGAAATTTACAGTTGATAACCTGTATGACCCCCTCTAGCTCGTAAAACTTCTGCATAACGCCGGGGCATACTTTCAATTGAATTTCTTACAACATTAGGAGCCACAGCTACTCCCATTCGTCCAAGAATATTTCTTCAACGTGTTGAAGGTTCTGGATTGGCTGGTGTTCCTCTAATCGTTGTCCAAGTAGGTCCCAGACGTGCTCAATTGGATTAAAGTCCGGGCTGCTTTCAATTTTATGGATATTGAAAAATTTTTGCGCTATTTGGGCGATGTGTGGGCGGGCATTATCTTGCTGCAGTACAAATTCTGTGTGCCCATTTAAAGTTATTCCACCCAAAATCATAATCAACCCTCCTTCAAAAGAAACCCTTTCTTCTACGTAGAGTACCATAACGTTCCCCTGGGCGTCTCCAGACTCGAACTCTTCGTCAACGTGGTTCAAACAGAATCTGGATTCGTCAATAAACAAAACGTTGCTCCACTACTGTAAATTCCATTGAACATGTTCTTCAGCAAACAACCTTCCTTCTCTGCGATGCTGAGGGGTTAAAGGAGGCATAGCTGGACTTTTTGCCCTAAACTGACCTTCGCAAAGTCTGTTCTGGTTCTGGTTCGTGTGGTCTCTACCGGACGATTTTGGAGCATTATAGCAGTAGTTCCGCGGTCTCAGGTAGCCCAAAGGCGGACTAAACGGTCTTCTCGCTCGGAAATCGCACTTTCACGACGCGGGAAATGTTGTTTTCTAACAATACCATAAATTTTATAACGTATCCAGGACCTATTTATGGCAGCACGGCTAGCATTTAAGATTCGGGCTACTTGTTGTCTCGAGTGGCCTTCTTGAATTTAAGTGTCGACCTGAGCAATCTCGGTTTCTGCTAGATACACTCTACACCTTTGAGATCTACCAAGTACACCAACATTCATGTTGCAGCAAAATTAAAGAAACAAGTGGATAACGCATTTATCTCTTGATATCAAGTTTGAACTTTTCCACTTTTGTGGTTCTAGTAAAAGGAACTGTTGATTGAAGGTTACAGTTTTTGCTACTAACTTGCAAAGCGGCTCTGATTTCCTCCTATGGTATCTTTCTGTACAGCATCGTATCGGTTAAATATGTGGAGGACAGGGTGACTTTAGAAATCTTCTACCCATATTGTCCCAGACACGTTCGAAATTTTGGTGGTCAAGGCAACGAACTGACGCTGCTTTATTCAACGTAATGCAAAGTAACTCTGTCTACATAATGTGGGCGTGGAGGTCCTGAGATTCGAAAACGTGTGGTTCCACTACTTCGTAGATGCAACACGGGTAGTACAGACTACTTAACGAATGATATTCTTGGCTTGAAACTTCCAGAACTCGAGTGGAAAATGATCTCAAAAACATTCCTGGGCAAAGTTAAATCGAGTATATTTAAATGCCTAGTCTGGTCATCGGATTTCACACRACTTGGTTTCTTTTCGAGGATTTGCATAGACGACGGAATGTACGCTACGACACCCCCAAAATAAGCAACGTATGGTTTCTTTTCAAAGCTACAAAAGCGATATGGATCATCTTGAATTCGCTTGACAAATGACTTTGACCTTTTTATCCAATTTAAAGTGGCTATGACACTGGCATTTCATTCATTTAGAATCAACTGAAAATTGAACAGAAATTCTAATGTTCTTGGATTTGTATTATATACTTTCCATTACATAAACAACCGTGGTAGAACGGTTGCAAATTGCGTGCAATTAGGTGAAGTCCCAACAAAAAGAAACCTTCCAGTGATTATAGTTATTTATGTTGATGACATTCTTGTGATGTGTCAAGATCCCGGAACGATCACAGATTTCTGGTAACCGATAGGCAAATTCATTTGAAGTTCATTCATTGAACATCGGGGAACTGAAACGTTGCCTAGGAATGGATTTCTAACGAAGCGAGGATGGAATTTCAACTCATCAGAGAATGTACATTGTGGATGTGTGTCCACTCCGCTGGKGACAGGGATGAAGTTAATCKAGGTTGAGCCATGGCGCGACGCAGATAGAGAGAAACTACCCTACCGAACTTTAGTGGGGTGCTTACTATATCCGTCAGTGGCTACTCGTCCAGACATGACCCACGTATCGAATTAAACGACTGTTTCAACAAGACTCATCGGGACGCAGCATAAAGAGTGTTGCGTTAKCCGAAGGGCACTAGGGATCGAGGGCTATTCTACAGGAGGCAAAACATTCCGTTGCTTGGTTAAGCTGATGTAGACTGGGGAGAGTCAATAGAAGATCGACGCTCCTTTACGGGATATGCCATCGCTTGGGATTCCACGAAGCAACCCTATCAACCACGTAAGCCAAGTACATGGCTCTGCGTGAGGCAGCAAAGGAAGCCATACATTTCGCAAGTGGACAGTGTCAAATGCGTAAAGATATTAAACGACAATATGAGTACGCAGAGATTGGCAAGCTTTCCAGTGTACCATGCGCGAAGGAAGCATATTGACATTAGACCCCATTTTCTGGGTGAGACTGTCGAATCGGGTCAAGTAACCATTCAACACGTGGTGACCAACAGCATGCTTGCAGAAGTGCTCACAAAAGCTCTACCGAGAGCAAAACACGAGTGTGCGTTGACCTTTTGGAGTTAGTGAAGATTTTGACAGAGGACAAAGGACAGAGGGTTGTCTCGAGGACGCCTTTTATGCTTTTGTCAACAAGTTGTTTTTTCTGCCAGTCGTTATCGAGCTATACTCGAGTAACAATAATGTGTATTCTCTTTCGTTCAATAGATACCTATTTACTTTTCCTAAACGTTCTTTTGTTCAATTTGCTTTTGCAAATAGGTTATAGGCCCAGTTCTTTGGATTCTGGGTCTACCCGGACACCGTCTATCTGTCACGACCTGGTGCATGGTCTGTTTACAGAATCGGCAAATGTGAAAGATGTCCCTCGCCTAACAGATGAGAACATCTAATTAAATGTACTGCTTGAAGTAGTAAATAATCCTAAAATCTGCTCCAGGCCGTGTACCACAAACACAAATGCGGACGACACACTAGGTAATGGCCTCAAAAAAAAAACGCAAACATAATTTCCTACGGCCATATTATCTCGAGTAAAATTTTATTGAAAAGCGATATCTAGATTTTTTATAGTTTGATCTGATCACGGCATTAACAGTTCTGTAGGAATCGAATATTTATTTAACATCATGGATTTATAAGAGACCTGAATGCTTGGAAGATCTGAAACAGAGCACTAGCATGGAAATGCAAAACCTGGATCCCGATATTGCTAAACTTACAATTCAAAGTGTGCACGCACGTACTAGTCAGTGCTAAATTGCTAATTAGCGACAATTTGAACACACGTGTTAACAGTTAAAAAATAAAATCTTCGCAGATGACGATAACAAGATACCAATGTTAAGATTGCTTAAGTTTGGGTATTCGGACGGAATGGACACTTACCTTTCAAAGAGCTCTACGTTTATTTCTTGAAATTGGAGACTAAAAGTAAAAAGAAATCAGCAAAGCTGTTATGGGTAAGGAATTTTCACCAAAAATATGCCACTTAATAAAGTCTATAACGCATAGTTCAAGGGGCGTCATGGTTATTGCCACTACTCCCATGTTTAGCATATAATAAAACAAAAAGATATTTCTGCTGCTGATTAATTATAGACTTGCCAGTCATCAGGCAATTACGCATCTCCCATTATAATTTTTACGCTCTTCTAACCATAATTTTAATTTTGCTATTGAAATTCCTCTACCTCAGATTGCCAGTAAAAAAAGAATCGCACAGATTGTTACAAAGTCCACGCAGTTATGATGTAATCGAACATCAGTCCACGCCGAAATGCATCTGCATATTTATGACAGCTATATGTGTATACAATGTTCGTACTAGTGCTGTGAATAGGCATGTAGAGCTCATTGTAATAATTGTTTATGCGACAGACGAGCTAATGACGCAAATTAACGAAAAAACTACACGACACGTTCTCGTGTAGTAACGCGATGATACAACACGCTTTCCCACATAATAAATATTTCAATGTGTGTGAAAATGTTACTGTTATACTATGACATTATCGCAAATGTATTATAATATTATACATGTATGTATCGGTCCTGTGCCTACGCTGGTCGATGGAACGAGGTCTAAAAAGTATTCTGATGTATTGGCAACAACTGTTGCAAATTCCAACTGTGGGTAGTGGTTCTGTTAGCGATTAAAATGGGATTCATTTGTATCATCGTTATTTCATTAGATTTAGCTGTAACAACATATAAATTCGCCTATGACATACCAAGTGACATGCTGTTTACTCCTTTGCAATATTAGATAAAATTAAATGTGGATGTTTTTCTTTGTGGAAGTTTTAAAACGCTCTAACTATAAAAAATCTACATACTATAGGTTTGGATGATCCAGTAAATCTAACAGGATGTAAACATAGATATCGAAGAAGTTATCAAAAATATTTACTACAAATTTAAAAGCAAATTTTATATTTTTTACAAGTAATTAGTAAGTTTAGTACAATATATTAATCAGAAACGTGTTATTAAGATATATGTAAATTACTATTTAAGCTGCTCTTACACTTAACTTTAGTTTTATTTGTTATGGAATCTTTTGCGAAATACTTTAAAATTATTGATGAACTACTTTACCTATTGAACGAATTCAATATCGTCATTTATACTTTTCTTTGCTGGTTATAACTATATTATAGGCAGCGGAGGAGGATCAAATCCCGTTTTCGAAGGCAAATCAGCAGGAAGCAGACTATTTTATTTCATATCGAGTAGGTGCCACACAAGTAAATTTAATAAAGATATGTAAAGTCAACTACACTCTAGTGTATTAACTGATAAACTTAGAATGTATAATACATCATAATATTATGATAACAAAAAACTATTAACAAATGCACGACTACTATTAAAAAAATTTTCTATGACGTTCTTGCACATACTTATTTGACTGTTACGGCTTATTACACCACTATCGTATTTAAGGTGTTGTTTTGGATTGTGTTTGTGAAATACGTCCAGTTAAAAAAACGTAGTAAGAGATTTAATTTGTAGCTATTGGCGCATATTTTGCAGCGACTTTAATATAAATGAAATATATTTGTCAATTACATTGCCTTTTGTTTTGCAAAACATTATTAATGATAATTTGAGGTCATTTTGTGAAATTGTGGAATAAAACGTCAAACTTGCGGGTGTATCAAAGATACAGCCACCAGGGATTATTTTATATGAACAGTGACAAATTTAATTGATTAACCGATATTGATAGAAAAATTTACCGCACGCTTTCGGCTACTAGGATAGATTTCTGTTATCCTGTACCATCTTAAGTTGATATGGCATTTGATAAACCCTGCAGAAGGGATTCAAGTAGAGCAACGAAATAGGATAAAAAAAACACGACATGATGAGTGTCGTAACGTTTCAGACTTTCGAGCTACGGAGCGTAATTATTTGTGGCATCCAAACGTTCAGTATTATCAAATATGTTTGTACCGCTATTAGAATGAAGATGCACTTTATATGTAATTATGCCAAATCACAGTGGCAATGATGAAGATGTGTGATATGTGAAACATAAGTTGGGACTTAATATTTGAGCTCAATGTCACAAATAAATGATATTTTTCAGTCTCCACAAACAAACACGCTAATATTTAACAGGGTAAACTAAAGCCTTACACAATTAAGTTGCTGTCTAGAAGTGTCCAACAAATAATTCAATTATTATTTACACAAATGTAGATTATCTAATCTCATTTGTTAATTAAAGTTGGTATGGTTTAAAATGTATTACAGAAATTAGTTCATTCCTTATTCAGCCAAAGCTCGGGATATAAACCTAATAAATTATCAAAAAAACGGAGACATCTCTGATGATTATTAAAAAGTTGCTACAGGAAACAACAGAAGTCGTGTTAGATAACTGAAAACTTCAGTGAATAAGTGTTTGCATTTCTTATTATAATTATGGTTTTGGTAAATTACATAAAATCGGTAGCTGTGTTCAGAATAGCAAAAACCTGGTTGGTATTACCATTTTTTTAAACTTTTCTTCAGGTATCTATGTGTACTTTACCGTAATTAACTAAAAATCATCAGAATATCACCCTCCTCTATATTTATGATTTTTGGTTTAAAATATTTTAAAAGCTATGTTACTATGTGAAATAGTTGCACAGCCCACCGATATAATATGAAATACGAATGATGGTACGAAAGCTGATTAGAAGCGCATTCATTTATGAACACCAAAGCATTTTAGGATCCTTGTGTTTTGTGTCTAAAAATCGCCAGGAATTCTTCCTATACTTATTTTGTACTAAGACAGGATACCTAATTGTMACAAATTATTTGAAACAAATAGGCGATGCTTTACTGTATATAGGTACTGAAAAAAAGTATAGAATTTACTACTAAATTGAGCACCGTCAAATTATTTCTTGTTCCTCATCTCAAAAAGCATTTTAAAGTGAAATGATTTTCGACAAGTAATACTGAGGGCGATATACAGCTTTGAAAAGTGGTTTACAGAATAATATAGGGCAGAGAATTTTTGTACAGCTTAAAGTTATTTTATGGTTAAAAATATAACCATTATGCGAGAATGTGCTAAATTAATGAAATTTTGTTTTGAGATATTTTGGATGATATAATCTAACTCAAACACTAAGTGAAATCTTAACGAAATTCTTTTGACGTATTTTTGTTAACAACTTCCTGAAATAGGCTTTCCACTCACGATTGAACATAATGATCACTTACTGATGCATCCCGAAAATGAGAAATTTTAACAAAACGTCACATTTCATAATCGCTGCAACCCCCAGAAAGCCTCATCCATTTGGACAATATACCTTCCGTAATCACTTCACTGCACCGATATCAAAATCAGAACCCTTTCATTCACAATTTCGCGATCACTTCACGCATTCGCGAGACCTATCGCTGAGATTTGGTCCACTCCAGAGCGAGTATGAGATCGTACTAAGCCAACCCACACGAATACGTTGTCCAGCCTACCGGCATTCAGCATTATACGCGTACTCTAAGGATAAGGTACCTTTGGTTGTTTCAGCGAGCCATCCGGTTATGATTTAATAGCAGGTTAGCAGGGGTTTTATTAAAAGTCGATTTAAAAATGATCGTGTGGCTTTTGGTTTATTCGAGTGCTGCAGTTTAAAGATCGACAGTCCCAAAGGTATTTCTAGCATACACAAAAACTGACGATAAGTAATAAGAAGTGACTTATTAAAAAGTTTCTTGGTTGACTTTACCATCTTTCTTAGTGTCCTTCGCAACCAAAAATTATTAACGTGACTGCTGCGTTCCAAATTGCAAAAAAAATAATTATTTCGACGACGTATATTATTAAACTTCTCCCAGTCTTCTAAGGTTATATTGCAACAGTAAAATATTTTAACCTTCAATAATGAGGGATTACTTATTTCAGGTTCCTTTAGAAAATATCCCCAAATAGCTCGTAAGTTACTCCCAGTATGTTTTATGGCCTTCAGATGCCCTATTGAGGGTAGGCCGCTACGGCAGCTCGAATTTCGGCGGCAAACGGGCGGGGTTCTGAGATCTTATATATTTATTTAAATTTTGTTCAAAAGAATATTTGAAACCAGCAAAATTATTATTAAAAAAGGGCGCCACCAGCTTTCACTTTATAATTAAATTTTGAAAAAAGGTCAAAAGCTGGAAATGCCTAGTTTTTAATAAAACGACTATTGGAGGGGAATTATCTCTATTAAAAATTTGTGCAATTTAAATTTCATCAAGTACAATTTATAATAAATTTATGTTTTACATTATCACTGAACTTAGGTCTAACGGGATCGAATTTAACAATAGTAAGAGTGATGCCTTGCCGCAAAGCTTTGCTTCAGTTCACATGCGTTTTGAAAAAATGTATAGAATTTATGAATTAAATGTTACGTATAAAAGTAAGAATTTAGGATGGCAATGCCATCTGTCAGCATTACACTGACATGATGACAAAGCCACCTAGCTGCCTTAACGGGTACTACTTCCTAAAGGAAGTGACCTGTAGCCTGACAAATTGGCATGCAACTGCATACTTCAATTTGACAGCAGGCCCCCACGGCACTTTTTGCTAACGGGCAAGAACCAACATACATTAAAATGCATGTCTATGCTGTGCTGTCTACACCTTAACCAACTGCAGATAGTACTAAACTGCACTGATGAGCTGTAATGACAGCGAAATAGTACTATCTGCAGTTGGTTAAGGTGTAGACAGCACAGCATAGACATGCATTTTAATGTTACGTATAAAGTTTATTAAATGCAGTTTTTGAAAAAAAGTGATTGAAATGGTACACTTAGCTGCCCACGCCAGCGGCCAAGGATGGTCCGTGCTCTTTCAGGCTACTTCGGTGTGCCGCGCCATACTACTTGAAGTTATCACGGTCCCCTTCAAAACGTTGTAACGGCTTTCCCCTTTCAGGTAGGTACACATTAGCTGGTTCGAAATTTGGCTGTTTAACGAATTTAATTCGCCTATTTGACAGTAGTATGTCTGCAGTCCCACCTTAGAACCCTAACGTAATTATGAAATTGGCGTTAGTAAATAAAAGATATAAATAAAATTTAGACAATGCGTCGTTCTTATTGAGGGTTACTTCTGTTTCGGCTTCAAAACAAGGCTGGTGTGCACAGATCTCAAATGTACCTCTGAATTTAAATTAAAAGGTAAGTATTTACACGAAGCTAGCGCACTCGTCAAGCGGTTCTTCCAGAATGCCTTCGTACGCGATGGAGTGCTAAATTTTATCGGGCAACAAAAAAACTGCTGAAGGATTCTCTCGCGATAATTATACTGAATCTTGTGCGTTTGATTAGGTTTTAAGAACTTTTAATAAGAATGCATAATAGATGTTATAAGAGAAAAAAAACACGTTAATTGTCCATATATTGAGATAAATTTATTAGCTTTAAAATTATTTATACTAAATCACTATCACTAATATTTCCAAGAAATTCCCTGTTACTATCCGAATCAGAATTTAAATTAATTATTAAAACTGTTCAACCTGAAGATGTTTTCAAATTTAATAACATCCTTTTCACAATATATCAACATCCACCACTCTAGCAGGTATTATTGTGCCTCCTAATAGATCACTCCAAATAAGTTTAATAGGACTGAGACTGCAGTAGTAATGAGGCAGTTCGCTAAGTTATATCCTTATTTTTGCAATTTCATCGATCCTGTATTGCTGAGGAATCTTTAATCCTGCCTAACAAGTCTTCTTTGGAGGCTTAGTTGGGCACTTCAATGTTATTTATGCTCATATCACTTGCGCCTTGGTAGTGTAGTGGTATGCACGTTGGAGCGCCATTCCAGAGGTCCGAGTTCGATTCTCGACCAAAGCTAAATCTTTTCTATTCATATAGCCTGCTTCACCATTTAAAGTATACGTATATAAATGAATGGTAGGGCCACAGGCTGCAGTAAATCCATTGTGAGGCGATTGACTTTTACACAAACGGACTCCCAATATATCCCAATTATGTATTTCAACTTTTTTCGTTTTATTTAGTAAAACTTATGATCATTAAAATATCCTTCAATACTCCCTTTCGATTTTCGAGCCTAAGTTGCTTTTTTTCTCTTCAAGGATACTTAGTCCATCGATATCTGCCTTAGATATAACTATTTTCTTTCACAATAAAGTTGCAAAGAACAGTTGCCCTTGAATGACAATAAGTGAAAATCTAACGAAAGCTTGTAGTTTGTTACTAGTAGGTACCTTTACGCCAATTAGCACCGGCGTATCATTTCATGTTCCTGATTTTATCAAAATGAACAAAACTGCATTAAAACCTGTAACAAAATGTTTGTATAGAAAAAACCATCAGCGTAAATATGGTAGAAGCTGCTCTGGGGTTTCATACCAGGTCTTCAAGAAATAGTCCTGCAAATTAGCACCAGTTCAGAAGCCCCAACAAAATACTAAGGAACATAATTTAATTAGTCCATGGCATGGTGTTGAATAACAAAGGAATTACAGTCAAATTTATACCAGAGAGATGTAGGATTTCTTCTGGAAACCTCATACAAATTTTTCGCGAGCAATTGTGTATCAAAAAGTCGCTGCACGTTGGATTCCAAACATGATGATGTCGAAAATAATTATTTGTATCCATCAAACATAACGTCAGGTATGATAAGTTGCGTGTCTGATACGATGATTCTAAATGGTCTTTATCAATATAATCATGTTCAGTTGTAAGGAAGGCTTTGAGATAATCATGTATGTTTAAAAACATTACATGCAGTGTTTACACCAACGCTGTGGTTTACACTAGCATCATAAACAAATAACACAAAACCAGATGACAGCTTAATTGATGAACAATTCATGTAACAATGAAGATCAGAATGTACGATCCATTACAAAATCTAACAATTGTGTCAGCAATTTACTCTCGTGCCATTTTATGAAGTCACACGGTTTATTTTTGATATTTTGATAGGTACCTGAAGTTGGAAAGTTCATGAGTGTAGAATAATTTTTGGAAATATCTTCTACATTACGTAACCTGTTATGAAAATGCTTTTCCAACAACAAAAATAACACCACTACCCAAGAACGAATCAAAAAGCAAACGTGCATTTGAGAAACAACAGAATTAAAAAAAAGTTCAAAAATTTTTCCATAAATGCCAGCCTATATAGTTAGTTGTGAATAGGTGTCTAATCTCAGCTGAGGAAATCGTAAAATAATATGTGTTGCTATATAATTATATCGTTGTTAGGACTATGTCGTCAGGTGAACTGCTGAACTATGCCTGTGGCCAAATGCAATATAAGTCTTGAGATTCTGCAAAGTAACTACAACAATTTTATATGGGCTGTTTATGGATACAGTATAACGGAAGGGTTGAAAGTTTTTCTTCTTGCGCTTTTCATCATACGAGTAGTAATTCTTTCACAAGCTTTACTGCATTTATTTACGAGCGATGAAGGAAGGTTTTCAATTAGTAATATTAAATATTACTAACTGAAATTTTCTTATAAGACTTCCACCCCATTGACCTCCTCATTGAACGTAATATGTACAAATTTTAGTACAACAACCGCTTTTTAAGAAAATAAATAGCATCTTATACTTGAGTCGTAAGAATGAATTCCCTCAACATATTTACCGCTTCATAGATAGAACAAATTATACTTGACATATTTCCAAAACGTTTAAATTATGTTTGTGTTTGATTTCGTTTTCCCTGATTCATAAGCGTTTGTAGGTTATGTCGTCGATATGGGAAAATAAATTAATTTTAGATATTAATAATTAACAATTTAATTGAGACGTTTCGGAAGCGGCCGCTTCCATCTTCAAGTCATACATTAACAATGATGTGTGAGAGGTCCGCTACACCATTACATTTGATGCACACCTCAAACACACCACAAATTATGTGTCCTTTACATGGTAATTACTGTCACATGTTTATAACTAATATGTTAACATTTATTAAAATTCGTATTTTGTCACGGCATGTGACAATGTCATGATGTCAAACACAGTGCAATAACTCTTCCTGTTTGACATCATGACTGTCACATGTAGTGACAAAATACGAATTTTAATAAATGTTAACATATTAGTTATAAACATGTGACACTAATTACCATGTAAAGGACACATAGTTTGTGGTGTGTTTGAGGTGTGCATCAAATGTAATGGTGTAGCGGACCTCTCACACATCATTGTTAATGTATGACTTGAAGATGGAAGCGGCCGCTTCCGAAACGTCTCAATTAAATTGTTAATTATTAATATCTAAAATTAATTTATTTTCCCATATCCACGACATAACCTACAAACGTTTAAATTATTATATGCAGTTTCACAAAAACTGTAAAACCATTCAAATTTGACGTTCCTCAATCTGATGCTGATTACCATACAAAATATTCCACAATWGCGMAAATTACATTCAACTTTAATTAACGGCACGCTATCTCATCCCAAATGACGTAAATCCGAAACATCCACGTCAATTACACTCCAAACAACAGAATCACGATCCTGTTGCGAATGCAGCGACATCAACTTCAGCTCCAATTTGCCTAAGATACGGTCGCTATTTCTTCACGGCGGAGTCAATTCATAAAACGGCTCCGCAAGATCGTTGCATCCGATAAAGTGGAAACCTAACAGGACGAATAAATTACCGGTACGGACGCAGTATATAACGCACAGAGCTATAGTAACAAATCGCTACGTGGGGCCCGTTGGACGCAACAGATCGGATCTGGAAAATTTCGAAACGTCTAATGATCGCGGGCTTAAATGATGAATTGGCTTGTTAGGAGTGAGAAATGGTTAGAATGTAGGGTACAAAAATGAGCTGTGTTTGGACAGATGTTTTGGATGTGCTTTGAGACTAACGTGAGAACAGACGCGCGTTTGATGGATGAAAGGAGAAGCGGTAGTTGAAATAAGAGCGGCGTCTCGCAATTGAAAAGGTGGAGAACTGCATACTTCACTTCACATAGTGAAGCCATCTACTGATGTTGACTTCCTTATATTCAAAGGACCTGGTGGAAGCCTTTTTCTTGGCATAGGCACTTGGACAGCGTGCATGTTCTATCTATGTTTCTATAGAGATACCTCTTGCAGCTGACCATTTATTGGTAGGAACCATCCGCAGTTACGCTCCTCTCATGTCGTAATCATCTAGATCATCAGCCTGGTTAACGTTCAGAGCTGGAATATATAGCTCACCTGAAGAAGTCAATGCTGCGAGCTTTGCTACTAGCGCACACAATATGGATACTCCACCTAAAAAAACCACCTGTCGTATTCATCATTTTTAGAAGAAGTTGTACATTATTGGTTTTCTACTCCTGAAGTCTATTTTCCATTATCACATTTGCGTGCAAAATAAACGGCTTAGTGCCTTAACATATAAGTACCTAGTGCTGTAAGGTCCATTTTCGCATATCAACATTCAATTATCACAGCGCAAGCGATAACGTATTTAATACTGCACCCACTGGCATGGAAACCAACAAAAAGGCAGACCTTTGCCAATTTCTTCGTCGTGTCCACACACTTCTACCTACCTATAGAAGATATTTTGTTTAAATCGTTAACCAACGGTTTGGCATTTGACAAAGTAGCTGACAGCTGTTGACTTGTTGAAGAAGAACTGTTCTTGGTTCTATTATGTTATGCAAATGGCAATTTGTGGTGTTGTTAGTAGTTGGGCAACATACCGAAAGGATGGAATTTCTGCATTTATATGGCATGCCCTCTATGATTTGAAATTAGTGCGACAAAACCAGGCAACTTAGCTATCGCGAATAAAACGGCCTGGGCTGTTTAAATTAACAAACTCCAGAGACATGAAACTCTGCAACAAATACTTTATTTCTGATAAATGGTAACACCCAGTATATGAAGGCTAGCTTTGAGGTTGATATAATTATTCAACAAATCTCTGAACCTCACTTCAAGTCAAATCCTCCGCATAATACAAGTTTAGTCTTATACTTATCCGCATCTACACCACATAATAATCGCGAATAATTAGCTAAAAATGTATATTCACAAAACAAACTTTGATTTACGTAACGTGTAGCTTCATCAATATGGCCGTCTTTCGCAGCAGTTTGCGTATACCATCTGCTAGATGACGCTCTCGCCGATACCACCTATACCACTATTTACGGAACTTTAAAGTTACGTCATCAATGACGTATTTATATTGCCATCCTAAGATACCCGTGAGCACAAGGCAGAGAGAATGACATAATTGGTTTTAAGTTTCCATCAATGTACAATGTTGTCAAATATATTTCGTTCCTAGATTTAATGTTGATAGAGACAGTTGCACCAACAAGACACGTTTTTCACTGTCAATGCGTGTATACGACAATTTTCGGTGTATGAACAACATGACACAACTGAACTACATACCTGTAACTACAATACAACGTATAATATTACCAGGTATTAAGAGTGCATTTTGACACGTCCATGTGTCAGTGTCAGTCTTGACGMTAAACTTCATATAGCTTGGTTGTCACCCAGCCTGTACACCTGGCAACAATGAAGACAAGTAACTGCATACTAATTGATGACGTAACTTTAAAGTTCTGTGAACAGCGGTATACCTTATACAGGAAAAAACTAAGAGTTTTGTGAGATAAACATATTTTCAAAGACGGCAGATTTCAGGTTGTACCCGAACTAGGTATTAACTACGTTATTTTGAATGAAATACCCCGTTTATTATTGAATTTACAATTTTGTACTGAAAATAAATGCCAGTTTTTTAATATTACATTTGGTCTAACCACCTCCATTCCGGAGCTCTTTCACGTTTTGTGCAAAATTTTACATTTTCAGTGTTTGGCACCATTTTGAAAACCTCCGAAGCGAAAGCACTGAGCGGGATACGATTTCCGCAATTCTCTTCTTAAAAGAATAGCCTACTTTTTTCAGATGTTACACAGGTACATTCTATTAAATTTTTGCTAATTCAAACATGTATAACTAGTTTTTTTTTTAATGAAAGATACACCAATTGTCATTTCATTGTGGCATTAACTTATCGTTTGTGTGGATTAGTGATTCGCGTCCAAAATTAGAATAGGTATTGAAAGGCGTATTCGCAAGAAGAATTAATTGACATGATTTATTGCTTGGGTAACGCATAAGGAAATTCATTACTTACCCCAAGAATGTATGTGCAAAGCTTTACCGACAGCAGACATCCAAATTCAGTACTGGCTGTGTAAAATACGATATAAAAGAAAGTACAAAATCGGGGGTATATGAAGAAAACAGGGTCCTTGTAGATGCTGCTGTTGTACAAAGTACTCATTTAAGCAGCAGGGCAATAAGTAATATAATATAATAATAATAATAATAATAATAATAATATGCAAAGTTCAACACAGAAATGCTTTTTTGGTAATATTCTTTTTAGAGATAAAGCTACATTCATATCAGCAAAAAGGAAGTTTGATGCTGCAATCCATGATGATAGAAAAATATGGTGTTCTAATTAAAAAAAAATAGTTATTTATCTTCCAATTATTATTTATTAGCATCCATATATTTCGAGAAATATCCGAGATGGGCATCAAATACTGCAAGTGTCAAATAAAATGGTAAAACCCGTTTTATAATAGATATGAGCAGCTACCAGCGAGATAAAAACGGTAGGAGATAGGAAATATGGAGTGGGGGTAATAAGATTTGTAGATGGAATTGCGAAGACAGCCATATTGAGGTGTTGCTTTGCGTATGTTGAAAAAAGTATGTTTTGACATTTTTGGTAATAATGAGTGTTTAAATCCTAGATTTGAACATGTTGGTATAAATATATCGCATTTACCGACACTATTCATGATAATATTCTGTACAATTTCGAATAGCAAGTTGACCAATGCCCATATGCAGACGCCACTTCTGTCATAAATTTTCGTCTACTTGTCAATATGTCAATATGGTATTTCCTCTCTTCTTTTACTGCGTAGGTAGCAACATATAAAGGACAAGGTTTGTATCATAACATCTACACATTTTTTATTAGCACTCATCTATTTCTAACTATTCAAGAAGATATTTCTTCTACGTCATACTATACGCAAGACACGGACAAATCCAAAGAAATTTAATTCCGGATGTATAGCAATGCCTGAAGAACCTACTAAACGATCCTGATACCCATCCAAGTCATCACTATAATTCAAGGCGGTGAACGCCTTCATCCTGGAATGCAAGTGCACTTGCGCCTGTAACCAATAAATCTATCTGACGTGACACGACGCTGTACAAGCGCGAACTTTTTGCCTAATTTGACGGCAATTTAAGGTCTTACTCTCAAAATCGCTGACAATTCGTCGGCGAACAAAAAATACTTAATTCGCCCGCCATATACGGCTCCAGGAAATGGACGATAAAAGGGCCCAGATGGCCGCGCATAGACTTTTTTGCGTGTCCGATTTGCATAAACCGGATTAGCAATTTATATGCTGCCACCAATCGTAGCTGTAATTAAAAGGCATAGCGCATCGTATTAATCTATGTGGCAATTACTTTAATTGATTTTATTGCAGGACGCATTTCCCAGAAGTAAACTAGTTTTAAATTAATTAGCTCGCATCTTAATGAGCTCATTGGACGGTCAATGCAGTGAAGGGAATGGTCATAGTAAACAGCGTTCCGTAAAATTAGATGGGAGATTTCAGGTTACAAGTGGTTTTTTTGAGGATTGATCTTATGTAGGTATGAAATGAAATATGCATCTTATTGGTAGTTACTTTTTATGACTTCTCAGAGTTGAATGTCTCCATGGGACGAAGTATAAAATAAAAACAAATTATATTTTTTTATGAATGCACAGAAGTTGTTTTTGCAATATCTTAGTTCTAGATAATCGTGTGACTAAATGAGCATCGTTTTTATTGGACTTATAAGTGCATGCTTTTGCGTTGAAATGTAAACAAGAGCATGAGCAATTCATCCTTACTTGTAACTAGATGATGCTAATACCTGAAGTTTTTCTATTATACGTAAGAAGCTAAAGACTATTCAATCATAAAAGTCACTTTCCTACTAACAAACCACACAAAACTCTAACGAGCCCGAGGATTTATTAGATTTTTTTAACTATTATTAATTCACCGTTCTCTTTACTCTTTCCTCTTCTGTTTTCTTAATGACGGATACATCTTGAGTACTGGTTACGATATCTTTGCAGTTACCGAGACATGGCTTAACGAAAACAATAGTGAGGATGTGATACGTTTAAGTAATTACAACGCTGTTAGGTCTGATAACCGAAGCAGATATGAAGGGAGCGTAGCATGTTATATTAGACAGGGTTTAAATTTTTCAATAATGAAAGTTCCCATAATGGTTCGTCTTGGATATCATTTACATATACGTGCTGGAATATTAACTATAATCTTTTACATCAGGATAAAGCTAACATATCGAATTATGTATCTTGTCTAAAGTCACTGGAATTATTCAAGTGATAAACAAATGTACTAGAATTTGCAATTATACAACTAACGTAATTGACCACATTATTCTGACCACCAATATTTTGCTCATTCGCGATTCAAGCGTGGTTTCGCATGATTCCCTGTAGTCTGGGTTGGACGAATTATATTAGCGAAATCAGTCGAAAGGCATTTGCAACGTTGGGGTCTTAAACCACATACGCCGACCTGGTGTGGTGGCGCTGCCCTGCGAAACATATTATTAGGACAGCGTTAGGACAAATTCAACTGGCTGGGTTGTCTTGTGATAGCCGGTGGTATGAGAACAACATCTACTGCATCTATGGAGATGCTTCTGGGACTGTAACCTCTACACGTAAGGGTGGAGTAAGAAGMCAGGAAAGCAGCCTTTAGATTGCAGGGGTAAGGTAACTGGAAATCRGGGGAGGAGGGCGGCATATGGCGCTCTCTGTACCAAACGAAGATCAAACTATTCTCTCAATGACATGAGATAGGATTAACACGACTATATGTTTTGATACACCGTACAGKATCAATATCCCCGATAAAGAGGAGGACGCAGGCACAGGAGCAAGAATATGTGGTATATTTCCGAGGGTACAACTCAGTTTGTCACTTGGAGAGTACCTTAGCGTATTCTAAGCGGAAATTCACGCTTTCCTAGCATGTGCTCACGAGAACCTCGGTAGAGGGTACTCCGGATTGCATATCTACATCTGCCGCGACAGCCAGGCGGCACTTTGGGCGTTTACCTGTGTTAGGGTGCACTCCGGCCCTCTACTGGACTGTCGAAACACATTAATAAGGTTGGTCCAACATAATCGGGTTAATTTGATTTGGGTGATTTGAAGACAATGAAAGGGTCGATAGGTTAGCGAAAACGGTGGCATCAGCACCTTATCTCGGACGGCAACCTGCCATTGCTATCCCAGAAAGCAGACTGAGGGCTGAGATAACAATGTGGCTTAGCCGTTTTACTTGTATTGGGACGATGCGCCTGAAAAGAGGTAACTAGGGCCTTTATCATTGGACCTACGCCTGCTAAGTAACGCAAATGGCTTTCAAGCCTGAATCGTTCTCAATTGCAATTAAAAAGTGGAGGCAGAATGTTTAGAGAATTTGGGTCTCGATTTATTGATACTGAAGATCTTTACAGGTTACCTTGGAAAGAGATACTGCAGTTCTTTGAGAAGGCATGATTCTTCTAAGCTACGGCGGGCACAATGGATCAAAAAGTCAAAGTGCAGCGACCCGCTCAACTGCGTACCGTAGAAAATAGATAGATATTCTACAAATATTTGTTGGAAATAGCGGTCGCACAATTGATTATCTACAAAAGCTTCAAATTCGGGAAATTTCGACCTAATGTTATCTTAAAACAAGTGTACTACTGTTCTTTTGCCAAGTTTTCGGCTGTATTTCCGGCCTTCGTCAGGGCTTTTCTGTAAGTTTATTTACGAAACAATTATTTTACACAAAATGTGTTAACTTACTTAAAAAACTTTGAGACTAATTGTTTAAGACAGCTGTTAAACCCTGAATCTTCCATAAACAACAATGCCCTATCATTTCTCCATCAATTGATTCTTTATTTCAAAATGCTTTTTGAATTGACAAGGATAACATAAAATACGTTAAAGTCATTTTGTCATCTTTCAGTCTTCTACAAGTATAAAGCCATAATAATTCCCTCTTAACCACATGTTCTGTAATACTTAATGCGCATCATTACGCAGCTTCTACTTCACAACTGTAGAAATATAGTATCAAGCCGACAAAGGCGATGGCGAAATGTTAAACATGCTTAAAGTGGCATTATGAACAGTCTCTGATTTTCGTAATAGAACGATTTCTGGACATTTAAATTCTTTTGGGAAAATATTATACAAGCAAATTGGTTACCCGTGATCTAATTGATACTAAATCGATAAAGTCGCCACGAAGGCTGCTTCTCCTTGTTTCTGAAAATCAGAAAAAAAAGATTTTTTTCTTGAAAAAATGATTACTTATAACTTGCACCAAACACGGATTCTTTGCGACAATCATAAACGATGACTACGACAGTTTGACAGAAAAGAACTTCATAAACTTTGTCCAAACGTAAATATCATCCAAACAGAGTAGTATAATGTATGGTAAAGTTCATCATCATCGATCAGATATTCCACAAAGAACCATAAGAAAGCTCAAAAAAGTAAAAGATAATCTATGAAGCTCTTCACCACCTTATGCAGATTAGTATTTTTTTAATATTTGGTAAAACTTTTTTAATAAACATAATGACGCCATAGTGCTCAGATAATATAAACACAAACACATTTTAGTTTTGGTGAATAAACAAACGCTAAAAGTATGGGAAAATTATTATGACGTGAAGGAAAAGCTAGAAGTGAAATTAAACTTGGCGTCCTTTTTCACTCATCAGGAATTCAAAACCTCCAAAATAAAATGCGTATATAACGTCGCCCTCGCTAAATATTCTGCTCTTCCCAAATAAACATCGCTAACCACATAATCATCAATCTCTGATTCATTCCACGAACGATCGACTTTAAAATCAGCGCGGTGGTATTCGGCGTCACATTCCGTCTCTATGCCCCAGCAGGAAAATCAGTTCACGGCACGCTAGAATACGGCCGCTGCATGTCCATTGAATGCACACTTAAGGCAGCAATTTGACCATTTATATGTCAAAATAAAAAATTACTATTCAGCAAGCGTCCCGATACGTCGTAGCGGACGATGAAAATGTCCACGCTGTAGGCCGAAAGTTTAAATTGCGCCGTGAAAAAGCGGTTATGATGATGAGGGTGATTTGGAAGTAATCGTTAATAAGAATTAGAAATCTTGATGAAGCTGATGGTCAGCAGCGGTTGTTGGTGGTACTCGCCTAAAAGAAGTTTCTCCAACACCATACCTTCTTTTCAACAAAATTAGCTGAGAATGAATCGTTTCGTTTTGTCTTTGTTTTAAGGAAAGGACTGATGATGAAGCGTAATCAAAGTATAAAAAATAACTTGGCTGGAAACTTATTGAGTATCATAATAAAACTTAGTAATTACGTAAACGCAGCTGTGCTGAAGGTTAAAAAACCTTATGCTGCTTTTAAAAAAGTATTAAATCCTTGTACAGCCGTGATCGCACTGGTCTTGCTTTGAGTATTAACTGTTCTGATTTAAACAATCGTCAATTTACCAATATTACTGCACTTCTTGCGGATAATAAGCAACTGTCTTTAAAAGGTAAATATGATAAGCTCTTTGAMCATTCTAATCACTTCAATTTCTCTTTTCACGCCGTGGACTCGGACGCTATCACAAAATATATTAATTCAATAAGACGCTTGCCAACTGAATTTGATGGCATTTCAATTAACATGACAAAATTAGTTAATGGGCCACTGATAAATCGCATAACGTACACGGGGTGGTCACGTTTAAGATGCCCACCTTTGGAATCTCGGAATCGGAAAGAGACACGAAGCCTGTTAAGTGAGAGAAAAGTTGCAATTTTCATGTAAATTGAGGATCTTGAAAGTTTGTTCCGATATTACTTTAAAATATTTCGAAAAATTTTGCATTTTCTTATATTTGAAACTAGCGTTCCACCCCGGCTTCACATGGGTAGAAGAGCATATCATGCCTACAACAAATACTTTCCAGTCGTCACCTTTATTCGTTCCAAAAATCTGTTTATTATTATATAGGAGTATGCGCGCATTATCCCTCTGCTTATATAGAAACAGTGGGCGACAGCGGAATCCCATCAAACGATTCCCGTCATCGGTTTGAGGAACGCGCTTGGCTTTATGTGTAAAAGATTATAATAATGTGCATGAGATGCTTAAGGTAACTAACGTAATCCTTTTAGAAGATAGAATAGTTATAGTAAGCTATCCTTAAAAGATAGATATATGCCATAACGGACCTTTTTGTAGATCCATTAAGAAAGAATTTAATCGTATTTTCCCCTCTATATTGTAACGTAAAAATCCAATATGTCGTCCATAAGCAAATCAAAATTACGATCGCAAAATACAAACATCTGGTAGGCCAAGAAAAATCTTACAGCATTTGTTTGAAGGCTCGTATCGACTAAAAATGCCTAAAAATTTATTACAATCCCGAATATTGTAAAAACTATGTAAGTTATCGCAACAAACATTCCGGATCTTGAAACTGCATGAAAATGTGTAACTTTTTTTTATTAAAAGACTTCGTATCTCTTACCAATTCCGAGATCCCAACGGTGGACACCTTAGTTTTAACCACATTGTACATAATAAATAAACCATCTATTTCAAACCTTCCTTGGAACAAGCTAGTCATTCCTAACAAATCACAACAAATTCTCTCAATTATCCCAGTAAGTAAGTATGTTATCAACTCGTGATTTACTGGATTACAGCTAAGCATTGGTCACTTTGAAGGAAAATATACTATTTAAGAAACTAAGGCACCATTTTCTGAAGTCAATCTTCTGTCTAATATTGTTCGTAGTGTTTAAGTGGCCGCACATAGGCCGTGGTGCTTGGAGAAGCAATATCGCAGCCAGTCGAGGTTGAGCAGCATGTTCCCCAGGGGTCACTACTTGGCCCCTTTTATTTTCTATCTATATTGCGGATTTTTAACTAACCCTGGCTAACTGTAATATGCACCATTATATGCTAATGACGCAAAGATGTGGTATAGTTTTAAAGAACAGAACGTTAGCCTAGCGGAAGAGTTAATTAATGCAGATTGACGTCGGTTGTCAGATATTTCTATGAGGCATGGATTGCAGTTAAACGCAACTAAATCTGCCGCCATTGTGTTTGCTCGTTAGCGACCACAAAATGCAAAAGTAGGAGGATTAAGTTTAGCGAGGTGCTACAAATTGGGGTTGTATATGAATGAGGATCTAAGATTTATTTCTCGTGTGAATAGCCTTCAAATACAGCTTTATTAAAGCAATTGTATCCCAATCGTCATGTATTTGCTTAATCTTATCTCGAATGGAGTATTGTGATGCGGTTTATGGCTTAGCGCTTTTGAGCACTGATACTTTGCGACTGTAGTGAATGTATTACCATTATACATTCCTACATATCAGCTGCAACCCCCCCTCCCCAATATCCCTGTTTTAAAGCCATTTTGTCTATAACTCGTGCATTTACTTCAACGCTCAATCCTCATAATTTTTAAGAATAGATTTATGGATGGCATGCAACTTCTTTCAAACGTGCAGTAATTGATTGTGTCAATAACTATCTTTAGAGCTGTGTGTTCGTGTGTGTATAGGAAACTTTATGACAACGGGTTAGCTTTCTGTGCAATTTTAATAAAGTACTTGATGAATTTCTAGACAGCTTTCATTCTATTCACTGACTCATAAAAAAGAAATATATTCTAATGTAACATCCTTTTTAAGCGACTAGGTGACTACATCATCCCAGCATTTTACTGATAGATGGCACTACCATTAAAATTTTCACTTTCATCTTTAGTATACAGGCAAAACCGGTTCTTGCCATGCTATCTGCGCTAGACCAACAACATTAATTACAATTTAAAAGATGAAATTTGTTTCCCCTTACATTCAATATTTACTAACGAACACTATATGCACATTTGTATAGAGTCATAAAAGATACAACTATATATATATTCACATTTCTAAAATGGCATACGGTGTATCCTTAGCACGTCGATAAATAATACTGAATGATGCGCTAAAATCGCATAAATCGACTAATCAAATGCGACAGCTAGACATTCCGTTTGAAATATGCGACTGCGGTTGTCTTATTATGTAAGACAAATTGTTAAAATATACCAAGTCTCAGTACAGGCGATGTTGCGGCACGACGAGCATTGATAAAAAGACACACGCGTTCCAGTTACTGCACTGGCATATGCGGATTTATAATGCTTTTGTTGAAGCTGTGTGTAATTTCTTTTCCTAGACCCGTTCTGGTATACATAATCACAAATCATTGCTTTTTGGTCGTTAGTGGAGCTTTTGGAGCTTTACCGATAAATTTAGACTAGTTCTAGACTACAAAAAAGTGGTAGCCATTTTTAGTACTGTGTTTTTTAGTACCTTTAAATGGAATTATGGTTATTATGGTTATCTTCAGTAGGCCTCTGATGGGGGAGCTGTATCAATTTGCATATTAGCCTGTGTGAGCATGTGTAATTCGCTATCGCGATCAAAAAATTGGGGCAAAAAATTTTTTTTTCGATTTTTTTATGTGACGGGATGAGAAATATGATTTGAATTTGCATGTTGATAAATAGTATCTTATTATTAAAAAAATGATTTGAATTTGCATGTTGATAAATAGTATCTTAATAGATGCATTCATTTTCCCCGGATTAATGATTCAATATTGCTGCTATATTGAAAATAATACTTTTCGAGTTGTTTATTAAATTTTAGGGTACTAGTTTGAGATTCATTTGCATATTAGCCAGTAGGGGGCGTTTGAGGGCGCAAAATTATGCATTTGCATATTCGCCCAATCGAGCATGTGTGTAATTAGCGATCAATCAAAAATTAATTTTTCGATTTTTTTGCAGAATCTGATGGGATGAGAAATATAACTGGGATTTGTATGTTCATATAGTAATTAGAGAATTTATTAAGTATCAATTATTTTTATTCGACTTTTTTGAATTTGGTAAGATGGAATGAGATGTGAAACTGTGACTGACATTTTGTATTTCATAGCAGCATGTTTCTGACTGAGGCTTTGACGCCCTAGGGGGATGGGGGATAATATCAGCCAAGGTGGGTTGCTGGTGTGTAATTGATATGAAATGTTTATTAACTATTATCACATATTGTTATTGTATATGTATGCATGGCGATATGACCTATATGTAAACCGTTGTTATGATGGTGGGGGTGGGTACCGCGGTCCACGCTCTATATATAGGCAACCCCCAGAACAGGGGTAGGCGGGATTTTTTTTACTATGCCGAATGCTGGATTTGAACCGGGTACCTCCGGTATGGCAATGCAACACTTTACCGCTGGGCTAAACGCAAACTTACCTGAGAGCCGTTATTCTTGTCTATTTAATAGTAGGGCAACTCACCAATTTATTATTTTTAAACTGAAATGGAATAGTCGATTAGGGAAAAATTACTGCTAAGTTCGCTTAGGGAGCACACTTTGACAGTGAATGGTTAATAATTGCCTATGCCCATGTTTTTCTCTGGTTTTATACTATTTTTTGTCATATTTCATACAACGGATTTTCGACGTGGCCATCTGAAGGGTTTCAATGATTATCAGTTATCTGGAATAAGAATAAACAAATTAATATTAAGAGTATTCATAGATTTGAACCGTGATTGTTTGGCAAAAACATCAAATAACGGTTACACCACGACTTAATTGAGCTTAATAACTGTCATTTCACAACCTAGGCTAATCCACAGCAGGTTTGCGATTTCTTAAAAAAATGCACTAATTAAGAAACTAAAGCCACCAGCATGCAATAATTATCAGTTATCTGGAAATAAGAATAAACAAATTAATATTAAGAGTATTCCTAGATTTGAACCGTGATTTTATGGCAAAAACGTCAAATAACCGTTACAGCACGACTTAATTGAGCTAAATAACTGTCATTTCACAACCTAGGCTAATCCACAGCAGGTTTGTGATTCCTTTAAAAATACACTAAATAAGAAATTGAAGCCACCAGCATGCAATGATTATCAGTTATCTGGAATAAGAATAAACAAATTAATATTAAGGGTATTCGTAGATTTGAACCGTGATTGTGTGGCAAAAACATCAAATAACGGTTACACCAGACTTAATTGAGCTAAATAACTGTCATTTCACAACCTAGGCTAATCCACAGCAGGTTTGCGATTCCTTTAAAAAATGTACTAAATATGAAACTAAAGCCAGCAGCATGTGGATACATAATGTAAACTCTGATTTCAGATAGCTAAGCAGAACGGTGAATATAAGTTTAAAATTACTAAACTAGCATAAATCTACGACTGTTAGTCAACTCTGTTTATATAAAAGAATGGATTTCAAGTGATTGAAGTTAAATTAGAATAAATGAAATACTTGCTACTATGTCTATCGATAGTCATAGAAGGAACAAGCTGAAGACCAAAACACACACGGTAAGAATGTGTTTAAGGCAGGTAAACTACTAAAAAACACACTATGCTCGTACTTCGTTGTATATCGTGATTTTCCTTTTTTAACCAGTTTATGCAGCTGATTGTAATAAATAATGTTAAAATTGCCAGCTTTTTTAACTAATTCTGTTCATCAAAAGCATATATTTCATGTAATTGTAATTAATTGAAATAATGTAATTAATTGACTTTTGTTTGTACTTTATTAAATATAACTCGCATGTCAGTTATCAATCTTGTAGGTTGAGAAGTTGCTTATTACCCTCATCTATCATAGCGTACAGGATATTTGATGTAATAAATAACAATCAGCTACATGCTCCTAGACTAGCAAAAATCTACGATTTCCTAAAATCACCCTCGTGAACGTAGTCAATTCTGTTTATATAAAAGAATGGATTTCAAGCGATTGAAGTTGAATTAGAATAAACGAAATTGTGTTTTCACAGGATATAGAACGTTTTCAATATATATAAAAAAATTGGCGAGTTTTTTCATTATTTTTGCACTAGATTGCTTAAATTATGCCACTACATGCTTTTTTTCTCTGTAATCAGCAATACTCGTACGTTTAACTTGGAAAAAATACTTGCTACTGTGTATGTTGATAATCATAAATGGAGCAAGCTGAAGCACGGTAAAAATGCGTTTAAGACAACTAGACTACTGAAAAATATACTGTGTTCGTACTTCGTTGTATATCGTGAATTCCCCTTTTTTATTAGTTTCTGCGTGTTAATTACATTAAATAATGTTAAAATTGCCTGCTTTTTAACTAATTRTGTTCATCTAGAAGCATATATTTCTTGCTATTGCAATTAAATTGAAGTAATGTACTTAAATGAGTATTGTTTGGACTTTATTAAATATAACTAGCATTTATTATATGTTGAGAAGTTGCTTATTACCGTCATCTATCATAGCATTCAGGATAATTGACAAATAGAAAAATGACGCGATTTTCTTGTTTTTCTTCCTAACACTTGCTTATTTAAATTATGACACAGCATACGTTTTGTCTAATTAGCAGTACATATGTCTCTTAGTAATACCAATGCTGATAAATGTATTTGATAATCGTACAAGAAACAAATTGAGAGAGCAGAAGCAAACAGTCGATCACGAACGATGAAAATGTGTTTAAAAGAACTAAACTACTCGAAAATCTACTTCATGATGTGTTATGAATAGTCTCATCAACTAGCAACCGGTATTGACATTGACTAATGTTTGATTTTAATCAATTCTGGATAAAAATATAACGAGATTACTTTGCCATTTTCCCTTACTTATATTGTTACCTGTTTCTCTCTATAATATGCTATACTTATATAGGTCCTAATGATGGTGGGAAAAATACATATTGCTTTTATATACATGTGATAATCTACAACAAACAAATTGAAAACCAGAAACATTAGCTGAATGAGCTTCCAAAGTGGTTTCGAACAAGATTATGACCATAACCAGCTGAATCGGTTGGTTGAAAGGCCGTAATCGAAGACACGGCGAGCTGTAGGGGTGAAATAGTAGCAGATAATCGCTATAAGGCATTTGCTTTCTAAAGTATTACAATTTATTCATCAACAATATTCCTGTTTAGTACACAGTACACCCCAAATTCCTTTTAGACATCTCACTTATTATTACAGCTTTGTAACGGTAAAGATGTGAACTTTAAGACTACTTGCGTTTGTGTTTGTTGAAAATGGACTCGCATTGCTTATTCATGTAGGTATTTGAATACTTAGAGCAAGTAAATCTAACAAATTGTAGGTAACGTTTTGATACTTACAACCAGGAATATGTAGCATAGCATTCAAGAAAAATCTGTTTCTCCAGTAAATTCTTGAAAAAGGTGATGAGCAATATAACGGATAGGTATTTGTCGAAAAGTATTCAAACCCGTTTATATATATCATTAAACTAATACTTCCAATATTGAAAGCCCCCTAGTTAGCTCGCATTCCAAGGGGCATTAAATTTCTTATGTTAAACTGGGATAAAAGCCTTATAGTATGTTGTGTGAACGTAATTTCTTGCTATTGCTATTCAAATACTTTAATATGGCAAATTATCCTTACCTTTAGCCAAACTGTAATACATATTTCATAAGTATTAATACACAGTTTAACATTGAAGTAAATAAGAAATTTATATTTTAATTTCTTGAGGCTATCAAACTGGACAATATCGTGCAAGTTTAATTTGTCATTTCTACATAGTGGAGCGGAAGCTATGGGGAAGATAAAGTAGGTACGCACTGATATTTAAATATGCATACACACGAGCTTTACACAGGAGAAGCATAAGACAACAAGTAGTTTTTATGTGCTTTAGATAACTTTTCATGCCTTTTCTCCCTAAAACTTACACATTTATGCATTATTTGTAAACCCAATGTATCCTTAACTGAACCCCATTCTAATAGTTAAAGCTAAAAAACGCTGTCAGTTACCTATTGTATGTCCAGCAGCATTAATACTATTATGGTTCTAATATAGAATAAACAAAAATCAAATAACTACAATAATATATGGCATTTACTTTGATTTTTAGTGCAGATATTAATGTGATGCCTTCTTCTTCAAATTCTATCAAATTATCACGTCTTTTTACCAATTAATGGAGATCACTTGAAAAATGTCTACATATTTATTAAAGAAATAAACTTCTGACAAAAAAGGGCACCATTAGATATTTCAAAATCGATGAGCATGTATTACATGAACGAATGATGTTTTCTTCTTTAAAAGCCTCCAAATTTATGAAACAATAAGTACATAAATCGGCAAATTAGTGTCAAATAAGAAAAAGGATCAAATACGCCTATATAAAATACTAAGAATTTGAACAAAAGACGTAACTTTGCGGAGAAAAGCATAATTGATAGGTAATTTTGTAAATTTATAGAAAATCGTGTATTGTATGTGAAATGCGTAAATCGACAAAATTAAACCAATAAAAAGAGTGTAAATATGAGCAAAACTTGTTATTATGGTTAGTATAATAGTATAAAAATGTTTACTATGGAAAGCATGCCTAAGGAAATTTTCCCTTTCACAACCTACCTTACAGTATATTGCAGAGGGACCCATCTTACATTAGCCAAAATCAAACATAAATTACTTCTCCTTGTTACCGCCGTATTCTACACATTGCTCTTAATGCACCAGGGAAGGCTGTCTTGTTATAATGTAATGATTTTAAATAAATCAAGAATAACGAAAATTCAGAAGCATAAATAAGTGAAATGTTCTTTTGACGAAGTTTATTGTCAAGATAGGTATACAAGAGCGTTGTCATTCTAATTACATGGACATTAAAGAGGCGATTTGTTATTACCCATAACAGCAGATCTTAGACAAAAACAACTTGTCCCGAGCTAAAAAAGTTAGCTTTAATGTATTCAGGAAAGATCAGTACCTACATGACTACTTTCATTAGGTGTAAATGTGAACAATTCATTTAACAATGTGGGCAACTCGATCTGAACCTTTATGTTCTTGCTACGGAATGGTATACTTTTTCCATTACCTAGAAGCGTTATTGACTTTTTTTTTGCAAATTAAAGCAATAAGGATTCCCACCTGAGACCTAGATTGACATAGTGATATGCACTTTATTAACCTTTAACTGCAGGTACAGGTGCATTTCATTCACTTAGGAAACTTCAGTACTGCCTCTGATTGGTTATAATGTCAGATATCATTGGTTCTCTCAGTAGTAATGTATTAATCTTAAGTAATTTTAGTTCAAATGTTAATTAATTCAGTGTGTAACATTTTAAAAACAAGCTTGCTTATATTATTAGATGGATATTGTGCATGTTATGAAGTGTATGACGCACCTGAGTAATAATAATAGTAATAATAATAATAATAATAATAATAATAATAATAACCATGTTGTATGTATAGGGTATAACTCTGCGTTCAGCACTTACCAGACTTTTTATTGGATAATAAGGAATAGTTGCTAAAGAACTCAACTGCATCATATTATGACAATACTTTTTTTAAGGAATTTTAAAATAACTTAAACCATTCATTTTAAATTGGAACTTGAGACATCGCAAGATTAATATCACAACTAACACCCCTATTATAGATTTATCCCACTTTACTTATATCCGCGACATGAAATTTGTTATCTAAGCGTTCTCTACAGGATAATCTTTTTAACAAAAGCGTTTGCTAGTAATAGCGTACGCCATCCTGAAATCATCTGAAGACATTTAACATAAGTACACCAATTTAGACGCTATTGTTAACTTGTAGGTAGTATTTTGCAATAATAACTTAGTATTAATACCTTGTGAAGCAAAACCGTTGCAAAAGAAATATTGATATATGCCATTAATCTGCTAATTTACTCTTTCATTTTAGAATTTGGAATTATCAATGTGAAAATGTATACCAATGTGTATACTATTGAGCACTTGTAGTTATCTACATATAATCTTTTTTTGCATTAAATTCTTAGGAAATTATAAAAGCACAAATTTATTATACATTATTATTATTCTGCCATTGCAGATATTTAAAAATAGCTACTTACCACAAAAGAAGTGGAGTTCATATTCAACATTATATGTGTTCCTTCAACAACTACACCAAAATATAAATATTTTACAACGGTTAAGCAGGTTAAAAAGCAATAGCTCATCGAAAATTCAGACTTAATATGAAAAATATCCATCATTGTTATGAGACTGGCGTAATTTTATAGAAAGAGAGCCACAACCCTGTTGGTATTGGAAGCTCAAAATTCCATGAGGCATGGCGAGATCTTAATTTCCTTAACGGTTATGATTCTATTGGCATGAAGAATACGTTATGTAGGCTTCTTATGACTGTCAAAGCTACTTTACCTAAAAGTATAAAAACTCATGATCGTTTATAGCCAACTAGTCAAATATATTGAGATATTTCACACTTCCCTTGATAGGTAAATTTTATTTTATTACAGAATATTTCTATTACCTCATTAAAACGATGTTAAAATTTAATTATTTAGTTTCATTTCATATATGAGTACTAGAGCTGCTTTGAGATTTGATGTTTTTCTTTCTATAAAGCATGACAGCAACACATAGACTGATTTAATACACACAGACAGTGAAATATTTGGAAGAATTTTTTTGCAGCAGCCGTTATTCTAATACCTATCCACATCTTAACCCACAACCCCTCATGCACAGAACTGGAGCTGTACGAATCGAAAATTTTGATACGAAACCGTTTTTTATACGTGGAACGCATTTTTCTAATAAAACCTGTTTTAGAAGATACCTAGTAGGCAGCGCATACCTTTACAAAACTTCTTTTATACTTCTGGTTAGATTTAAGCAAGCCGCATTTGATGTGATCCCCAGGGGAGCAAGCATGCATCAGCAATTTGTATAAAGAAGATGATCGATTTAAATACATATCCTTTTATGTGAAAACACGGAAAGGAAGGCTGAATTTTACCATAAAATAATGCATAAAAGTATTGCTTAAATGTCATAGCTGCGGATGCTCTGTGCTACATAAATATGTGGGATTTGATGAGTAAACTACTGTACAGTACTGCAGTGTGTGAATCCAAAGATCTATTTCCTCAATATTTCCAATCATCAATGCATATTTCTTTATATGATTTTTTCTGTGATGTCCAGTATACGCCCTAAAAAAGTATGATAATCGCACTTTTCCTGCAAATTGAATCGATTTATACACACATCGAACATTTAACTGGAATTTATACCATACTGAAATATTTTTATAATCAACAAGTTGTATATATTCGGAGGTAGTTTACATGCTCATACCATTTCTCTCTAGCTTCAAATACAGTTTTTTTTAACACGTATAGCATAAGAGCATAGAAGTTGCAGTGTATCATCCATCATTCATTAAACTTGTAACGAAAATCGATGCTGTAGCCGTACTAAATAAAATAAGATCAGTTTTCGAAAGAGAAAGAAACCATTCAAGATTAGTCAAAAACAGTGTCACTGTTATTAGTCTTCAACTGTGAAATACTCAGAGAAAATATGAAATACACATTTGTTTAAGTATACACAACACAGCTTCTGGGTAATTAAGAATTGTCTTAATATCAAAGCAATTTGTTTGAAAACACGGTTAATATCGTGAGGAGTTAAATAACTCATCATATCACCTCAATTTGCTATACGTCCATTCTATCGTAACCTTACATTATTATTATCTTATCACACTATTTCTTTTCATAATATCCATAAATTCAAGACAATTGATACACAGCTGGTTCTAAATCCAGTTGTGGCAAGTAATAAAAGCAATTTAGGTGGAAAGGAAACAGTAATTCTATGAAATGTGTGTGTGTTTTGCCAGTTCCCTTAGTATAAACTACAAGAGATAGTTAGTTATGCAAACATCATAAAAAAGCCTGTTCGTCAAAAGAGCATATCTCCCTTGTATCATTGGGATCTATTTCATTTCATTTGAAGTTAAAAAAGAACTACATGTTGATCATCAACAAGCCCAATCCATTGAGCCATTGGTGTGATACATAATTTTGGGTAAACTACCAAAAATAGCTATTTGTTTAATAAAGTAAGGAAGTAAATTATTTAACACTGCAGCTAGCATCCAGGATTACGACTTTCTTAAAATAATGTAATAAATATGAAACTGCAACCAGCAATATGTGGATGTATAATGTAATCTCTAACTTCAGATAGCTATTTTTCGTAGGTTACCCAAAATCATGTATCACACCAATGGCTCAATGGATTGGGCTTGTTGATGATCAACATGTAGTTCTTTTTTAACTTCAAATGAATGAAATAGATCCCAATGATACAAGGGAGATATGCTCTTTTTGGACGAACAGGGCTTTTTTATGATGTTTGCATAACTAACTATCTCTTGTAGTTTATACTAAGGGAACTGGCAAAACACACACACATTTCATAGAATTACTGTTTCCTTTCCACTAAATTGCTTTTATTACTTGCCACAACTGGATTTAGAACCAGCTGTGTATCAATTGTCTGAATTTATGGATATTATGAAAGAAATAGTGTGATAAGATAATAATAATGTAAGGTTACGATAGAATGGACGTATAGCAAATTGAGGTGATATGATGAGTTATTTAACTCCTCACGATATTAACCGTGTTTTCAAAACAAATTGGCTTTGATATTAAGACAATTCTTAATTACCCAGAAGCTGTGTTGTGTATACTTAAACAAATGTGTATTTCATATTTTCTCTGAGTATTTCACAGTTGAAGACTAATAACGTGACACTGTTTTTGACTAATCTTTGAATGGTTTCTTTTCTTTTCGAAAACTGATCTTATTTATTTAAGTACCGGCTACAGCATCGATTTTCGTTACAAGATTTAATGTATGATGGGATGATACACCTGCAAACTTCTATGCTCTTATGCTATACGTGTTAAAAAAACTGGTATTTGAAGGCTAGAGGAGAAAATGGGTATGAGGCAATGGTAAAACTACACTCCCGATATATACCAACTTCGTTTGATTATAAACACACTATTTCAGGTATTTGGTAATAAATTCCAGTTAAATGTTCGATGTGTGTATAAATCGATTCAATTTGCAGGAAAAGTGCGATTATCATACTTTTTTAGGCGTATACTGACATCACAGAAAAAAATCATATAAAGAAATATGCATTGATGATTGGAAATATTGAGGAAATAGATCTTTGGATTCACACACTGCAGTACTGTACAGTAGTTTACTCAGCAAATCCCACATATTTATGTAGCACAGAGCATCCGCAGCTATGACATTTAAGCAATACTTTATGCATTATTTTAAGGTAAAATTCAGCCTTCCTTTCCGTGTTTTCACATAAAAGATATGTATTTAAATCGATCATCTTCTTTATACAAATTGCTGATGCATGCTTGCTCCCCTGGGGATCACATCAAATGCGGCTTGCTTAAATCTAACCAGAAGTATAAAAGAAGTTTTGTAAAGGTATGCGCTGCCTACTAGGTATCTTCTAAAACAGGTTTTATTAGAAAAATGCGTTCCACGTATAAAAAAAACGGTTTCGTATCAAAATTTTCGATTCGTACAGCTCCAGTTCTGTGCATGAGGGGTGTGGGTTAAGATGTGGATAGGTATTAGAATAACGGCTACTGCAAAAAAATTCTTCCAAATATTTCACTGTCTGTGTGTATTAAATCAGTCTATGTGTTGCTGTCATGCTTTATAGAAAGAAAAACATCAAATCTCAAAGCAGCTCTAGTACTCATATATGAAATGAAACTAAATAATTAAATTTTAACATCGTTTTAATGAGGTAATAGAAATATTCTGTAATAAAATAAATTTACCTATCAAGGGAAGTGTGAAATATCTCAATATATTTGACTAGTTGGCTATAAACGATCATGAGTTTTTATACTTTTAGGTAAAGTAGCTTTGACAGTCATAAGAAGCCTACATAACGTATTCTTCATGCCAATAGAATCATAACCGTTAAGGAAATTAAGATCTCGCCATGCCTCATGGAATTTTGAGCTTCCAATACCAACAGGGTTGTGGTTCTCTTTCTATAAAATTACACGCCAGTCTCATAACAATGATGGATATTTTCATATTAAGTCTGAATTTTCGATGAGCTATTGCTTTTTAACCTGCTTAACCGTTGTAAAATATTTATATTTTGGTGTAGTTGTTGAAGGAACACATATAATGTTGAATATGAACTCCACTTCTTTTGTGGTAAGTAGCTATTTTTAAATATTGCAATGGCAGAATAATAATAATATATAATAAATTTGTGCTTTTATAATTTCCTAAGAATTTAATGCAAAAAAAGATTATATGTAGATAACTACAAGTGCTCAATAGTATACACATTGGTATACATTTTCACATTGATAATCCAAATTCTAAAATGAAAGAGTAAATTAGCAGATTAATGGCATATATCAATATTTCTTTTGCAACGGTTTTTGCTTCACAAGGTATTAATACTAAGTTATTATTGCAAAATACTACCTACAAGTTAACAATAGCGTCTAAATTGGTGTACTTATGTTAAGATGTCTTCAATGATTTCAGGATGGCGTACGCTATTACTAGCAAACGCTTTTGTTAACAAGATTATCCTGTAGAGAACGCTTAGATAACAATTTCATGTCGCGGATATAAGTAAAGTGGGATAAATCTATAATAGGGGTGTTAGTTGTGATATTAATCTTGCGATGTCTCAAGTTCCAATTTAAAATGAATGGTTTAAGTTATTTTAAAATTCCTTAAAAAAAGTATTGTCATAATATGATGCAGTTGAGTTCTTTAGCAACTATTCCTTATTATCCAATAAAAAGTCTGGTAAGTGCTGAACGCAGAGTTATACCCTATACATACAATGGTTATTATTATTATTATTATTATTATTATTATTATTTATTACTATTATTATTATCAGGTGCGTCATACACTTCATAACATGCACAATATCCATCTAATAATATAAGCAAGCCTTTGTTTTTAAAATGTTACACACTGAATTAATTAACATTTGAACTAAAAATT